>JAHSUH010002464.1:0-600000 GCA_025388415.1 Cynanchum wilfordii
ACTCATCTATTGCCACCATTTTGCATACTGTGATCCTAAAATGGCTGTTTTCTGTATAATTTAGACATGTTTACCAAAAATTTTCCTAATTATCTTCATTATTTCTGTAAAAAAAGTAGAAAAAATGTTAATTTTTGTTCATTATATATTTAATAGCTGCAGAACAGAAGACAGATTCAAGTCAACACAGTACATCGATTATGTAGGTAAGGCTTACTTGAATGTTTTCCCTGCCATCCTAGCTGAATGTCGAGTTGGAGTTAATTCAGTGAATACTTTAGAGTTATTCTTACTGTCAGATGAATCCTCTTCTAATTCACATTTTGGAGATTGAACTTCCCCATGTTTTGCAATCGGTTTGCTGGCAACTGGTTTCTTATCACATGTTGCCCCTGCACCACCTTTAAAATCACACTCCATTTTTTCCTGTGAACAAGATAATGTTTTCAATACCTTCGATAACCATCCAGAACATGACATAACATTGAAAATTTGATACACTGATTAATGCATCATCTAAATAGCATCCAGATTAGACACCAAAAAAGAACAACTTGACAGAGGACCTACCACATTGAGCTCTGCAGGAAACTCAAGACGTGCTTCTTCAGGATTCTCATCTTTTCTACCTACCCACCACGCATCAGAAAACACAATCTGAAGATGAAACAACCAAATAATCATAATATACAATCAGTCCCAAGAAAACTGAAATGACTTCCCATAAACTATACCAGTCGATAATTATTTGGGCCTAACAAATAACACAAAATCGCCTAGTATATGGTGCAAATGAACATAGCATTGATAAGAAAAAACAACAAAAAGATGTACTAGCGGTTCAGAAGCCAAATAGGCATTGATGAAAACATAAAACCTGCTTCAAAGTGCAAATCTTAAAGCTAAACATGGGGTAAGAAAAACAGACCATATTGTCAAAATAATCTTCGCACGTCACATTCTTTCCACTTCTAGAGAATTGAAGAGTAAGGTATCTATTCCTTGGATAAACAATTGTCCCAAATAATTTCATTTGCCCCTAAAACATAGCAGAAGTTAAAAATTTAAAAAAAATTAAAAAAATAAAAATAAAACTGAGGAAAAAAGAGAGCAAAATTAATTAACAGAACAATAACCTTAAATTAATGGATCGATTAGCAAAGTAAAACTACAGTACGGATCAATTATTTCAGTAAGTGAACCTGAGGAAAATCTAGATACAATATAGGGTTTTTAGTGCCGAGGTCTTTGAGTTCCCCAATCTTCCCACCAGAAACCGGCGCTAAGAGCCCTGGAAATGAGAAAAGGTACCGATTCTTGCCGCTGCGCTGTGACTTCTTCATGATGTCTTTGCCATGGTGTTTCATCACTAGTTTCGACGGTCCCAGAGCGTGCAATCGACTCGCTGCCGGCTGATCGGATAGCAGGCTGTTACCGAATGCTAATCTCTTCAACCTCTTCCTCTCCTCTGTTTCTGCGCTCTCTTCCTTCTTCCCTGCACATCGAACCATTTTTACCTCTTCCTCTGGTATCTTTGAAAGGCGGGAAAGTTTCTACCCCTTCTTGTTGCGTCTCTATTTATATACGGGAAATTCCTAGCGAACCTGGTACAGACATAATTTTTTTTTTAATAATTTAAATTTTATTAAAATAAATTATTATACAAATCAATGACTAAAGTTATTTGTTGTAATACAATAAAATACCAAATTAAAATTAGGTGGAGTGTGTCAAGTAGGTAGTAGTTAAGGTGGTAAAACACACTCACTTATGATTCAAAAATCATGAATTCAAAGCAATATAAAAAAAAAATAAAAATTAGGTGGAGTGAATATAATCTTACCAATCTTTATTATTATAGTATCGAACATTAATTTTTTTTTTGTGAGAAAGTAGTGAACTGGTCCAATCATTTACAATTTTCTTTTTACAAACAAAATTTATCCTTTTATTTCCAAAATATCCAAAATCCTCACTGAAACTACAGTTAGCAAGAACCATCAATGGCGGTCTCTACTCTATCACTAACCTTTGTTACACCAAAGCCAAAAACCCTCAAAGGATTCACGCCCAAGACCACTTCTAATCCTAAAGCATTCAGAGCAACTGCATCAGCCTTACATTCATCAAATTCAACTTCTACTTGCACCAAGAAACGCATTTCCCAAGTGGGTTTGGGGCTTTTGGCTGCTTCGATTGTTTCTTTAACTCCATTGGAGGACGCCAATGCCACTAGAATTGAGTACTACGCCACCACGGCTGATCCTCCGTGTGAATTCAATTTCGTCCGCTCCGGTCTTGGTTACTGTGACATTGCTGTTGGTTCTGGCCCGGATGCTCCTTATGGCCAACTTATTAATGTGAGTTCTTATTCAGTATTTTTTTCTTCTTCTGTTTCTGTTGTGTATGGTAATTTGTAATTTCTACTTAATTCTTGGAGGAAAAGATATATTGGAGGATAAATTTAAAGCCTCTTTTGAGTTAGAATCCCTGTTATTGCCCCATTTGTTGCACAAAATTCGTGTTTGGACCAAGAACAGGGGCTAATTAACATTTTATGACTGTTTGAAATTTAAAAACTTGTTTGTTTTCAAATTCATTTTGGAACCGTTTCTTGAATTGCTAAAATCAGGGAGCTTTGTTAACCTAACATTTTACATTCAGATTTTAGTTTTAGAGATAGTTTACCTTTGGCCTCAAAAAGTCTTTGTTTCTGAGATTATTTGCATACTTTTCATGATAAGATTTGAGAAAACAGAACTGTTTCCCTTTTCCTCATATTCAATTCAATGTCTATTTCATTATTTTTTGTTTTGTTAGTTAGTAGAAAGTGTAGGGAAAAAAAAATGAGATTTTCTGACCGAGTGTTGTTTCTTTTGCAGGTTCACTATACAGCAAGATTTGCTGATGGGATTGTTTTTGACAGCAGTTATAAACGTGCTAGACCCCTCACTATGCGTATTGGCGTAGGCAAGGTATTCGTATCTCCCCTCACTATGCGTATTGTAATTCCTTAAGTTCCTTATTATGTTTTTTTCCCTTCTCAGATTCGGGTTATTAACATTACTGGCAGGAAGTTGAAAACATGAAATGTGATAGATAGCATTGCAAGTCACCTTAGTCAAGTGAGCAGAAAACCACCTGTAGGAAACATAGTAATGTAGGAGCAGGATACATTTTTGCACATTAAACTTGAATCATGTTTATGAATAACATGTGGATCAAGATGAGAGAGAAGTCTTGTCAAGAAAATCCTACGTAGAGTAGCTAAATTGAGGCCCTTCAATGACTGAAGCTGTTCTTTAAGAGTTTAAGAGATAGTTTTGGAAAGGAGAAGGAAGTAATTTTATAGATGAGTCTCGATAGAGTTGGACATTTGGCCTTTTGACAACATCTAATCTCAGTAAATGAGTTACCAAATGACAAATCCTTAAGTCTTTGCAACTTACAGTATGTTGTTTGTTTGTTTTACTCATCAAGGGAAATAGGAAAATAATGTCAAATTGCTAATGCTTTTTATTTCCTTCATGTCTGCTGGTAATCACCATGATAGAATTTTTATGTATTTATATAATCTCTCATCCAGGTGATAAAGGGATTGGACCAAGGTATCTTGGGTGGTGAAGGGGTGCCTCCCATGCAAGTTGGTAAGATTTTCAGATAATCCATTGGCATGTGGCTGCCCAGTTTGCCCTTTTCCTCAACTAAGTCATTTTCCCATTTCCGATAGGTGGAAAACGCAAGCTTCAAATACCTCCACACTTGGCATATGGGCCAGAACCAGCTGGCTGCTTTTCAGGTAGGTTGTTTTATGGCTGTTTATGAGACATAGTTTCTTCTTTGAGAGTCTGTATCCTAGGACCGGAAAATTTTCTTGACCGCTTGCATTTTCTTCAGCATCTTGGTTGTGATAGCTGCAAACTGTCTCAATACTTATTTCTCTGTTTTCCGATATCTGCAGGGGATTGCAATATACCTGCAAATGCGACTCTTGTGTATGACATAAATTTTGTTGATATCTACAAGGGAAACAGGCCATTAAACAGTTCTAACCTTAAATCATTTTCTCAGGAATGAGTCCAAGTAAGCTTCTTGATTACTCATAAGATAAGATACTTTATTATTCTTGTTTGATTGAGTAATTTTTCTCTAGTAACCCTTTAATTCTGATTCGTAAGCTGATTAATAAATAGTTTCGTGGGATGATCTTGCATATGCCAGGAAAAACCGAAATCATATCAAAGATGCTCATGGTGTTTGCACTTTATACTGTATTATATACAATACGTCATTTTTATTTCTTTGCAAAGAGCAACTGCATATTAGATGTCTAAAACTGTGTATGTATTTTGAGAACTTGTGTTTTTGTATCTGCTCTATATATGAAAGCCATGTGACTTAAAGGCAGAGCATGCTTACATTGGCTGATTGATGCATTAACTAAATACCCTTTGCAATTTAGCTTCTTAAACAAAAAGGTTTACTATAGTACCCTCATAAATTTAACTGTGGGAAACGAGCTTTTCGGAAGATTAGTCCTTGTTTTATTAGTTTTTCACCATGTAGTCCTTTTTTCTATAATTCTATCTGTTTTGGTCTTTGTACTATTTTTTTGTGTGACCATTTTGGATCTTTTAATCATATTTTTGCTAATTTTTAATCAAGTTAGAATCTTGCAATCAATTATAACATGTTTTATCAATGTTTCTAACTTGTCGAATTAAGTTAGAATATGTTAGTTAACCAAAATATGATCAAAGGGACAATACTCAATTGAAAACAGTGTTGGAACAAAAAAAGATAAAAAAGTATGAGGATAAAACGATAAAAAACTCATAAAACAGGTACTAAACTGACTAATTTTCCCGAGCTTTTCAGACCCTCTGCTAAACTTACATTTCTAAATTTCTGAGTTGGTAAACCTTTTCTGCATAATTGTCATCTGATTATAATCTTGTGATGATATCAAATGTATGATTCTCCCATTGTTGTTTAGCATCAAAGGCATGGAGCAAAAGAAATGCACATTCCTTGCCTTAAAAATCCCAAGAAATCCCAAAGTAGCATTCCAAAGCCTGTCAATATTACCTGCAACATATATGGAGAAAAGGGGTGATTTGCTTGTAATTTCTCAGCTTGCTTGAAAAGTAGGATGATTTTTTTACCTTTACCTTTTCTTGCTTTATACTGTAATTGAAAATTCTGCTCTGCCAAATAATTATTCACTTTAAGTTTATTGTCTATAGAAGATTTTGTTGAACTAACTTCATGGCATATTTTGCATATTTTTCATAAAGAAGATTAGTATGTTTAGTCGTAAATTATTTATATTTGGTAAATTTGATTTCTAAACTTGGTTTTGTGAAAAAAGAATTTCTTTTTTTGTGATTCGGTGCATAAAGTCGTCTCCGACATGTGTTGAACTCAGGTCTCTCACTTGACTTACAAGTCAAGTGGCGCACCTAAATAAGAGTTTATCACCATTTCACAAAAATAAAAAATAAAATATTTCTTTATAAATGGGTAGAATTGAAAAAAAGAACAGATATGTCCTAATTTAATTACGAATGCAAGACTAGAAAATCTAATATATATATATATATATATATATGTATTTCTTAACCTTTAACATGGTGGCTGGCATCAGCAGAAGTACTTTTCAACAGGATGATGAATTGAATGATACAATTGGACAAGTTGGAGTTTTATTTTTATTTTTATTTTATTGCAATCTGGATTTGGTAGAACACAGTTCATGCAGTTCTTTTCTATGACACTGTTAACTTGTCATACAAAAAAAAAAACTAATAAAAAAGGAGGTGATTTTTTAGTTTGATTTTTGCAGCTGTAAAGGAATTTTCTCAAGTTGTTGATAGATATTTCTTATTATTTTGATTTATTTGTGATCCAGGATAGATATTTGTTGTGAACTAGATTCGGTGTAAGAGTTGCGTCTATTGTTCGAGATGAGACTTCATTCTAACTCTTATATGCAACTTATATAGTTTAGATTCGGTTCAAGAGTTGTTTCTATTGTTTTGGATGAGACCTCATTCTAGCTCCGACATGTAACTAGTAGTTTTAGATTCGGTCCAAGAGTTACGTTTATTGTTTGGGATCGGACATCATTCTAACTCTTACATGCAACTCATAGTTTTAGATTCAGTTCAAAAGTTGCGTCTATTGTTTTGGATGAAATTTCATTCTAACTCTTACATGCAACTCATAGCTTTAGATTCAATCTAAGAGTTGTGTCTATTGTTCGAAATGAGATCTCATCCTAACTCATGCAACTCATAGCGAATGTCTCAAACTCACGATTTTATAATATTTGCAATATAGTTTTCTATTTTTCTATCTAAGCATGATGTCCTCAACTTTCATATATAAATTTTGTTTTATGATTTCAATCCCAAACTTTAATTTGGTTAAATAAAATTCAACGTTTTTCACGATTATAAATAAAACTTTTTTTTCCACTTTGAGTCTTATATTTTAATTATTAATTAAAATTTTTAAAGACAAAAAATACGTGGTTTCCTCATATAAATACACTAAAATTTACTTTATTATATTTCTCTCTATATATATATATATTTTCCTTCGGGTGGAAGAGTCGTTCAAATTAGCAGTAAAAGGAAAGCTGGTACGTTCTTTTTGCTGCTTTGCATTATTTTTTTCAAACGTGTCAGTAATGAAATCTCCATAACTTACATATATGGATGAATGCATCAGAATGTCAAATAACAACGCAATTTTGTTAGGTCTATGTAACAACCCCCACTTCTCTCCTTCTTCGTCATCACGTCCCTCACTCCCATTGTCACCATCCAAACTCGCAAACTCGTGTCGTGACTATAAACTTGACAATACTTATGATTAATTACATGATATTGTTCTCACTTTATCAAAAGAATACTCGAATTTATTATGGATACCTAAACCGATTCTTATATTTTCACTCCACTTTTTAATATGGGACGGATGTCACATTCACCCCCCTTAAGGCCTAGTGTTCCTGCTAGAGTTCAGCCGAACATAATTGGCTTGAGCCCAAAATTAATTAGTGGACGTCCGGAATTCTAGAGGTGACTTCCATCTCTTGTGGTGTAGCACTTAGTTCCTATAGTTCGAGCTAGCTACTCACTCTTACACCAACTATCACGGATTAGAAAATTTGTGCCGCGACTATGGACCTATAAGCACACACAGCAATTCTTTGGTATTGTCTTACCAAAAAGAAATAACGATATATATATAAATATTTAAATTCTTTTTTTTTTTTCCCTTTGTGATGTGCGATGGAGTATCAAATATATATATATATATCTTTATTTTTAAAGTTTCAATCATAGATTTTTATTTCTATATTCTAAAGTTTCAATCATATAGGTTTTAATTTCTATATTCATAAAATGATGTATATATATATATATATATCATAAATTTGTTAATGAACATAAATAACCAAAATTTACCTACAAAAGACTCAAATGAAAAGTAAAAGAACCCTTCATTTGATTTGGCATAGAGAGAACAAAAAGAAAAGAAGAGAGAGAGAGAGAGGCCAGCAATAACAAGACAAAAGTTCCTAAGTAATTTAATAATATATATATATATATATATATATATATAATATATAGTATTAGGTACGTAGTTCTTCTACATGATAGAGCAAGCATTTGGGTTGTCATCACTAAACATAGAAGTAATGTAAGGATCCTCAAATCTTGAAACAGTTCCGGCGCCGGCGGTGTTTGACGGGTAATTCTCCACTTTTCTTACATACCCAGGCGGTGCTTTCTTGTCGTAAGATTGTGCAGAGTACGGCTGAGCCACCAGATTGTATGGCACGTAAGGCCAAATCTCAGCCTTCTTCCCTGTTGACTTCGCTTTCTTTAACACCTTGTTTGCCTCCACGTATCCCGTTACCGTTACCTTCTGCTGTTTCCTGTTTATCTCCACTGACTTTACTCCTGCCAACAACAAATTAACCAATTTTTACATATATAAGTCGAATTCAAAATTACGTCACACCTCTAAAATGCAGTAATATTTCAGTAAAAAGTCGTTCTTAATGTGAGTGCAACAAATTATAAAGAAATTCATAAAGAAAGATTTATGATTACAATACACTAATGAAATGTAGAATAAGATCGTTTCGAACTTGAAATCAAGTTTGAGATCTCTAACTTAACAAGTATGAAAAATATATTTATATATATATATATATGAAGGAGTTTAAATGTTTTACCAGATAATGAAGACAAGGTTTTCTTGACTTTAAGCTCACAGCCATCACAATCCATTCTGACTTTAAGATGAACAGTCTGCAACTGTTTCTTCTTCTTCTTGTGTTTGTGACCGCTACTGCTCATCAAATCAGACAGGTATTCCAGGGTTCCTGAAACTCCCATAACTATTCCTCGGATTTGATATATATATGTATAGGATTGTAATTTGCAAGAAAGAAATTAATGGGAATTCCGATCCCTTACTCTTTCCTTGCCTTTAAATCAAACAAAAGGAAATTAAAGGAGAAAAAAAAAAAAAGAGAAAGAAGAAGAAAAACAAGAAAAAAAAAAGGGTTCTAAAGGTGGTATGGTGTTGTTCTATACTTTCTTTCTTTTACTTTCCTCGGACATCTTTCTCTGTGCACGAAGGCTAGGATTTATATAGAGACCAATTTTCCCCCCTAACAGTTCCCAACTTCAAACGAGTAAAGGAAAAAAAAAAAAAGCACACGTGGACCCCACATATTACCCGACACTAATACTATTATTAAATTTGTTCCAACCGGTACATATATGTTAAGATAATAAATTTAATAATCGATTTAAATTTTTAGAATAATGTGATAATTTATTACTATGTAACAGTATCATCCCATCAATAAAACTAGTTTAGTTGGTAGCAGACTCATGACTTTTGAAATCATAAGTTCGAGACACATTAGAAGAAAAAAACAAAAAAAAAAAAAAAAAAAAAAAAAAAAAGCACACATGAACCCCACATATTACCCGACACTAATATTGTTATTATATTTGTTCTAACCATGGTATGTATTTGTCTGTTAAGATAATAAATTTAATAGTTTTTATCGACTTTAATTTTTAAAGTAGGTGATAATTTATTATTATCTAACAATATCATCCCATCAAGAAAGCGTAGCTTAGTTGGTAACAGATTCACTTATAACTTTTGAAATCATGAGTTTAAGACACAGTAGAAGTAAAAATGCCTTCAAATTTTTTTTTTAAAAAAAATGTATCATCCAGAGTTGGCTATAAAAATATGCTTTCTATTTCTATTGACATAATTTGAACTTCTGCCCTTATGATTCCATAATTAACTACGAGATATGATCTATTCTCATGGATAAGATTCGAACTTACAATCTTATATTTAAAGAACGGAATAGTGATTAAAGTGTCATATTATTATTTCAAATTAAATTCAATTCAATTGATGAAGAAAAAGTATTGTTTAGGTAATGATGATTTTACCTATGATCTATATCAAATGTTTTTAAATTTGAATAATTTTGTAAGACAAATAAATATTTGGAGATTCAAATAATAAGAAATAGTAATAATTAATCCCTAAGAAACTAGGGGTAAGGGGAATGGTTGAAAACTGAAATGTGCCAATAATAGACAAAGAGTACGTAGTTGCTACGTTTCGAGAACATCACCACCTTGCTAATATTTTTTTCTTAGATCTTTTTATGGGATCCAATAGTGCAGATGATTGAACTCTCGTAAATCCTATACAAAGTTACAAATTTAATGTGTTGTAAGTATTATTTATAGAAGTTAGTGTCAAGTTTTCTCTCGAGAAACAGTTATACGACTATCCAAACGCAATTTGAGCTAAACACTAAGAATCAAAATAAAGTCTTTTCTCTAAACAAAAATTAGACTTTCGTCTAAGTGAAACCTGAACCAAACATTATTTATAAGGGTCTAATAAGAATTAGACTCTTCGAGTACAATCGAGTCAAACCCTATTTCTAAGAATTACGATAAAACCTTTTTCGAACAAAAGTTAAACTCTCGTACATATCCGAGTCAAGTTAGGGTTATTCGAAGGAGAAGGCTTAGGAATGAAGTTGATTCTATTCCTATGGATGTCGGTTAGTGAGTTGGACCCAAAGGCGCGTCCGATGAGAAACAAAAATAATAATTATAAAGGATGATAAGTAGCTGTTTTATGACTTCTTTTTCCGATCAATTTTTGAAAAGCACCAAAATGTTCTTTTCATTTTGATATAATATATATATATATATATATATATATATATATATATATAGTCACCTAATCAACTTTATTTTTAGGAAAAGTTTTGTTTAAATTCAAATAAGCTTCTTCTCCTTTATTTTTTTTAATTTATTTTTATTTTTTTTTTTTTATTTACTTTGTAAAATATACCTTATATAATAGAGATTTTGAATTATAAGCTTTCAAGATTTACCATTCTTTATGTATTTTAAAAATATCGAGGTTTAATCCTTATTTAAATTGAGTAGGTCCTTTTCGGGAGTTAAAATCTAACTCCAAATTTTAAATAACTGTATATGTGAGTATAAGTTTGATCTTACAATCTCACGTACGCTAAAAATGAATTTTACCAATTCAGACGCTACTTAGTATTAATAATAATACATAGAATTTGATGTGATTGAATTCCAACCTCTTGTGGTTGTCTTCAACTAGCTAGAAACTTGATGTAAATATCTTGATTTTTAAATAAATTAATTAATATATAAGTTGGAGTTCATTTTTTTTAAAAAAAATTTCCCACCTTAATTAGCCAGCTTGTAGATTATTTACTTCAATATATTTACTTCAATACTTGATTTGAAGTCAATGAAGTTCTTTATCATATAAGTTTCAATATATATATATATATATTATATATATAATTTTAAAAATTAAATCGATATTTTTAAAACTAGATATACTTTTTTGTAATACAATATAACTTCAAGTCATGACATTGATTATTTTTTTTTATCTAACTTTTCATTTTTTATGGAGAAAAGAATAAGGGGAAAAAAAAGAAGGGTGAGTAGGTCAAGTAATATAGGGAAACAGAAAAGTGACCATAGTATACAAAATTATTGTTGGCCTACCTAGCTAGGGATTGAATATTATGTGACAAGATGCATATATATATATATATATATATATATATTGTGTATATTAATATATATGGTCTGTGGAAACAGCTGTAGAAGAGCTGTGTCTTTTCTATTACACACATATAGATAAAAAAACATCAACAAACATTTTTCCTCTATTTCCTTGTTACTTCTTTACAATGCATCCTTGGAGGCTCAACAATCACACACACCTATATTATATATATATATATATATATATATATATATATATAATATAAATATATATATATTAGCGTTACTATTAACTATTCTTATTAGTTTAAACTTTTATAAAGTATTATTCTTTAACATGATATTAGAACCGAAAGTCGAGAATTCCCGCCAGCCCCCGAACCCCCCGGGGGGGCGCAACATTCATCGATCGATTATTTGGCGTTGTACTCTGCGCTAAAGGGATACCCCAAATTATATGAGCACACCGGCAATTACTTATATATCGTACTCATTCACATCACTTATCAAGGGGATATCAGAAATCCTTACTATGAGTACATCGACACATTCTTATATATCATTACTCATTCACATCACTTATATATGTGAGACGGATATCGGACCAATCCTAGCTATGAGTGTTAAGAGAATAAATTGTAAACCTCTCAAAATTTAAATTTTTAGAATAGATGAAAATTTATTATTGTTAACAATATATATATATATATATATATATATTAATAATTAAAATTTTGTCCCATTTAAATAGGATTTGAATTTATTACGTTTAAGATATTTAGTATTCATTTTAAATCTCGATCAATTCAAAATCAAGTCCAAAATAAACCTTTTAGTCATTTATTAATTCATAAATTTTAATTTCAAGATGTTGCTTGGAAAAAAAAAAAATTTCCTTCCATTTAAATAAAGAAATTGTTGATTTTTTTTTTTTTTTATGTTTCATTATTTGGAATAACCTGCTATTGCGAAGCTACTAAGTACATTACGTTTTCCCCCTACCAACAACCCCTCCTTTTTAAAAAAATATTAAAAAAATAATAATAATTAGGAAAAAAAAAATCAAAGGAAGTACAATAATAATAACATTGATATAACAAGTCTTCACGAGAAAAATTGATGGTCACGACTCACGACTCACGACGTTTTATAATGATTCTAAGAGGCAAAAATTAATATGATATCTTCTTATATAATATATATATTCTTGACATAATATTATGCATAATATAATAAATAACTGATTAAAAATATTTTCTCAATGAGTGACACTATTGATAATTAGGACGAACAAAACATTTAAAGAAGGTGAAAATCGAAGGTGGTGTCTCTAATGAGGATTTGTGACAGTTAAGTTAGTGTCATTTTGATAAGAGAATCCTACAATATGTAAGAACAAAAAGAATATTTTTTCAATGCTTTGAATATTAGAATATTCAAATGATAAAATGTAGAATATCTTGTGTGTAAGAATGTGAGTTATCGATTATATACGAGGAGGCCAACTAATGAGGGAGACACACTTGGAAAGTAGAGTACTATTTGTCGAATCATGATTGGGCATGAGTAGTCTTTTTGTAACCATTTGCGAGAGTCATTTAATACCTGGATATTTAGATGTACAAATCTTGATAAGAACCCGATCCACTTACTTCCGCCTCACACTTTATATATTGGGATGTGTGACTTACGTGGCAAGACGGAGTAAGAGCCTAACCCCAAGGTGGCTTTGCCTAGGTCGCCTAAAACTCCCATGTGCGAAAAGGCTCACTTCGGACCACTTTTTTTACATTCATTTTTTTTTAGTAACGCAATATCTTCATTGACTAATTTAAGAGAAAACTTATGATATGAGACTTTCAAGACTATAGTATATGACAGAAAATTCTTCGTCCCTAACATGACAAATCAGGTAAAAATACCCAAATAAGATGAGTCATGTCAATTAAATTACCACCATTTTTCTTAACATTGTTCATTTTTTGTTAAATACTTTTTGTAGCACATGATCCTTTTGACCTAATCAACTTATTATTATTATTTTTAAAACTTTTTTTAAATCCCCTTTAACATATACAAACATTGAAACAATTGGCACACATGATTGAGAGGCCATACATACAAACATATATATACATATATATATGTGTATATATATATATTGTGACAATGACTAAATTCTATTTTTAAAAAGGTGAAAATGAAATATATTGTTGTCATCAGATATAGTCTTGACCTTACGTATCATTTAATTATTTCATGCAATTTGAATATTAGAGACCACTGCTTATTGATTGTTTGGGCTATAAATTTGCAATTTTTGTCGTGCATGCATAAGTCTTTTTCTGCTTATTAGATATTCTTTATTTCTTTTTTGTTTCATTGAAATATATATATATATATATATATATATATAAAAATAAAATCCCTTTCAAAATAATATTAATACTATTTGTTATAATCCATGCATGCTAGATTTATCAGCAACAAAATTGGTCAATTTAAGTTTCAATTTCTTTTATTTTTTACAATTGACTATTATTATTATTTTTTTAATGTCAAAATAAAATATGACTAAATTATGTATAGTTGAGAAGAGATATTTATTGGGACGATATCGATCTTTCTTATGACTAGTCAAATCAGAATCATGTATTCGATTTGGTTGAAAACAAAAAAAAAACAAAAAAAATCCTCAATATTAATATATATATATATATATATATTTTGAAAGTGTTATAAACATTAACAACCTGATGATATTGTTTGTTTTGACACACATAAGTTAAAATGCATCAATTAAATAAAAAAATTTAATCACTTAGTGATCTCTTAGACGAGCGACTTGAAATTTCAGATCTATAATTCTTGAACCAAAAATATTGTATAGGACAAAATTAACTAATTTCCCTTAATCAAACTTTATATGGTTTTGAGTTATAATTTTTAATCCGACAAGTTGACAAATATCCTAAACTATGATGTTTAATAATAAATCTTCTCATCTTTATACCTTTGAAAACAAATCCTTAAAAAAAAAAAAAAAAAAAAAAAGAAGAAAAATTAATGATGTTTATCCACATAAACTCAATTTTATTGGTCCATTTTAACTCAATTCTTTATTGTCCTAACTATAATCCAAACTATTTTTGTTTCAACTTGCTTTGATTTGCTAATATCTAACTAATATCTATGTTTGACTCAACATTTTAATACTCTCCTCCGTTTTTTTTTCATTATAGATAATTTTATTTGTGGAAAGAAAACGATATATATTTTTTTAATTTGTTATATTAGAAAATTAATATATATATATATTTATTGATAAATTTTTTTAATAATCTATAATTAATGTTTTACAATTCATACTTATTAATTATACTTGAAAAAAAAAAAATTAAAAGATATGTTAGTTATTTTAACTTAAAAAACACATTAATTTATATATTTTTTAAATAATTTATTTTCTCGTTTGCAATAAGTCCAATATCACTTTTCTACCACACACTCCTTGTTTAGTATGAATTTCGTATGTCAATAATATCAAACACAATATATACTAAAAAGTTTTTTTTTTTTTTAATAGTTTGTTGCATATTCACCATAACTATTTCTCAAACTCATAACCTCCATAAGTCATAAGTGAGACGATTACTAACTAAGCTACGCTTTCTTCACTTAAGATTGTTATAATAATACTATTATCAACATTTTTTTTCTTAGTTATATATTCTCAATAGTTCAATTGATTAAATTGAAAATCATTCTAAAATATAATTTTTAATAATACTAAAAATTGTGAACATGAGTTGAGGGATACTTAGAAAAAAAAAAAAAAAAAATGCATGTAAAATTGCCGAAAACATCAAGCATGTCTAACACTGTTTACTTAATGTAGAAGACATGTGAAATGAATCTTAACAAGCTTTTCTTTACTTAAAGGTTGTATATAAAGACTAAATGTATATATATATATATATATATATATATTTGTTTGTGTGTGTGTGATCTATCTTTTCTTCTCAACTTAGTAGAACCTAGTTTCCAAAAGAGGAAAAGGATTAAAGGTAGAGCAGAACCCTTCTTTCTTTTCACTTGACAAATGGAAAGCTTTAGGCATATATATGAATTTTTTTTTTTGGTCTAATTTCACTTGACAAATGGAAAGCTTTAGGCATATATATGTATGTAATATATATATATATATGTGTGTGTGTGTGATGGAAATTGATACCAAAAAGCAATAATAGAGTCCTTACATATCCAATAATTCTACAACTTTTGTTTCCTTTTTCCTTCGTTGTCTTTACTCTCGAGCATATGCAGTCCAAAATAATGAATAGGTCCCTTAAACCTAAGCTTTAGAAAAAAAAAATACTTTAAGAGATTGGAAATCCTTTGGACCAAAACGTTGGAATTGTCATCACCACATATTAAATTAATCTCGAAATGCATATATGTTAGTAAAAAGTTTTCCTAATTTAAATGAAATTCGAATTTAAAATTACAGTCACATACAACTGTTTAAGATTTGAGATCATAACATACTTCTTGCAAACTTAAGATTATTCAACTTGAACGAAAATTAGTTTAAATTTAAATATGACTTAACGAGAATACGCAAGTTAAGACAAAAGAGGTCATCTGACCTAACTTGAGATGAACCTTTCAGAAGCTCCCCTTATAACACGCTGTTCATATATATACAACACATAACCATAACCCTAAGCAATCAACCCATTGAAAATGATTTATGGAAAGCTTGAAAAATCACTAGCTTTGATGTACATAACTCACTATATTCATTATATATAGATATGAAAGAAAAAAAAATTGTGATCAAAGTTACAAAGTTAAGCATATTGTGTTTGGATAGATGTTTTTTTTTTTTTTTTTATTATTATTATTATTATTTTTTTGTAATAGAAATTTTAATTGTATTTGAAGACGTTTTGAATTGAAGATAAACCTCAAGGTTAGTCACATAGGAATGAGTGTTGATTCTTTTGGGCGTTGAAATGTTGATTCACCTGCAATGCAAGCCACACGTAACTAGAGTTTGACTTTGACCCTCCTATGTTAAGTCAGTTATGAGACGAAAAATATTTTATGGCACTTGAGAACTTTGAAAGAATTTTCTCTTCTTGCTTTAAATGTTGAGAGAATAATGTTGTAGGTAATAAATTGGTCGGGATGAATTATAGCTGATATACTCCCAATTTACACAATGAGAATAGGACACTTGAAAAGTGTTTGCCCATGAGTAAAGCATTCACAATACTTTGATAACTACCTTGTCAAGGTCATTTAATTATATTGTGTACTATTAAGTACTATCTTTGAGGGTGACCTGTACTTGACTATGCCTCGTTATGTTATACCAACACGGATAAAGATAAGTATAAGCAACGTTAGCCATGTCCAACAAAATAACTCACTTCGCACACTTTTAGTTCTTTTTATTACATGATCTAATATTTAAAATCACTATTTGAATTTAACTTACATACTTTCTTTTTTTTTTTGATTAACTTTTTAATAATTGATAACCACGTTAAATATGACTAATCTAGATGAAGTATATCAAATCCATAAAAATTCTCTTTACACAAAACTTGAACTCAATAGGTTAAGGATTGCTTTAACAAAAACGTACTTGACTTCACATTATCCTTCTTTTGATTGACCATATTCGCAATTCTTGAAGAGAACATCCCAAAATGCTACCCACCAATATTCAGACACAACACAACCAACAAATAAAAGCAGCCACTGATTAAAGGTGTAAGCTTTATCTTGATAGATTTTGTAAGTGGCTGGATAGGAGGTCACGTGCACATTAGGTATACATACACACACACAACACACACATACACATACATACATACATACCTATATATATATAAAGTGGTGTTAGTACAAGAAGTACCATATATGTACTCTTCTTACTCAGTTTAGGTAGCAATTTTGAGTGATAAAGGAAGGGATATAGTGTTAGGCTTTCAGATATTATATTCACTTTCTAATATTTGGCTGTTCAAATACAAAGTTGTTTGCCTTAGAGCGAGTAAGAGTTTTCTTTATTTTATGAGGAGAATCGATTCTTCGTGGCATGACAACCATAATCACCTAGTGCTACTAATATATATATATATATATATATGTGTGTATGTGTTAAATATTCATAATCACCGACAAGGAATAGATCTGTCATTTGCACCAAAATTACAAGTTTTAGACATTATAGGATTTTAGACCATGATCATTTTAGATGCATTCAAGGAATATATTAAGATATTTTTTAAAATATTGTTTAAAATACTAATAAAAATAAAATAAATAACACTAAAAAGTAACCTTATTTACTTTTAGTTAGGTGAATGTTTATATATATTATATTTTTTAAAAAAGAATAAATTTATAGTTGTATTAATCAAAGGATAAAAAATAAAACTACAAGGCCTAAGTAGTAAAGAATTTTACTAGCCAGTGAGTTTATGAGATCAAATCCATTATGTGATCAAATATGTATTTATATATGCAATCGAAGTAAGAACTTATCTTACCTCCCTTAAAAAGCCTGCTCAAATTAATTAGTCTGCAAAAGTTCAAAATTTAGAATTAGTGATTACCTATCATAAAAGACCTACATAGCTTGTGTATGAATTAGTCGAGATGTAGACATAATAAAAAACACAAACTCATTTAAGACACCTCATACCATAATATATATATATATATATATATATATATATAAAGGGACCAAATTGGCTAATTATCCAAATTTTTCCCTTTTAAAAAGATCTAATCTCATTCCTCATGTATGGTAGGTAAGCTGTCCTTCCAGGAAACTACAATAGAAAAAACCCAACAAATTCCATTACATTCTTGGAATATCAGAACCGCAACAAACTAATCAGTGTTTTTATTCCACATTAGACCAACCTGCTTCTCAGTAATAAAGAATCAAATAAGATTCCAAAACCATTTCCTTAACAAGAAATATGAATGAGAATCTGGGAACTAATCTGCTGAGCATGTAATGGAATTGTATACTAAAATAACATCTACCCATCAAAAGTATGGAGACAGCTAAAAAATATTCAAGTGTTTGGTGGTTAAGTTTATATTGATCATTTATATGTAAGTTTGTTGTCTTGTCTGTTTCCACATCAATTTTAAGTCCCAGGCTGTCTTTTTTTGGAAAAATTTGAAGTAAGAACTGTCTTATATTTCATATAAAATATGCATGCATCCGTCAGTACTGTTGCTGAATTTATAATGGAATAATAATAACTTGTCAATTCATTCCCTCATCCAACTTCACATATCTGAAGCTTCAATAATGGAAGTGTGAAAGATAAATTAAGGAAAAGGGATTATAGTATTAGTATGTAGCTTCTGGTGGAGGTGATACCTGATTTCAATAGGAGTGGTTCAGCTTTGTTCATTGAGTACATTCAGTCTAGTCCCCATTGGTAATGTGCCTGCAACTCAACAAACTTGTTGATTTTGTTCCAGAAAATGAAATGGTCTAATGCTCTTAAAGAATGGTGTTAAGACATTTCGAAGCTATAATCAGAAATGTATATTGAAAAACAAAAATGTATATATACCTATAACAAAGGATGGAAAGAAGATACAGATCAAAACTTCATTTAGGAAGCCCCTACTGAACCAGTGTGGGGGGGGGAACAGTATATAGTATTTTGAGGGGTTGAAAAAAAAAAAAAAACCTTTCATAAGCTCGATTTTTACACTGCTACACAAGAACAGCATGGATATACATGGGGTTGCCGAGATCCACCTCAACAGTTTATAGAACCATAAGCAGTGTCAGGTATAAGACTAGCAGCAACAGTGACATGTGGAAGTAGTTCGGGAAGGGATATGTTGATTTGACAGGTGCCTTTGAGGGTGTCCTCCCAGCAACTGCTGGTGCAACAGCATGGCTATTTGGTGCACTTTGCTCCTCTGTTGCTGGCAATGGGTTCTGTGAGTTACCATTGGATGGTGTTAGAGGCATTCTTTTACCATCACTTAAATCTTCACCTGCAACAAAGAACGCTTATAAGACTTGAATCAAAAATTTAAAATAACTGTAAAATAGCAGTAAATACAAGTCCTTCAGCATAAAAGTATTCAAAGGTAGGTCATAATACATTAGAATTATTTCCATGTAGTTCCTAGAGTTCCAGTTCAGCATAAAAGTAACCAAAGATAGGTCATAACACATAATACATCGTACCCCAGAATTCCATGTAAACAAGGCTGCATTTTGTTGAAGTACTTGAACAGAAATGGGAAAACAGTTAAAAATAAGCAAGATATCAGGTCCATATTTCTGGTTTAGACTAGAACTCAGAAAATGAAAAGTTGCATGTATCTCTTGAGATGGTACTATTGAATTTAACATCACTAACTTATTGTGGAAATCAGAAACAAAAAACTTGGAAACTTCACAGCAACAGTAATTTAGATGAGCAGATGAAAGCTAACACTGTGCTATTATTTGCTGATAACAAAATACTCACAATTAGATTCTGACCAGCCCAGCTTCTTCTTTTCTCTATCGAAAACCACCCGATATCCAATCATAAAGTTTTCTGCAGAAATTGGTATAAATAGAATCATGGATAACTAATCCAGGAAAACTCATTTCTATTTATTTATGTGGACTTTGTACAAGAGGGTAACCAGTCATTTTTATTTTAGACATAAGTCTAAAACAATTCATTCAGTGCTTACTTACGTCCAATTGTTCCAAAATCATCCTCAGAGGGCTGTATAGCCAAACAAAATCCAGCAGCACCCTGCACCAAACGAGTAACAGAGTCTGAAACAGAAACCTCCTGAAGTAAACTCCAAAACTTTATCCAGAAGTATCCGATGACTAGAGTAAAATTCAAACAATTAGAAACTTTAAAAAAAGATGATTTCCATAAATGGACTAATTATTCTTCAAGGGAAAAAAAAAAAAAAACTAAACAGATAAATAGCAAAACAGGAATCATGACTTTCTCCTTAAAAAATAAAGGGGAAAAAAGGATTAGGGCAAGATCTTGGTATTGTAGTGCACCAACAGGCTTCACATAATGGGTTGAAAAATCAGGACCCATGGAATAAAAAACCATGCCACTTCATTGTGAATAGCAAGGCTAATCATATCACAAAAATCACGTTTGAATTGAACCAAATACGTTGTGAGCACCAACCTGGCTGTCATAGATGACAAATACGGGATTGATGACCTCAAAAGTGTTGTTTACAGCAAATTTAAGAGATAGAGAAGGTGCCTTAGGCAATTCATGGGAGCTGTAAAATAGGGAAAGGCAGATGCTATGTATTAGTACACAAGATAAGAACACATCATTTCCAATTCTTTTTGTCTTTTTCTTTATTTTTTATTTTTCTGCCTAGTCTCTCCGTTTTATAGAGGAAGGAACATATTAAGCTGGCATTAAATATCTATCTAAACAAAGCACGATAATTCGTTAGTTCCTCCTTTAGTCTTCGACCCAATAAAGTACCTATACTTGTAGCAGTACTGCCATGGATATCCTTCGAGAGTAGATCTTGTGGTGTTTACTTCTCTGTCAAACTAGAACAAGAGAGGATCAATTTACTTATCTGTTTAACTTAGAAAAGAAACATACTGCCGAAAATGAGGATATAAAGGCATACCTCATTGACAACACTTTTATAGACCTTATCAGGCAGATAAGTAAATGATGTTCCACTATCAACAAAAGCCTGGAAGGAAGTTTTCTCAAGACAAGAACTTGAAACACAACATGCCTCCACGCCAACAAGATAGGTCATACTGCCATTAACCGATCAGTAGAGGAGTCAGTTTTATATGTATCCACATATAGTGGACAAAACTCGCTGGATAAAGAAATAAAATATAGCTTTAGCACAACGTATACACTCCCAAAACCCCAACACCCCACCCCCCACCAAAAAAAAAAAAAAAAAAAAAATGTAAAGTGATGCTGGACAGAAGACAAGATAGATAACTTCAAACTCTAAAGAATAACACAACCCAAAACATAAATGGCACCTACTTTCCTATGTCTGAAGACAAAAATGGGGTGGTGTGCTGGTTGGTAATGCCCTGATCCCCAAAAAACAACCTTCCTGAATCATCCCCATTAAAACATATAGAGAAAGAGTTCCTACTAAGCCCTTGTCTAGCAAGAAAACTCGGAATTGAAATTTCCCCAGGCCCAAGACCCATAACACCATCAGGTGCAACACCAGTTAGGTAGCCACCACTTTGCTTACTACCACACCTGAAATACAGGATAATAAATCATGAATACTATAATGCATAAGAAAATATTTTCTGTAACTTGTAATATAACCATATTATAGAGATGTAGCTGTCACCCTATGATCACTGGTGCTCGTACAGATTTGTTGGATCCATTAGCAGGGCCTGATGCAAGATGCAAGATGTCTTCTACAAGCAGCCCAGAGGTAGATGTATCATCTGTATCGTAGTTGACAACATATGTGCAAGGCTGCTCTGGATTTTTGCAATTTGAACCTAGTTTACACAACTGGTGACTACAAGATACATCCTTCTTGGTGGTGGAACCAGAAGGATTATATTCATTAAGATCCTTATCCTGCACAATAGACGCCCCAAATACCAGGGAGAACCTGTGAATCAATCATCGGAAATAAGCTATAATTGTGAAAAAATACTCATAAATTACTAAAATAATAATACATAAACATGAATAGAATATTCATCTGTATATGGGAAAAGTAACTGCTACATTTCAACCTATCTCCAGCCTTGAATTAATATACGGCTATACGCCCCACTGCCTAAAAATAAGTGTTTTCAGTGTTAGGACCCTCATAAGAATAAGGGATGGGGGCAGGGGGGAGAGGAAAAGCAGAGAAATCTACGTAATAGAAGAAAAGTTTGTGGATCAACACTAAGTCATTTTACTGAACATTGTTTATCAGAAAGTAAATCAATTTTTTTTTTTTTTTAAATCCTATGATTCGGTCCTCTTACAGCATTCTAAGTTCACCAGGCTCTAAAATGGACTTCAAATGGCTTTAAAGACATAATTGTGACATCAAACGATCTTTCAAAAGATAATAAGTTTCAACGGCTCATGCAGAGTGATAGAGTTTCGGCACAAAATTAATACTTGGTCTATTTACAGAAAGCAGGACTCGTAAAACTTAAGAGATCAGCAGCTCTAGATCCATGTCCAAAAATAGAAGTGCTGATGCATCATACAAGGACAGTAATTTTCAACAATGGTAACATAATATTATCTCCAACACAATTATATCCAGATATCAGAACATATATATACACTTCATCATTGGAGTGCACACAACTAAAAACAGCAGTCATAACAGAGAGAGGCACCACTAAGCATTTCCCAGCCACCAGTTTGGCTCCAAGAGTAGTCTATCTTTCTTTCCTCAAAATGTGACAAAAGCCTAACAGAGGAAAAGCTGTGGAATCCCTTTCTTTCGAGACATGGATCATATAAGAGGGTATTATGTGCCTTACATGAACAAATTAAGGTTGGGAGTTTGAATTAACATTAAAAGGGCACAGATTTAGCCTATCCAAAAGTATATCTAAATTTCCAAAAGCAAAAACATAACAACACTTAGAGCTGTAATCCAACCAAATCAAACCGAACATGGCATATTTGAGCTTGATTTGATTAATTTTCAAGTACTGTTTGATTATGCTTAATCCTAAAATCTTGTTCGAGTTCATTCAGTTATCTGTTTGTATAGTTGAAAATCGATTCGGGCTAGTTTGAGCTCGAGTTTGAATTATATTTTTAAAAAGTTATAAAAAATTTAAATTTAAATGATAAAATATTAATATATATATATAACAATTTATGTATAATATATAAATATTATAATTATTCGCAAATGCTCGATTATAACTTAGAATAATGTTTTAATTTGGTATGTTAAATAAATAATTGAGTGTGAGCTTGAACAAGTTTTGTTTGCATCATTAATAGCTCCCATAAAACTTCACCAAATTTTGAATGATACATGATTAAAGAAAGGAATTTTTAATTTTTGAGAGTGGTTCCATTTAATTTTAGATATCTAATAGCCAACAATCAACAAAGAGAAATAGTTTTACTTTCTTTTGATTCCATCTAATTTTCTAATGTTAGCAAAAAAATACACTTAACAAGCAAATTAAAATTTAATGCAATTCATTTGCAAAGGATGACACTCATTTAGCTCCAAGATCAGTTTAAGCATTTTCCTAGAGATTACGTAAGGAACAAATGCATCAAAACAACAAAACTGTGTAATTATGCTAAATTGAACAAATGTGTGGATCTTAGCAACTCAAAAAAGATAGAGTTAATATTAACTGATCATATATCACAATTTTTCATGATGATGTTATCCAATCCTGTATGACATATATATATATTCTTATTTTAACACAGATTTGTGCAAGGATAGCTGGAGAGGGACTAAAGTAAAAGGACAGCAGATGCCAGTTTGCAAGAGCACTTCCTAACCAGTAAGCAAAGAAATCAAATTAAAGTGATACAAGAGCACAAGAAAAGGATAATCTAGCATACCAAATTGCTGTAGTAGCTGGCAGACAATGGTGCACATTGCAAGCAATCACAAGGAACCCAGAGCAGATCACTTCCTGTATCCAGTGCCACAAGAAAAGAAACGTTTGGTGTGCCAATATCTATCCATGTATAGTGCAACCTATTTAAAAAAGCAAAGATTATTAGGCATAGAAGCATCATTTGGAATAATTAACTAAGCAGGAAAGCAGAAATGAACAAGCAAGAAACAGGCGAGAAACAATCCATGACATCAATTCTGCTAAAGCAAAATGAAGGTCGTTTCCGCATTCTTTGATGTTAACACTAGCGGAATTCATATTCAAAAAAAAAAAAAAAAAAAAACATTAGTGGAGTTCATGCAGCATGAACAAATAGGAGAATCTGACTAGCACATATTACAAACCAGAATGATGAAAAGCTGATTCATAGAAAAATTTGAAAACTAATAAGAATCCTAGTTTCTGAAGATCCAATACAGTGTGCTATATATTCTAAGCCTCCATCCAATAAGCAAAAGGTTAAAATTCCCCCATATAAAGCAAATATATGATACATACACAACAAACCCTAAAATAATAATAATAATTCCTTTTCGTATTTTCCAATAATCATGGAAACAAAAAAATATATATAAACTGTTCATTATCCATACCCAAATACTTGTTGACCTATTCAATCAGCAACAAAATACTTAAATATTGTCCCTACAAGTCAAGAAATATTCATTCTTTTTTCTCTAACTAATAAGTATTACAAATCAGCAAGGACATAACAGCAATCTGCAGACCTGTTAAGACCAAAGGGCCCAGATTCTTTCACATTGACTGGAAATTGACCATTACTCAATTTTGAATTTTTCCTTCCTCCAACACACACACACACACAATATATATATATATATATATATATATATATATAATATATATATAAATGAGAAATACAGACAAAGGAGAATAGAAATAAAAGAAAAGTGGAGTATGTCACCATCCAAAATCATTGCCAAGAGGCAGAGTGGTGCTTCCTTCAGAAGGGAAAAGATACTGAAACTGAGAACCCATCTTCAACTTCTGCCGCTGCAAATCACTAGAAAGTAATCTTCCATAGTACATTGAACTTCCTCTCTTAGGCCAACTGCCATGATCATCGCCAGAACTAATATTCCCAACTTTACGACTCCTCGAACCCCTAATCGCCTTCATATCTTCAGAGAACCTATGCATCAAATTGATAGAATACATCTCTGCGTCAACAATCTCCATCCAAAACAACACAACCATCAACAGTAACACCATTATTAATACCAACCCACTTCTCATTTTGAATAATAATCTCATCTAATGCTACTGTTTTAAGGACTGGCTACTGATATCAAGAATGAGATCTGTAGTTGAATAATCTACAAGATTGTAGAATACTGGGACCGGAAGCAAAGAGAATTTTGGTGTGTGTGTGAGAGAGAGAGAGAGTTCAAAAGGCAGAGGAGTAGTAAAGATGAAGGAGAAGAAGATGGAGATGGAGGAGAGAGAGAGACAGAGAGAGGAAAGGACGTTGCTGGAATGGTGGATTGGGTAGTGGACACACTGTGTGTGTGTGCGTGCCCGGTGCAATGCAATACGTGTCGAATTACGAATTGCTTTTTTTGGTCTTTGTGTATATAGTCCTCCAACTATGAGTAATTTATGAAATTGGTCCTTATTATATAACATTTAAAATTAATTAATTTTTAAATTATTTAAATAATGTGATATTGGTAATTTCGTCAATTTTATATGAGCTTGACTATTAAAATTCAAACAAAATATTTATGGAAATGTATTTTTATGTTTTCAAAGTTGAAATATGCAATTATATATATATAATATTATATTAGTTAGAACCACTTTTTCACTTATTAATTTGGCTTGTTAAATAAAAATGGACACACTTAGAAATAAATTTGTCATTTATCATATATTTTTTTCTTTAAAATTCTCCCTCAAAAGATCTTAAAATTATAAAAAAAATTGAAACTCCATTTATTAAAAATATTTTAACAATCGTAATATTTGTTTGCAAGTTTGATATTAATTTGAAAAGTAAATAGTTAAATTTATATATATTTATTTATTAATATTTGGTTTGACATGTTTGTCAATTTTTGGTTTTGTTTTTTTTTAAACAATGACATTTTTACCCCCGGGAATAATTTTATTAAATATACATGTTGACAATAGTGACCAAAAAAAACAGAATCACAACCAAAAGATGAAATCGCAATTTAGTAAGGACTTTAACCAATTTGACTTTTTTTTGTCATGTCAAACTAAAAGAAAAATTAAAATTTTTAGAATTATGGGTTTTTTTAAAAAAAAAAATTAAAATGACATTTTACTCCCTTTAAAAAAAAATTTTTAAAATATTTTTTTCAAAAACCTTAAACAAAAAAAATTAAATGATGAATAAACATTTTTAAAAAAAAAAATATTATTATTTTTTTAAATTTAAAAAAAAAAAAATAAATAATAAATAAATAATTATAAATTTTAAATTTTTTAAATTAAAAACACAATATATAAATGTATATATATTTTAAATTTATAAATATGAATTATATAAATTTATATATATATATATATATATATATTTATTTATTTTATTTTTTTTTTTATCCCTCTTTTTCTTTCTTTTTTTTTTTTATCTTTTTTTTTTTATTATTTTTTTTTTCTCTCCCCCCTCAATTTCAAAATTTATTTTTTTTTCCTTAATTTATTTTTAATTTTTTTACAAAGTAGAAGAACTTCTTACCAGTTTACTTGTACTTTGGTCGATTTTCAATATATTCAGTGTATCGACATTTCTTTAAGTAATGGTTAATTTTTTTCATAGGAAACAACAATTTCACAAAAATATTCTTAATATATATATATATATAATATATATATATATATATATATTAACTATTAAGCTCACAAAAAAATGACAAAAAAATTAATATTACTTTATTTAAATGATTAAGAATCAATTAAATTAAATTTTATGATAATAACTAATTTTACTAATTACTCATAATTTGAGGACTAAACATGCAAATTTGTCATAGAACATTAAATATGTGGATTGCAATAGCAATCTGTCGGCATATGTAAGAGTATCCACGATGAAAGGTCCCTTTCTATTTTGGGAAAAATCATCCTAATATTAGTCTCAAATAAATTAATTTAATTGCTTCCTCTGTTTCTTATTTTAATATGTTTTAGACATAATTTTTTTTTAAAAAAAAACTACAAAAATGAATATTGATATGTTTTTTAATTTACTTTTTTGAATAATCCAAATAATTAATAATTAAGAGTGTAATAAAAAAAAATCATTATATTTACATTTTAAAATTTTATTCCTTTAGTTATTTATTTATGGTTTATTTGTTATATGCTTGGTCCTTTTAATTAAAAATAGTAAAAAAAATTCATTTTCAAGTTATTTTTTCTTGCTATTTTAGGTAAAAAAAATCACATATGTAATAAATAGAAAGATAGATGACTAAAATATTATTAAAAAAAATGAAGGACCAAATTTTTCTAAATATAAATAATTTAGGACTAAACTCAATCTTTTGACTTATAAAATATTATTAGTTATGAGAATTAAAAGGTATCGAAATGTGAGTAGATGCTACATATGTTGAATGAGTCGTGGTGAACGACACTAGGTAAACCATTTTGGCCATGCCTTGATTCAATTCGACCTCAGTCGACAAATAGAGACACCACAAAGATGGTATGATCTCTAACATGAAGATACCACTAGTACATGAGCATTAAATGCCTCTGATCGACAAGTACTATTGAAGCCACTAAATCGGACTGTCGGGCAATATACTCTTTTTAGGTGTGACTTCTCGTTGGCCAAGACCCTAAAAATAAATGGTAACACACACTACACACAAGACAAGCCAAAATACCCAAAATTATTCTATATGTTTTGTTTTGCTTACCATCCTCCCTAAGAGAATTAAGAATATACTCTTTATTTTCTTGATTCCCTGGAAGGTACTGAAATTCAATTACTAACTTAAGTATCGAAAGTCAACATCGGGAACAGACCTTCAACACTTGACCTTTTTTGTAGGGCACTCAACAATAAGTGGGGCTTGATCATCCTACATGGCATACATAAAAATGTGATCCAATCTAAATATTAACGAAAAAATATCAATAATTGCACGTTATTTTAAATCAATGAAATTTAAATGATACATATATATATGACATTGTTCTTTTGCCTTCAATTTGATTAATTCACTACAACAAATTTAACTTGTAGGAACACTTGAAAATGTTGTAATTGTTAGATTTAGATGCGGTTCTTCTTTAGATGCAATTTTAAAAAGTGTTGTGTAGGTTAATGTTGTTATAAACAATACGAGTGTTGTTAAAAATTGGGTTTTATATACTCTTAAAATTGTTGAATATTCCGATTTTAGATATACTTATTATGATGTTTTAATCATATGTTGATACAGTTGCAAATGTTGTATTAATTTATTTTCTTGGCACTTGTAATTGTTTTAAGATACGTATCTATATACACTTGAACGTGTAACAAAATATCTAATATTGCTACACTTTATACTTGTACCATTATATAATTAATATTATACCTTTAAGTGTTACTATTCTTATGTTTTACCAACTCTTCAATGTATACCATAATAATATTTAGATATAGTTTTTAATACATTATTTTAATACGTTTTAATACAATTAAACTGTGTCTTTATGTCTTTATAACTACAGTATATAGTGTCGTATTTGTTTACATTAACAATACTTTAAATTAAATTTTATCATATTCATTGATATACTTAATTGAATAACTATTGTAATGTAATCATATGTTCCATAGTGTATATATATATATAATATATATATATATATATATATATATATATATTTAAATGTTTTAATACATAGAATAGTAATCATCCATTCTTCACAAATGGCTGAAAATTAAAGATGTTACAAGATCAACTCTCTTCTCTACATCAATCCTCAAACTCATGGATGTGATCCAACAAATAGCTTGCAGCCAGCTCCTCATTCCTGTTGTAGGCAAAGAACACTTCCAGCACAAGTGCTCGATCAAAACTCATTGCTTCAAGCTGGAAACAGAAATTGCAAGTACAAGCACTTTTATAAGTTAGTGTTTCCATATTCATCATTTGCCTCGTTCATAATTTGGGTACTTCTATCTATTCCACACTAAAAACAAAACAGGTTTCGACTTTAAATTTCTTTCTTGACCTATAAGTGATATCTTCCCATCTGTAGTTATATATAAAAAATTATGGGTTTAAACCAAGACACATATAAATAATTATTGCAAACAAGTCATGACTGATATAAGTGAAGAATGAAAGTTTTTCCAGTATTAAGTGAAAAGTTTCTTTAGATATTTCTAAAGAGAAACGAAAATAGCTGGAAAAATACTAGAAAGATAGATATTATGTGTGCCTATGATATCTTAGAAGCTATCAAACAGAAAACAAAGTTTAATTATACCACTAGCATAATGCAAAACATATCCAATTTGTCTACCCAATCTGCACTTCAAAAACAGAAAAAAGCTTGCTGTAGAGATGGGGCAGCACTGTAAAGAAAAGACAATATATGGTTAAATAGATTACCAAAATTTTATCAATCGTTAATTAGCATAGATGTCCCTTCCTCTTCTTCCCTACTTCCGTGCACCACCTCTCCCCGCCCCACCAAAAAAAAAAAATTGGAGTTCAGATGCATTTTTATTTTTCGAGTAATTTATAATTTAGTGTTAGTACTTTAATATCACTTTAAATATTACTTAATGTAACAATTTAATTGATATATGATTTTGGTTTATTAGAAGGACCAAATAGGATGCTAAAAGAATTACTAAGGAGTCAAAATTAAATATTGAAAGGGAATTTTTTCTTTTTTCTTTTTTTTTTTTTTTTTGTTTTTTTTGGTAAAATTTCAATCTATTACAAAATATTGGTGAAATTCTACCAACTAAATTAGATTTTCTAGTGGATCGAGACTTTATTTCAACAATTAGCTCAAATATAATTATATATATATATATATATATATATATATATATATATATATTGTTATGAACAGTGAAGAGGTGCAAAGTGAGTTGCTTCGTTAGATCGGATTAACGTAGCTTTGGGCCCGTCCTTATCCAAGTCAGCAAAGTAACAAGGTTAGGTGAGGTACTGAATGGTACACTGCATAAAATGCTCTTGACAATGTTGTTATCAAAGTACTAAGTATACCTTGCTCATGAGTCGGTAATTTAGTAAAGATTTTATAGGTGTCCCACTCCAAATACGGTAAGTTAATAGTATATTAAATATATTCTTCCCCGACCAATTAATTATTGAATCCATTATTCTCGCAACAATAGTCAAGGGCAATCTCCTGGTTACGTGGCTTATCTTGCGGGTAATCCACTGATACAACTCTGCTCACAACCAGCTTCCTAATCCTACATGGACTCCAAAGAGATTTTTCCATATTCAAAAAGGTTCTCACATCGCTCATTTATGAGATATCCGATGATTTATTGAGTAAGGACATGAACCTTTTACTCAATGATACATTTAAAACCCGTGAGATGCACATAAATTATGTCTTAAACAATTAAATTAATTTCCCACATGTATGCATAAACACTTTACAAATTTTTTTCTTTCTTTTTTTTACAATGATGAAATTTAATCATATGTTACATGAATTGAAGTCGATATATTTTTTAATAGAACAATGAACAAACATAATTATATATATATATATATAAATATTTATATATATAAATACAAGATTCTTTCATTATCTTCGGACAAAACCTTCATTTCCCGTAAGCATCAAATACTTATCCTTCCTTGTAAGAAAAGTACACTCAAACCCTAAAGCATCCGCTAACTGTTTCTGTACGTAATTCGCCACTTCATGGCAAGATTTCCCACCACTCACAGTCTCTTCCTTTGGAACTTTCTCGAGAACTTCCAAACTGTAATAACCCACCGGGTTCATGGATCCGAATATCGGATCCAACCATTTGTACCCGCTGGCCGTCGTCGGATAAAACATCTCCACCATGTCGTTAACGGCGACGGGAACGATGTCGTTTTCTTCTTTATTAATGAGTTCTGCGAATAAAGAACTGAAACGCAGTAGATAGGGTTCCCTGCACGTTGTCCCTTCTGGACAAATTACAAGATCACCTTCGTTGAGTAAATTTTTGATTGTTTTTGCATCTTGATTTCGATCCCTCGTCAATCTTACCTGTTGTGTTAGAGTTGCAAATAATATTATATTATGATACTAATCAAATAATAGCTACACTTTATATATAGAGAGACATGTTATTATAACTTTTGACTTCTAATTACTGAGTAGAATTGTAATATTGTTATCTTTTTAATAAATCTATTATGAATTGAGAGGAATCGAAGTCCCCTAAAAGTTCACGTAGGCTGGATCATCTGAGGTGGGATTCCACGAAGGACCAATTGGGTTCCGGATAGGAGTCCCCCGAAGTCCGGCCGGGACTAGAGTCATCATCCCACAAAGGGTAAGATATTTGATAGGAGATTCTCTCTAAACTCAACATTAAATTAAATGCGGAATGATACTCAATGCAAGTGTCACCTCCCATTTGGCTCTCCCTCTCCATTAAAACGGTAACACACACTCACACACAAACAAGTGAAAATCATATATACAAAATATACTCTAAGTGTTCAGTTTGTTTTCTGACAGTCTTTACTCGATGAGTATCGTTGGGAATATACTTCCCCGAGCGATCCCCTGAGACCTCATCTGATATTAGTGACTGACTTGACAATCGAAGAGCCAACACTGGGAACACACCCCAACATCCCGACATTTAGTTTTCTTTGCAGGACACATAGGCGGAAAATAGGGCCCACCAATCGCGCGTGACAAAACCGGAGATGTATCTCCGATCGCAAATTGAATTATAAACATGTCATGATATGTTCGAATCTAATTAAAAATGCAAGTCAAAACCCTAACAAATCTTACCGTTCTTATCGGAGATAGCAACTCGGAGAATCTGCTCAGGCTGTAGGTTACAGCGGTAACAGGTTTTTCTAATGCAAGATAGAGCATTATAGGGTCCAAAAGCATCCTATGGTTGCACACGTAGAGTACTCCGCCGCCGCCTTTTCCTTTCACTTGTCCATTTGGTTTCCCGTGGGAGGTTCTAGCTATGGAATTGGGAGGAATCTTGAAGCTGAGAACTATACCGGTAGCTGATATCAAGAACCTGGCTATTCCGGGAGGAAAGAAGAGAGGAACTGATAATCTGAAAATTGCTAGTAAGATTCCGACCGGTAACCATATGAACATTTTGAAAGTTGCGAGAGGAGTTGGGAAAAATGCTAGTCTCCCGTCATGAAATATCAAGGGTTTTGGATATTTGTTTCTTGGCATTATAGTTTCTATACTGTCTCTGCAGTCGTTTTCGGTGACAACATAAGCCTCCTAAATGTAACAAATATATATATAAGTTAGGGTTTTGTTTTTTAGTTCAAATCAAAAGCTAAACATAAATAACAATTATATGAAACAATATTGTTCAAACAAAATGATGAATTCATGTTTACAAATATGAGTAATTGGTGATTTTAGTCATAAACAAATTTATGTTTCGCAAGTTTAGTTCTAAACTATTTTTTTTTTACTTTTAAAGTCCCAAACTTTTTTACCTAAAACAACGAAGGTCCTCTTTCACAAATTTCATCAATTTTTTTTTACAAATTTAACAATTTGTGTGATTTTAATCGATTAAAGATAATCATCCATACAACATACTTTATATATTTAATTCATTTTCAATTAGTGGCATCTAAATTATTATCCATCCATGCATATATTTTTATTATTTTAATATACCAATCAGTGACACATTCATATCAAATTAATTATATTAAACACACTTCTATTTTATTCTTACAATTACAATATATATATATATATATATATATATATATTTTTTTTTATAAAATTTTGAAGTATTTTTATCTCTAAAATTATAATTAAAATTACTATAATTGGAATATATATTCTTGATATATATATAAATAGAGTTTAACCTTAAAAAACCTTATCCAAATATAACTTTGAGAGAGAAAGTGTTTTAATATTACCTTGCAAAACGATAGAAATCTATGATCATGATCTGCAAGGGATGAATAACGACCGATGCCAATATCCGGCATTGCTTCAGCACCGCCGCCGCCACCGCCACCACTGCCAAAATGTTCTTCAAAAGCCTTATGCTTCGAATCTCCAGATAGAAAACCAGTATAATACTGCCCAAGCAACTGCAATTCAGTCCCTTTTACAAATTCAACATTAAGATACTCCTTGATAAATCCTTCAACCATAACCCTAGGCAGACATCTTGTCCGAATCGTCCTAGAACCATGACGACCACGACCACGATCACGATCACGATCACCAACAGAATCGAGAACTCGATAAACTAAGAAATTGATGTTCTCGAGATAAAATTTAGGCAAAACGGCCCTTGTAACGAGATCAACATCTTTTAATCTGAGTCCACAGAATGTTATAAAGATCATAACTTTTAGTTGATGATGAGAATGCATAAACAACAAGAATGGATATGATAAAAGAAGCAAGAATGCCCTAAAAATGCTGCCACCTTCAAATGCAACCAGCATGAAGAATGGAAAATATGACTGTGATCTTAGTAAACTGCTAATGTCACAGACAAGTTTTTGTGATTCTCTACCTTTCAAAGAACATTTTCTCACACTAGGATAGAAACAATGTTGTGTTGATGTTTCTTTCTCCGCCATTTTTAATTAGTCTTATTCAAGAGAGAGAAAAAGTTCAATATATGGCGGGATAGAGGAGAGAATGGAGAGGTGGAGAAATTTATAGCTGTAGAAAGACCAAAAAAAAAAAAAAGAAATATATATATATATATATATGTATGTATTATAGTAGATACATATTTTTATTAAAACGTATAACAAATTCTGAATGTATTTTTATTAATTTTTCAATGAATTTTAATCTTCATTTTTTTATTCAAATACTTGTAATTATGTACACAAGAAGATAGGTATGTATGTATGTATATATGTATATATAATTGTATAAGTTCAAAATTATCCCATTTGAGAGACTTTTTCTAAAAATAAATGAATTATTTTCATTAATTGCAAATTTTTGGTTAGGTTATCCGGTATTTGAAGCCACTAACTTTGATTAATTTTGATTCAGCTTGGGTCTCGAGAACCACTATTACTTTAACTAATCTAGATTCAATTCGAGTCCCAAGTTGCAATTGTAGTGTTTAACTCTTTTTCCGAAGAAAACCACACTCGACTTGAATATGAATATTTTTTTTTTAAAAAAAAAAATCATTGTGGATTGAACCTTGTTCACAATACACTCTCCTCAGCAATACTATCCGTTTTGACACATTTTAAATACATTATACGGATTTAAAATGTATTATTAAGTAAATAGTTAATAATTGTTTAAAAATCTTCTAAGCGAGTGGCGTGAAAACATTTGTACACAATAGAATATTAGTTTTTTGACACTTGTTTCTATACATTTAATGTTACATAGAATACAATTAATTAACCAAATGATTAAAATAAGGTTCTGATTAATGATTTATTTATAAAATATTGTTAACGTTGTTGTGGTTGAGACATGACCATCAATTTGGGAAGAAAAAGGAAATATTTTAAGGAACAATCAATGTCAGTTAGACATGATTTTTTCTATAAATAAATGGATTTAATTATCTGGAATATCAGTTTAAATAATTTCTAGCTCTTAATGTTTGAGAAAGTTAAGGAAAAAAATTAAAAATAAAAAATTCTTAGGTTTAGAAAACATGATCTGTCATCTCTATTCATATCTAATATCCTGGATTTTTTTTTTCTTTAAATAAAAAAAAAAATCGAATTTTAAAATTAGGTTTGACATTTTTTTGTCGAGCGTGATTAGGTAAGAAAATTATATATATATATATATATATATATATAGGGCATAATTATATATTCTGCTGAAACTTTATTATTTAATGTACCATGTGTTTTGTTCCTTTTATATATATATATATATATATATATATATATATATATATATATTAACAGCTTAAATCTATTATAAAATCCAAAAGTCTCCACTATTTGCTTAATTACTCAGTCCCTTAAATTTATTTAGAATAATTTCTTAACCTATCGAAAAAAATAAATAAAACTAGTACAGTGATTGCACTACGTAATTCTCTTATGCTCAGATGTAACAAATAAAAAAAAACTAAAAAAAATAAAAATAAAAATAAAAATTAAAACATAAAAAGAATTTTCGAGATCGAACAAGTATTTACATGTGTATTGTAGCAATTTAAAATTTGGATTAGAACTTACGGCCTATAAAGGACTTATTGGCTTGTACAAGAATTAGTTTGGATATGAACATGACTTACACTTCTTGTAATTGAGACTCATCCAAAACACATTGTACCATAAATAAAAAAAACAAATAGTTGTTAAAAATTTGTTGTTGTTGTGTTTTTTTTTTTTTGGTAACACCATCCGGTATCTAGATATGGATTGCGCCTCCAAAGTCTATATATAGATCTAAAGACAATACTTTGACTAATTCGCATATAATATGGATTGTGCGCGCGCCCGCAGAGTCTAATTTTTGCTCCGATAAAAGTCTCACTCTTACTTTTACATGGAGTTTACATCGAATGTCAAATTGTAACCTAGTGTAACATTTACAGTAAACTTTTCCGTTATACAAGTTAAGAGTTTTATATATATATATTTTTTCATCTATTGGTGAAATTGATTTTTATGATTTATTTTAAAATTTTAAATATTTATCACCAAATAAAAATAATTAGAAGATTATTGTACTAACTTAACTTTCTAATACATAGGACTTTGCTTCATTAATTTTCTCAAATAGTAGTAGTTGTGAATAAATATGATTCATTATGATGAATTTGCAGCTGTATATCCCATGTTCAATAGAAAAGGATATTATTAATGAAAAAAAAAACCAAAGTTCCATGAAACATGCTTTGACTTCTAAGAGTAGTCAGAAACATTATTTTCAAAGGATTCGAACACCCGTGAAGTATCCTAAATATACATAAACTAAAAGATGTTTTTGAAAAAAAAAAAAAAAAAAAAAGTGGTAGCTAGTGGATGTGACTCTTCTTATTTATGTATTTTTATCTAATTTGTGAATCGAAAGGTTTTAGTTCAATTCGAACTACGGACAAATTTATACCATATTTTCAGTTATGTGTTATAGTATATGAGTCTTCTCCTATTGATCCTTTTAAATTAGTCGAAGCCCTAATTATGCTGCATTTTCACCCATGTGCTTTAGATTTGGGAGTTTGCATCTATGGATCCCTCCAAGAATATTAGTCGAAAACTTTTACAGTAATTTTAGCCATAAACAGAGCGGTTTTGAGAGTCTTCTCTTATAAATTTCTTTCCAATTAGTTGTAAAAAAAATATCGATTTACTAAAAAAAGGTTTCGATCTCCTATTTCCCTTTTGTGTTTCTATGATTATTACACTAGAAAAATTGACCTTATTTTAAAAAAAAAAAAAAGAAAAAAAAAGACCTTGATTTGCCAACTATCTACCGTAGAATACAATGCACGCAATTATTATGAGGGAATAATTAATACTAAATAAATAATATATATATATATATATATATATATATAATATGTCAGTGTGTGTGTATGTATATGTATATATTAACATGGATATAAGAACATCGAAGTATTATCGTTGAAATTGTCATATACATATAAAAACATAAATGTGTGAAGCGTGGTTTAATTTTAATAAACATATATAATAATATATATATATATATATATATATATATATATATATATATATATATATTAATATGCAATACTAATACACATTATGATATTGGTGACAGGCTTTTTATTTTTTAATAGTATTGGACCCTTTAATTATATTTACATCAAATTAATTCATGTTTCAAATTGATTGGATTAGGAGATAAATTTTAATCTAAATTTTAAATAATTTTATAAATAAGTACAAATATAAACTCACAATTTCATTTAAAGCAGAAGTTCTTTATCAGTTCATATGCGTCTAGAGATTATTAATGACAGAATTTAAGATTTCATGATCAAATATAATATAGATATACGCAAGTGTTTATATATATATATATATATTATATGTGTGTGTGTGTGTGTGTGTTTAGGCTACCACGTCTGCAATTTGCTAGCCTCCTAATCTATTACTCATGTATCACATGAAAAATTAAATAATAAAAATCCATTGAGGATTCTTGACAACAACATTCTCCCACGATCATTTATATATATATATATAAAGGTAAATGTTTTGATTAAGAAACTGTTACAACTCCAATATGATAAATATAAAATTTGTAGCAAAAAATAGTGAGGTGAGTAGAAAATAATAATAGACAGTCCTATAATATTATCTGTTTTTGCCCACTTAAAATAGAATTTACAAGTTTAAAACGCATTACTAATGAAAGATTTCAGGCTTTACTGAATAACCGCAAAATGATCGCGAGTTGATACGAGACTTCTTAATTATAATTAATTAATATCCCATTTGATAAAATTTAATTATGAGATCTTCTAATAGTGATACAACACGAGTAGTTGTTTAGTGAGGAAGTGAAAGCCCCGTACCAAGGTACAATCTTGAATTGATGAACAAGAATTTTCATTAGTCAAACAATTTTTGTGAGAAATTAGGAGATACAGTCCCAGATATTTAGGGTCTTGATGTATATGATATTTTATTTTAATTTTTAATTAGGTTTTGTAAATTAACATATTTAGTCTTTAGCTTATGAGATTGTTATCATAAAAAAAGAAAAAAAACTTATGAGATTGTGAAAATAATATGATATTAATTTTTGTCAAATTTTCATTCACCAAAAAAAAAAAAAAATTGTCAAATTTTCGATGAATTAAAAATTTAAACTAAATATTTCTTCAAGATATTTCTATCTTTTTTAAAGTTGAAATATACGTGTGTGATCCCGATAGCTTGGGGGAATTGGTGCGCGAACTTCTAATGCTTCTTCTAGGACGGATGATCGAGGTTTCAATTATCTTGGGGTGGTTAGTGTCATGTTAAAAAAGCTCTGGGTCAGGCTTTCACCCTCGAGTAAGAGTTGAATTCTGTGAGCGCTCCGCAAGTCAAGACCGGATTAGTCTCACCAAATAAGTGGGGACACCGGCCGCCCCAAATAGATATAAAAAAAAAAAAAAAAAATATACGTGTAGCACCCACTCAAGGTCACTATACTTACTCTTCTTTTAAGTAAAACATCAATTCGACTCTAACGGAGCATTTGATCCTTTTCACAACATATTTAAAGTATGGAAATTCAAAAAAGCTCCTAGTCGAATGTTTTGTTTGAATTTTAATGATTAAACTCAAAAAAAAAAAAATTAACAGAATTATCCGTATGACATTATGTAAATAACAGGGATAAATTTAGTTAGTCGTATCCCGACATGAGAGATTATAAGTTCGAGGTATGATAGAAGTTAGGATTTTTTTTAGAAAAAAAACTCTATAATATGGATAAATTCCATCAATTGATCATTATTTGAGTACTAAATATACCAATTTGCCTCCAAAATAAATTAGTCTAAATGAAAACATAAACACATTAATTTTCGGTCATTTTTTTGTTTAAAAAAATAAAATCCTAAATATTTAAGATTATATCCACTAATCTCGGATTTCTTAAATACAAACACATGCATGCGCCACCATTTCTTCTCCTCTTATCGGATGAACATTTTTTTTTTCAAAAAAAAAAAAAAAAAACGAAATTAGTTGTCAAGTTGACTATTAGAGGGAGAATGCGATATCTGGACACAACGCCGGCCGGAAAGTGATATATATATATATATGTATGTATGTATGCAAGTAAACTCATCCTCACTACTGAAGAAAAACGCAGTCTTGAAAATGGCAATTCAGCAAATAATGAATATTGTACCAGTGAATTACACTGAAATAATCATAGCCATAATTTGTTTCTTCTTTCTTCTTCATAATTTCTTTGGTACCAAAGGGCAGCCATGGAACTTTCCTTTCACAGGAATGTTACATCTCTGGTTCCCAATTTCCACCAACATCTTCGACAACGTAACCAAAGTTGTAGAACGCAACAATGGAACATTTCATTACAAAGGCCCGTGGTTTTCGGGCAGAAACATGATCATTACTAGCGACCCATCAAATTTTCATCACATCCTCAGCAGTAAATTCTCAAATTATCCAAAGGGTTCCGACACACACTCCTTGTTCGAACCGTACGGTGAGTTTTTATTCACTCTCGATTTCGACGAGTGGAGAAGCCACAGAAAAATCATTCATGGATTTTTCACTGACAAAGGGATTCAGGGTTCAAATCCCAAGATACACCTGGAAATATTCAAGAATGAAATGATTCCAGTTCTTGATCATGCATCAGAATTAGGTCTTGTTTTGAATCTTAATGATGTTTTCAGAAGACTTTTTCTTGATATTACTATAATGTCAGTAACTGGGTACAACCACGGTTCACTTACAATTGACTTCCCCGAAGATCCTGTCTTGAAGGCCATAGTTGATGTCAATCATGGTGTACTTTTACGCCACGTGTTGCCTGAAAAGATATGGAAACTTCAACGTTGGCTAGGAATTGGTCACGAAAAGAAGGTCGTGGAAGGATCTAAAAAGATCGACGAATTAATTTCAAAATACATGCTACTAAAGAAAGAAGAAGACGAAGGAAAATCCGGGGAAGAGGATTTTTCAGCAATCAACTTTCTATCAATTTCAGAAGAGTTAAAGAAAGAATTCGCAAAAGGTTCAATTTTTGCATCCACCGATACAACTGCTGCAGCACTAAGTTGGTTTTTCTATCTCATTCAAGAAAATCCAGCCGTTGAAACCAAAATCAGACAAGAAATTAACGAAATTATCAAACAATCCGAAGAAAAAGTAACATTTTTCGCGGATCCCGAGGAGTTGAACAAGCTAGTGTACCTTCATGCAGCGATTCTTGAAGGACTAAGGCTTTATCCGTCAGCACCGTTCCAAAGTCGAACGTGTGTTGAAACCGACGTACTTCCGACCGGCCACCGTGTTGAATCCGGGATTAAGGTTTTGTTTCTACTTTACAGTGAGGCAAGGATGAAATCCGTATGGGGAGAAGATTGCTGTGAATATAAGCCGGAAAGATGGATATCTGAAAACGGGGGAAGAATAATTCCGGTATCGTCTAATAAATTCTGTCCATTTAGTTCAGGATCAAGAATTTGTCCTGGAAAAGAATTGGGATTATTGAGAATGAAGTCTGTTGCTGCCACCATTATACACAACTATGATATTCAACTCATGAAGGATTACCCAATTGTTCCTTCAACAGAAATTGTTCTTGGGATGAAGTACTCTCTCCATGCCAAAATAAGTAAGAGAAGGTAGATCAAAATATTGATTTATATGTTGTATTGATTAATGCTCGGTTTGTTTCTATATATTTTATGTTCGTGATATTTGTTGTGATATTAATGCTCGGTTATTTTTATTATTTTAGTTTTTTTGTACGTAATATATCGTTTGTAACACTTATAAAATATTCAATTTGTTAATGAGTGTCAAAATTGTATTATTCTGTTTTCTTCAATTAAAAAGAGTTTAAATCGTAATTCTTTTGTCATCTTAAACTTTCAATGAAGTGTTGTTGTTAATAGTATCGTGTAAGAATTAGATTTTGTATGTCTAATTCATATCGAATTTAAATTAATTGAAATAATAATTTTGAATATTGAATGATTTAACTAAAACAAAAGATTTTGCTCGGTAGCATGAAACTATTAAGTTTCCTTATAGGTAAAGAATATCTATTTGGACCTTTTTTTTTTTTTTTAATCGTAATATTTTAATGAATATATCAATTAACTATATATTTTGATTGCAATTATTTTAATTATTGATGAATATATTTTTATTCTTAATCTAAATCTTTTAGCTTAAATAACCATTTATTTTATAGTTTACATTTATTGTTAAAATATGTAGTATAAATTTTTTATAATTATTATTTTGTTTATTGGCCAACTTTTTATTTTTATTGTTTTATAAAAATATTAACCTAAAAGTTTTTTTCTTAAATAATTATTTGTTGTGGTATAAATTTTTTTTCCTACAACGTATTCCCTCAAAAAAAAAAAAAACTACATTGTTTGAAAAAAAAATTATATATTAACAATATATAATTATATATATATATAATGAATATATAGATTTTTCAATTATTTAGTTATTAGATACAATATTTATATACTTAGCATAAATATATTTTTTTTTGGGATAAATATTAATTAAATATTTTAGTTAAATGTCCATTTTTATTATCAATTATTTTTTGATATTAGTCAATTTTTTTTTTTCATTCTTAGCCTAAAAAGTTTTGCTTAAAAACTATTTGTTACGTGTATTGTTTAAATATTTTAGTTAAATGTCTATTTTTATATATATAATTTTGATTTTTAGTCTTAAAAAAAATTTATTATTTTGTACTATATATGTATTGCGTACCCGTACATATTTTATTTAAATATTTATTTTTTTTCCAATTATTTTTTATTATTGACCAATATAAATTATATTCTTAATCTAAATATTTTTATTTTAATAAGTATTTATTTTTTGGTATAAAAGTATTGTTTAATTTTTATTTTTTTTTAAAAATATATATATTTTGGCTATTGGCCAAACTTTTTGCATTCTTAGTTAAATGTCTATTTTTATTATCAATTATTTTGCTTATTCGCCCACATATTATTTTATTATTATCCTACATATTTTTCTTAAATAACTAATATTTTGTGTTTAAATGTATTACTTAAATGTTTTAGGTTTCTTTTCTTCTATTATTTAGGTTATTTTTCACTGTATTTTTTTTCTTAACCTAATATATGGTATATATGTATTGTTTAAAAGTTTATTTTTTAATAAAATATGTTAAATTTAGTCACTAACTATCCACATGTAACAATATAGTTCCTCAAATTTTTATTTGAAATTTTTAGATCATTTATCTTTTTTTGAATGGAAAAATATGTCTCTTTATCTGAAAAAAAAAAACTATTTCGACCAATTTTAAATGGTATAATAAAAAATTCAAATCTCTCTTATTATTTGATCAAGATTAATTCTCTAGAATGTACATATAGGATCGAGGAGTAATTGAGCAGTGATCTGTATCTCCTAGCAACTTGCAAAGCAAGCAAGATAGCCAAGGGTTATTCCTTGGCTTTTGACCTTTCGACGATCAAGTCGGTTGTAGGGAACAAAGATGCCCAAAAACATTCAATTTCACTAGAGAGATTACTCTTTTTTCTCCGAGCGTTGGAGAATTGGAATTATGTGATACTAAATTGATCGAGTTAGAATGTATTTGATATACTCCTAACTTACCGAATCAAGTTAGAACACCTGGAAAGGATATATATTCTGCATAGTCATAGTAGACTGGAGATGAACAATGTGTATGCGGTACTTTTGCACCACCTTGTCAAGGACATTAAATGCAACGTACTAACTAGTATGATTTTGACAAGTGATGAGCACCCCATTTATGTAATACTAAATTGGTCGGGTTAGAATATATTTGATATACTCCTAACTTACCGAATCAAATTAGAACACTTGGAAAGGATATTCTGCATAGTCATAATAGATTGGACATGAACAATGTGTGTGCGGTACTTTTGCTCCACCTTGTTAGGGACATTAAATGCAACATACTAACCAATATGATTTTGAAAATGATGAGCACCCCATTTCGTGTGGCCACATCCAGACCACTTCATTAGGGTGAGCCCACCACTCACTTCAAGGCCCTCTTCATTATTATATTTCACATAAAATAACAAAATAATAATTATAATAACACAAAACCAAATCAAAGATTTCTAAGTTGGCAAGAAATTTTTGATTAGATTTTTATGTCCAAATTGAAGCTTTGTTGCAATTCTTATCTTTCAACAAGAAATTCATCGAACATTAGATTCATCTAAACAATTGAATTACATGCCAATTGAATCTTGTAGTTGACTTATAAATGGAAAAAAGATGATGAATTAATCATGTACCACAAATTTCATTTGTGGATCAGAATGAAAAATTCTTTCATGAAAGACAGCATCTAAAGAAATTATTATATTTTCAATTACCAAATCATAGACTTCATAACCATTTTATATATGTGGATAACCAATTATAAAAGTACTATCTAGATAAGAACAAGAGTTCATTTTATTTTTGAATATGAGAACTATATATGAACAAAACATAGACAACAAAAAAATTTTAAATGTTTAAATTTTGGTAATTAATTAAGTAGTGGTAGTCCCTTCTGTTAATCAAATTTAATAAACTTAAACGCGGAAGCGATTAACAAACAAAATTCCAAACAGGACAATTAAATTAATCAAATCATACTCATGATATAACTTAATTATAGTAAGGGATATGAAAAATACTAACTTGGAGATTTCATAACTTCTTGTTGTTCTTAGATCAATCCACAAATGTTTTCTTAAGTCAATTCTGTAATACTTCAATTCTTCCTTTGATGATATAAGGACGGTTGGGGTTGAGGTATCAACTCAAGTCTCACATATGAAAATCATGTAAGAAATGGCTAGAATATAAGAATTTCACCTACTCCATTAGTATGAGGCATTTTGGGAAGGTGCCCAAAAACAAAACCGTGAGGATTTAGGCCCAAATCATACTAATGTTCGATCTTTAACCCTCACCGTGTGTACAACAATAACAATTATCAATTATTTAAATTATATTAATCAATATTAGAAATTAATTAAATTTCCAACACCTTCATCATGCTTCTTTCTTCCTCTGCATCATAAACATCACATCCACCTTGTCTTGTTTCTTAATTTGTGTCCTCCATGCTTGCCAAAATATCTAGAATAAGAATAAATATCTTTAACCAAATTATTTTTCATTACTTGTATGATTAATATTATTAAGATCATACATCATCATAGCCCTAAGAACAAATGACATCCTCCTAATTAAAATGTCTAGCAAAATACATCCATCTGTTTTGAAATTTGGTACAAATTATCTCTTAGTCATTATGTATGTATGTATATACTTCATCATGTAGATATCTTGCTAACCCTAATCACAAATTCTTGGATCTGAACCAAAAGCCATGGACTTATTTGATTGCACTGGAACTAACCCTCCTTTATCCAACTGTGGTTAAAATTTTATGCAAATACTACTATGTATAATATATATATATATATATATATATATATATATATATATATATGTACGTATATTCACAATATATAATAAATATATGAATATAATGAATATATAGATTTTTCAATTATTTTAATTATTGGATACAGTATTTATATTCTTAGTCTAAATATTTTTGCTTAAATATATATTTGGTATAAATATTTTAGTTAAATATCTATTTGTGTTATCAATTATTTTGGTTATTAGCCTTTTTTTTATTATTATTCTTAATCTAAATACTTTTTCTTAAAAAATTATTTATTATCTGGAATAAATGTATTATTTAAATACTTTAGTTAAATGTCTATTTTTGTTATGAATTATTATGATTATTGACCCATATTTTTTTTTAATAAAAAAAACTATTTATTTTGTGGTATAAATGTATTGCGTATATATATATATATTCGTTAAATGTTTATTTTGTTATTAATTATTTTAATTATAACCTAAATATTTTTGTTTTAATAAGTATTTATTTCGTGGTATAACTGTATAGTTTAATTTATTTTTTTAAAAAAATAATAATTTGGTTATTGGCCAACTCTTTTGCATTCTTGCCTAATTGTCTTTGCTTAAATAAACATTTATTTTGTGGTACAAAAGTATTTCTTAAATATTTTAGTTAAATGTCTATTTTTCTTATTCGCCCACGTATTATTTTTTTTATTCTTAGTGTTGGGGTTGGATTTCAACCCAAAGTCCCACATGGAAAAAATAGGCAAATGATTGCCTACATATAAGGAATTCTCACCTACTCCATTAGTTTGAAGCCGTTTGGGAAAGTCCTAAGAACAAACCCGTGAGGGCTTATGCCCAAAGCGGACAATATCATACTAATGTGAAGTTAGGTGATGTGGCAGCCCAACCCGATGCGAAATGGGCCCAACACTTAGCCAACATATTTTTTCTTTAAAAACTAATATTTCTTAAATGTTTTAGGTTTTTTTCTATTATTTAGGTTATCTTTGAATTTATTTGCATTCTTAGCCTATATGTGGTATAAATGTATTGTTTAAATATTTATTTTTGAAAAAAAAAAAATTAATTTAGTTAAATGTGTCCTCAAATTTTTTATTTGATATTTTTATGTCTTTTTTTTTTTAATGGAAAAATAAGTTTTTTTTTTTTTACTTGAAAATAGACTATTCTGACCAATTTTAAAAGGGTATAATAAGGAGTCTTTATTTTTTTAAAACACATAACATAATCTTTTAAAAGATCTATTAAAGGTTTAAAATTCTATTCTAATGACCGAATATATCATAGAAAATCTAATGATAACCTATACATATATAATATTCTAAACTAACCTATCATTGTTTAGGAATAAAGTATGTATCTACATATGTGGGTCCATACATATTTTCGATAGATGTTAGTTCATTAAACATTATTAGACCACTTTAATAGAGTCTAATAAAATGTAAGAACATTACATACGTAATACCACTTGATTTATTGAAATAAATGCAACAGTGTACAAGTTAAAAAACAAAGAATCAATATACCTAAAACGATTTTTTATCTCCTCTAAATTATTCAATAATGTTTTCTAATAAGATAAATTTTTTTTTGGTACCCACTTCGGGCGCCCGATGTTCCCACCTTTTTTGTGAAACTAATCCGAACTCAGCCTTTTATTTTTTTTCCCCCTTATTTCTAAAGCATTGACATTGTTGCCCACAAACCCTAGCCATTGATCGTTTATCATTTCTAACATCAATTTCTTCACGCATCTTCCTAGTATGATCATAAATCCAGATTCATAGTTTATAGACTATTTCAAATACCTCTTGGCTGTCCCATTCACAATAATATCACATTTTAAAAAAAAAAATTTTAAAAAAAATGTTAAATATAATCAAATACGAAGATGGAATGAACTTCTTTGAAAGTAAGTATAAGAACTTTATTGAATACAAACACAAACACATATGTGAGACCAGAATGCATACGAGTTTGAATGTCTCTATAGTAATCAATTTCTTGTTGACAGATAAAAAGAGTTGAAAGAAACATATATAGAAAAAAAAAAAAAAAAAAAAAAAAAAAAAAAAAAATATATATATATATATATCAAATTAGATATTGAAATGGGCATAAAAATCCAATAAAATCTTTCTTCCCAAAAGAAAAGGTTGAAATCTTTGATTGAATTTGGTATTGTGTTTTATTATTTTTGTTTTATTTTTTGTGAAATATAATTACTACGAAGGCACTATTGAATATATATTAGAGTATTTCTTACTTACATTTGATATAAACACCTCAACTCTAAGTGTTTTTATATATAGTTTCAAAACATATTTTATAAAAGTATTTTTTTAGACACTTTTAATGTCTATGCCCTAATAAATATGTTTTACTAGACTTTTTATATACCATAATCTATTGCATTATGGTAATAGATTCTACACCTATTTATAAGCACCTAATTTTTTTGTTTCTCGCCAATTTTTAACTTCTTTTTTTATATATATAATATTTTCAATACAATAACACTTGTAATTACATGACCACTTATAGAATACATGGACAAAAAGAAATTAGTCGCTAGTCATAAATATATAATTTTTTTTCTTTAAATAATTATTTCTTTTTGTTATAAAAGAATAAAAAAAAAATTAGTTGAGCTGGAGTTTGCTCTTATCCATCCATTATTAAATAAACTCATCTCTCTCCATACTAAAACAATCAAATATTATGAAAATTGCATCAATCATGAATTACAACATGAGTGAAGTAATCATAGCTATAGTTTGCTTTCTCTTTCTTCTTCTTATTACTCGTAGTTTCTTAACTAGTAAGAAAGGGCAGCCATGGAACTGGCCTTTCATGGGAATGCTGCATATCTGGTTCCCAATTTCCACCAGCATCTTCGACAACCTAACCAAAATTTTGGAACGCAACAAAGGAACATTTCTATACAAAGGTCCCTGGTTTTCTAGGCAAGATATGATCATAACTTGTGACCCATCAAATTTTCATCACATTCTGAGCAGTAAATTCTCAAATTATCCAAAGGGCTCCGACACGTATACGTTATTTGAGCCGTACGGTAAATTTATGTTCACACTAGATTTTGAGGAATGGAGGAATACCACAGAAAAATATTTAATGCATTGATGTCTAGCGATCAAGGGAATCCCAACAAGTTATACGTGGAAATAATTAAGAATGGAATGATACCAGTTCTTGATCATGAATCAGAATTAGGTCTTGTTTTGAATCTTAATGATGTTTTCAGAAGACTTTTTCTTGATATTTCAATCTTGTCAACTACTGGATTCAACCACGGTTCACTTAGCCTTGGTGAATTCCGAAAAGAAAACCCTATCTTGAAGGCCATAGTTGATATCAATCATGGGATACTTTTACGCCACGTTTTGCCTGAAAAGATATGGAAACTTCAAAGTTGGTTAGGTATTGGAGACGAAAAGAAAGTTGTTGAAGGATCAAGAATCTTGGAAGAACTAATTACCAAGCTGATCAAGAAACAAGAAGAAGATAAAGATGGAAAATTCGAGGGGGAATTTTCTTTAATGATCAGTTCACTCTCAATTTCTGAAGAGTTAAAAGAAAGATTTAATAAAGGGTATAATTTTAGCATCAATAGATACAACTGGTGGAGTTCTCGGTTGGTTTTTCTTTCTTGTTCAAGAAAATCCAGCAGTTGAAAATAAAATCAGACAAGAAATTGATGAATTTGTCAAACTCTCCGAACAAAGAGTAATATGTTTCGTGGATCCCGAGGAGTTGAACAAGCTAGTGTACCTTCATGCAGCAATTCTCGAAGCAATTAGGCTTTACCCGTCTGTACCGTTGCAATGGAGAACCAGTGTTCATACCGACATACTTCCGAGCGGTCACCGTGTTGAATCTGGAATTAAAATAGCTCTTTCTGTTTATAGCACGGCGAGGATGAAATCCATATGGGGAGAAGATTGCTGCGAATACAAGCCAGAAAGATGGATATTGGATGCGAAATCCGGGGGATCAAGAATTCTTCCTGTATCATCAACTAAGATTCCAGCATTTAGTTCAGGATCAAGAATTTGTCCTGGAAAAGAACTGGGAATATTGAGATTGAAGTCTGCTGCTGCCACAATTATACACAACTATGACATACAAGGATTACCCAATTGTTCCTTCTACAGAAATTATGTCGGGAATGAAGTATCCCTTCCATGCCAAAATAAAGAAGAGATCTCATTAATTACTTATTTTATAATATACATATATATATATTATAGAATTATATGCTCAAAGTGTTATCAGTTTTTAAATAAGTGTCACAATTGTATTACAATAGAATATTTTAATCATCCAATCTGAACTAGTTTTTCTTACTGAAACAAAAATATAGTAAAACAAAACTATGCAGGTTTTACCTGGATTTGTATTATTGTAGTTATTGTTGGGCTCATTTCTCCCATCAAGTTGGGCCGCTTCCTCACCTAATTAGTATGATATTGTCCGATTTAGGACTAAGCCCTCACGGTTTTTGTTCTTGTGACTTTTTCAAAATGTCTCATACTAATGGAGTAGGTGGAACTCCTTATATACTAGGCAACTATTGCCTAATATTCCAATGTGAGACTTGGGTTGACACACCAACCCCAACAATTATCATATGTACAAACAAATAACCAAATTATTTTTTATTACTGGTATGATTAATATTAAGATCATACATCATCATAGCCCAAGAGCAAAATACATCCAGCTGTTTGGAATTTGATACAAATTACACTCAAGTTAATCTCTTAGTGATTTTGATCCTCACCCAGAAACAGATATAGATATAGATATAGATATATATATATGTGTATTCTTCATCATGTAGATATCTTGTTAATCCTAACCACAAGACCATCTTTCAAATATAGAGTAGCACAAGCTGCTGGTATAACTCGTTTATTGTTCATTATAACCTCGAATTTGTATTTCGATATAATGGCAGCAGCTACAGCTTGAACTCTATTCAATCCCAATTCTTTGCCTGGACAAATTCTTGGACCTGAACCAAAAGCCAAGAACTTGTTTGATTGCACAGGAACTAACCCTCCTTTATCCGACAACCATCTTTCTGGTTTAAATTCAGCATAATCTTCTCCCCATATTGATTTCATCCTTCCGATGGCATAATAAGCTAGCACGATTCTAGTGTTTGGACTGACACCATGGCCACTAGGCAGCACATCGAGTCGAGTGCTAGTTCGAGACTGAAATGGAACAGCTGGGTAAAGCCTTAGGGTTTCATACACAGTAGCTTTTAGATATGTCAATTTGTTCAGTTCTTCTGGATTTGTGTATAGGCATTTCTCCATATCATTCATGTTTTGTTTCTTGTATGCTTCGAGTTCTTCCCTAATCCGTTTCTCAACTCTAGGGTTTTCAGATAAAAGCCAAAATAACCAAGAAAGAACTGTGCCTGAAGTGTCTGTTCCGGCAAAAAAGAGACCTTTCAAAGTATCCTTCAACAGATTGTCCGAAACATTTAAAGATTTCCATAATTTATCTTCTTCTGAATATTTTACTATATCCATATCTTCTATTATTGTATCATCTTTTGAAATCCCAGTAGAAATCTCATTCCTTCTTGTGTTTATATACTTTTTACAAACATTATCTAGGGTTTTCCAAGCTTCCTTCATTTTCTCTTCTCCCCCAATTCCGAGCCATCTTTGGAACTTCCACACTTTTTCAGGGAGGATATGTCGCATGAATATCTGATAATTTGCCACATTTATTGCATCTAAGGTTGCATCATGCGGTAATCCGATCCGAAGAGAGCCATGGTTTTTTCGGGTGGCAGTCATGCAAGTTGAATCCAACATTGCTCTTTGGAATACATCTTGCAAGTCGAACACAAGTCCTTTCTCCGATGAATCATCGAGAAATGGAAATAACCCTGTTTGGGAAAATTCATGAAAAGAAACTTGTTGAGTTGCAATAATGCTATTGATACCACTTTATAACAATAACCATTGTCCTGGGGGCTTAGTAAATATTTTCTAATTCATTAGGGTTAGAATTAATTAACTCACATATAAAGATGAAAAGATAAAGTATTAAGAGAAAATGACAACATTGTTTCGAAATTAAGAAATATAATAACACAAAATTGCAAATCTGTTGGAGCTTTGGCCCCCATACCCCAAGAATTTTTTTCACAAAATAAGTTTTCACCGAGCAAGTCCCACTTTGAACATTTTGGGCGAGTCTATAACCAAATTTGAGTCACAATCTTTAAAAAATTCTACCGGATGGCCATGTTTTCTTTAGCATATGATATATCCATCAATATAAGAAACATATTTTCCCCGATTTTCTCTCACTCTAATTAATATATCTACTAATTTAGAAAAACTCTACTTGGTTTGCCTTTACATTCTTATGTGCACACAAGACCATAAATATAGTATTCTAATATATGACAGTATTAACTTTTAAATAAATTATTAGGAATAAGAATTCCTAATAATATATATATATATATATATACCTTCTTCTATAATGTGGCGGTTCACCTTCTGACCGTAATGGTGCAATCTTTGGTCATAAAAGTAACCATTTGTAACTTTCCTATGCAACTTCCATTCATCGTGATCTGCTGTGAACAGCATTTCTCCATAGACGTCAAAAATACTTCTCATTAAACGACCCTTTGGATAATTCCAGAAATTCGTGCTCATTATGTGATGAATATTCGAAGGATTGCTGGTGAATATTATCTCATCCTGTCCGAATAATGAACCTTTGACAACAAATGTTCCATCACTACGGACAACTTTCTCGGCCAACATGTCGTACACGTGGCCTAAAGATGGGAACCAAACGGACAATACTGTTGTTAGAAACCAGTCTCGTGGATGCCCAACAATTCTTCTTATTAGAAGGATAAAAGATGAGAAAACTATGGATATTGTGATCATGGCTACCAGTTTTGCCATTTTTCAAAAACCCTTTTGATAAGAATTTCTTAATTTAATTTCATCCATTTATATATACTGTATTATAGAAGAATATCTGACAATGGAAATTCATAAAAGTTTTGACTTTCTTGTTGCTAGAATTTCAAGAACCTAGTTTTGAGGATAGTCCCCCTATATAATTTAAGAATTTTATTGCCCACATGAAACCCTATGTTGATTGATCTTGAATTTATTTGACAAAAGAAAATGAATATGGAGATAGAGATAGAGAAAATGAATTTTATTTTTTTTTTTCATCATTTGTAAATATTAGGGTTTTGAGGGTGAAAATTTTTGGGATAAATAACCAAAAATAATTCTCATCAAATTTCTGTGCTACAACTATTGGCCTAGTTGGCCCAAGGTCAACTACTTGATATTGTCATCACTGTAACAAAAGGATACTCCAAGTTGACTATGAATACTTAGACTCATTCTTATATATCATTACACATTCACTTCTTATTTCGAGAGTATCATAATTATTTAAAATATATATATAATATTTAAGAAGTACGCCCTACTCTACAAAGAGATTTTTTTTATTTTAGTGTTTGACATATATATATGTATACACTTGCACTTATTATTCTCTAGTCGTGGTCCATTATCGTTTAATTACTTACCACCCATTTATAGTAACATACCTAACTTTTTTTTTTTAGTTTACCAGAAATGTAAACGACCAAACACAATTCGGGAAAAAACGTTTGTTCCAACTCATTTATATATGTATAAATAAGACTCGTTTATTTATTAAACAAATAATATCAAACACTTATTTAAACTTAAATATTATTTAAGTGAACATAAAAGGCGTTAATAAATAAATTATAATATTTATTTTTTATATATAAATTATTATATTATTAGTATTTTTCTCATTTAATTTATATTTTTATAAATGTTTTTGAATATAGTTTTAACTTGAACTCAAATTTAAGCTCAAATTATAACTCACTAAACTTGCTTCAAAGTTAAACAAGTCTATCACTAATTAATAAATTTTTAACTATATGAATAAATAATAGAATAAATTTAAACAATATTTTTTTTATATTTAAATTTGTAATTGATCTTACTCAAACATGTTCAAAAATTAATTAAATACAGTTCAAACACACCATTGGAGCTTGAAATATCATATGTTCTTGTTGTATGTCATGTTTTTTAAAAATAATAATAATAATAATATATATATATATATATATATGCTACTGTAACATATTTATTAAGGCGTTTTAAATTTTGAAACTTTTAAAGTTTTTTTATTATATATGTAACAACGTCTTTAAAAATAAATATTTAGACATAAAAAGTCTTTAATAGATTTTTTTTTTTTTTCTTAGGCACGGGGTATCCTAGATGGGTTCCAAACTATGGGATGACACATTTATGCTAAATCCACATCTAAACTAATCATTGTTCGAGTTAACCCCAAAGTTTAAACAACTGCATACATGAGTAGGGATCGATTTGAACCCCTCTTAGAAAGTTTTAGTTTTAAAAATAATTTAAAAACTCTACTTTATTCATATATGGAATAATATTGCGTCTTGAGGCTATTGAGATGGTTAGAATTGAGGTGTTTATATCAACGCCTCCTCAAAGCAATAAATGCCAAATTGAGATATTTAAAAACGTCATAATATCTATTTAAGTAGTGAAATTTAATTGGAATGATTAAAACAATGACTTCTTTGAATTCATATTTAAACTATAAATAATAATTAAAAAAAACTGTTAAAATTAAATATTTTGAAATTTAAAGACTTAATTAAGATTGAATTAATTTTCATTTCATCCTAATTGTTTTAACGGAACCCTAGAAATCAAAATACTGCTCATTAAGACCTCTATTAGGCTCAAATAGGACCACTTGATCTAAAATTCAAAATAGCCGAAATATTTTTTTTATTTTTCATCCATTTGTTTTTCCCTTTAAATATATATATATTATTAAAATATAAGTGAAAGAGAAGGGGAGCAGGCATTGCATGCAAAAAATTTTAATAACCAGTTGTAAACAAAAGTTTCTTTGTTTCTCTACGAAATTAAAATTACAAAAGCAAACGAAATTATATAAATTATATGTAATAAAGTATATTTATAAAATTTAATTTACATGGGTCATATTTCTATTGATATGTTGATTCAATCTATTGTGGGTTAGATGGTTTTTTAGGTATGATCTCAATCTAATGGTATTTGTAGTATTCTTTAAATATCTCTTTGCATGTGATCTGTCTTGAGGACGTTTGTCCATCTATTTATAAAAGGAATGTGATAAGTAGTGCAATCCAAGAACTGAATCTTTTAATAACCGGAATATTAATTATATATTTAAAATATAGGGAAATTGGCCAAATTGGTCCCTTAACTTATAAATATTTTACGATTTCATCTCTTATCTTTAATTTTGGCCAATTTCATCACTTACTTAAATTTTGGTAATTTCATCTTTTTAATTTTTTTTTGTCAACAATTAGTCACTGTTTAAAAAAAAAAATGGTCAAATTGATCTCTTAACTTATAAATGTTTTGCGATTTCATCCCTTATCTTTAATTTTGGCCAATTTCATCTCTTATCTTTGTAATTTTAGCCAATTTCATCTCTTATCTTTATAATTTTGGCAAATTTCATCCTTCTTAATTTTTTTTTTTTTGTCAACGATTAACAAACGGTTATATTTATTAAAAAAAAAAATTTTCTCATGGGTAAAAATGTCAATTCACTTAATATAAAATATAAAAAATATAATATAATATATATAATATAATATTTTAACTCTTTTTTTATAAAAAAAATTAAAATTCTAAAAATATATTTAATAATACTTAAAAGAAACTTAATACACTAAAAAAATTTATATATTAAGTTTCTTTACGTATTATTAAATATATTTTTAGAATTTTAATTTGTTTTATTAAAAAGGGTTAAAATATTACATTATATAATTTTTTAAAAAAAAATGTGAATTATTATTCTTAAAATAAATATTATATAATGAATATTATTATAAATATTTTCACTCAGTTTTTCACAAATTTTGTGTGCTTTTTTTTTAAAAAAAAAATGAATTGACATTTTTACCCTTGAGAAAATTATTTTTAATAAATATAACCGTTGGCTAACCATTGACAAAAAAAAATTAACAGAATGATAAAATTTGCCAAAATTATAAAGATAATGGATGAAATTGGCCAAAATTAAATATAAGGGATGAAATTTTCCAAAAACAAAGATAATGGATGAAATCGCAAAAAATTTATAAGTTAAGAGACCAATTTGGCCAATTTTTTAAAAAAAAAAAACAGCGACTAACTGTTGACTAACAAAAAAAAAAATTAACGGAAGGATGAAATTGGCCAAAATTATAAAGATAAATGATGAAATTTGCCAAAATTAAAGATAAGGAATGAAATTGCAAAACATTTATATTTCACCAATTTTCCTTAAAATATATAAATAAAATTTTTATTATCTACATGTACATTCCCTGCCCTAGGCTACATGTACATTCCACCCGCATGTGCATGGAATGTATATATTGTAAATTTAAATTTTTATTTCTTTTGATTATTTTTTTCCCTTAAATTATCTAATATAATAAAAAAAAAATTATTAAATATAATAAAACATTAAAAATAAAATTTAAGCACAAACATATGAATTACACTGAGAGAACCAGAATAAATGGAGGCAGAAACATTAAGAATCAGAATTAAGCAAACAAATTAAAGTCAATTATGAATGTTTTAAAGTCAATCGGCTCTATTATAAAATCTGAGTCCAAAACATTACATTTTTTTACTATATCTTTTTAATTTTTTACATATAATTACTAATTCTTTATTTATAATATTATACCTCTTCTATTGATGACTACGATCAATGATGGTGATTAAGATTTAACTATAACAACTCATAATTGTCTATATATTTTTATATTATTTTACTCTAATGTACAACCTTTTAGTAATTTCTACAATATTTTACACTACTTAACAACCTCTTAAAATGTTCTAATAAATTCTAATAAATTGTAGATGAATTCAAATGAATTACAATATGCAAAAAATTTTTTTTTTTTTTAGAAAATGATTCTATCGAAGCTATTACAATTTGAAAATGTCTTATTTTATCACAAAATTGTGACTAAAATGTAATTATTGAAACATTATAAATGACAAAATAGTAAAATATTAAAAATATAAAATTAAGTTGCAAAATTAAATAAAGATAAAGTTTTAATAAAGTTTAGAAATAGTATTTGTTATTAGTACAAAATTAATTATTATTATTATTATTTTATCGTTTTTGCTCATTGATCTTACATGTGATAAATAAATATATCAATTTAACAAAATTTAAATAGCTATACAAATATTATTATTCTATCTAATTTAGTAACAAATTTGTTAATATAATTTTAAATTAAAAGTATATTCTTTATTTTAAAATTTTTAATTTTATTATAATTTTTAAAATTTTATCATTTTTATTTTTACATATAATTCATCTTTTTCTTAAAAAATATAGTTTAAATTCTGTTCATTAAAAATTTTTTAAAAAAACAAATTGAAATATCCATAATTATGAGTTTATTAATATTATTTGACATAATTTTTATAAAATTTTAAAATAAAATAATATAAAAATGTTAAAATATTATAGATATGGTTTTTTTAAATTTTTTTTTGAAAAAAAAAATTTAGTATAACAAAAAGTTATTAATATAAATTAAGGAGAAAATAGTTTATAAATTTTAAACTTAATCTCTCTCTAAAATAAATTTTATTTAAAATATAAAACTTACAAATTGTAGAAATAAAAAATTCCAAGTTCTCCTTTAGTTTGTTAAAAAAACAAAAAATAAAAATAAAAAGCACAAATAATAATAAAAAAAAAAATGAGAAACCAAAAGCACAATAACAATAAAAATTACTTAAGAACCAAAAAGTAAAAAAAAAAATAATTATAATAAACTGAATTATGAAAGATTATATATTATATATGAAAATTTCTTAATTTTTTAAAAATAAATAAATAAAGATTAAAGTAAAAAAAATTGATAAATAATCTTAAAATTAAAAAAAAGAAAAAATAAATAAATATGTCATTATCAGAAACTCAAAATCATAAACATAAATGGTTAAAAAAATAAATAAAATCGAAAAACCTAAAAGTTCAATTTAATTACAATTGTCATCAAAAATTGTAATCTTATATATAATAAATATATATAAATTAATTATTCAAAAAATAAAATAAAGTAATAATCGAGATTCATATATGTATTTTACTGTTGATTATTGAGAATATAATTTTCCATTTGAAAACTTTTTACATTAATTCTTCTTTAATTTTAGGGTTTATTAAAAACTTTAAAAATAGAGTTCAAAAAATATATAAATAAATAAATAGATTCTACCATTTAACTTTTTTTTATATTTACGGTCTTGATTAACTTTGTAGATTAACTTATAAGAATCTTATATTTGTTTTGAAAAGTGATTGTAGATTTAGTTTAGGGAATTAATATATATATATATATATATATATATATATATATATATATGCGCAACCTTTTCGTTAGTGTTCTCTTTGGGCAGTTGTATAGCCGCGATTGAATCTGATTCCAGCTGAATATATATCTGATTCCTAGACATATATATCAGGGGTGATCAAGGTCTCAAAACAAAAAATGACAGGAATAAAGAGTGATATTTTTGTGAAAAGATAATAGTCTAATTAATTTGACTTTCATGCCTCACTTGTCAAGCGACCCGAGTTCAACACATATCAAGCAAACGATATGAATTCGACACATGTCAAAAATAATTTTATTCCACTGCTAAATAGAATTTTGAAAATTTCTTCCACGGATTCCTCTTGAATTAGTAATATTAGGTCATCAATGAGAATACTAAGTCCAAAACAAAGAGTGATATTTTCCAACTCCAAGACACACAGGTGAGTTGAGCTTGTAGCCAAAGAAAAATAAAGCACACATGACAATAAGCTGATATCTCCAAAGAAAGCAGAACTATTTTTATTTCTGAGTTTGGCAAAGTTCACATGAATATTGGGTACAAAAATATAAAAAAAAGAGGTTACATCAAATCTATATATACCACCAATCCAAATACTTCTCAACAAGAATTTTAAGTCAGATGATATTACAAAAGAATACATCAAGAAAACAGCCTTTTTTCACTGCTATGAATGAACGCTACAAGAAAAGAATCTCTCTGCAAGCCACTATGTACAATGCTAAATAAATAAATTTGAAAATTGTTTTTCTTCTTCTCAAGAGAAAAGCCAGAAAAATGGAGGGGAAGAAATACCATTTGTGGTCCCTAATTTGCAAATTTGGTTACAAGAAATTTCATTTGATTTTTTTGCTACTTATTGGACCATTGGAATTCTATTTCAAGATTTCTTGAAGGGCCACTTTTGCTTTCAGGCAATAAAGTATACTCTCCAGCAACAGCACCTAACATTACGACGCGGTCGATCTGGATGGTTACTTTTCCAAAGGAGCTCTGTAAATAAGGTTTCATTTGATATTTTAGTCAAACAGAAGCACAAGAAAAAACAGCACCAAATGAAAACATGTCAAAAGTGCATAAAAGGGCCACCTTTGAGGCATTTACCTTTCCCATTTTGCTCTTATTTTTACAAGATATGTGAAGCTTCTGTCCTTTGGGAGGACTTTCAAAGGACCACGCAAAGCTTTCATCCCAATCTGGATTAGGACCTGTTGATACAACCTGCCCCAGACAAACAAAAGATAAATTACGAGTATAGAAAAGGAAACAGGAATCCAATCGTCAAAATAAATAGCTATGACATTCAAATTTACTGTCTCCACCTGCACTGGTCATTGACATTTTTAGTCCTAGATGAAGAGTTAGTAAATTTAACCAATTGGGGATTAAGGGAACATACCTTAGTTTGTCGAGAAGGAGTATTTCCAAGGGTAAGCTTGCAATAGACACTTGGATTCCCGACTGACTGCCTCATATTGTTGCCTCGCTTAATTATTACAACAAGTGTCCCTGGGAGACATTGCAGCAAGAATTCTGCCTTTTCCTGAAACCGAGGAGGACCTGATTGGATTAGATATTGCAACAATGGAATTGCATCAGCAGCAGCAATTGATTGTGCTCGAGATACTTCAGCTGGACATGCTGACCAGGCTTGCCTAAGAAGAAATAATGCATCCAAGGCTGCTTCTTGAGTAGCCTCTGATCCTGTCTTAAGGGATGTGACAAGATGTGGAATACTCAGAGTTGCAGGTTCTGTAGCCCTTAGACGAGGGAAATTACCGAAGAGTGCATTTAGAGCCTTGAGATACTCCTCATTCACTGTTCCGGTGGCCCATAAGTCCTTCTCAATAGCAGCTAGAATCCAAAGAAAATAAGTAAGCACCTCGAAGATTATTCATATTGACAAAATGAACAATTTACTGAGAAGAGAATTAAGGATTCAAGCATTTAATATGCACAGTTCTCTTCAGTTAATTTATTGAGCACAACAGAAGCAGGAAACGATTTGTGTAAAAAGGACCAACAAACCATGACCAATTTATCACCATCATGATAAATTAAAAAATATTCGCATGCACTGAATTTTGGAGTGAGGTTCAAAGCATATCACTCATTGAAGCAAATAACTAAATTAGCATTTACAAATACCAAGCAGATGGTAGATTACCAACATGTATTGACATATAAAACAAATGTGACAAACAGAACCTTTATCATCCATCACACAGTAAAATGCAATACCAGCGAATAACATGCAAGCAAAGAGACAATCAGAACAACCTTAGATGAGAAAGTAACAGAAATATCTAGCTGCAAGTGACCAAGAGATGTTTTAAGCTGATCTGTAAGGAGTATGTTCATGAATAGGAAAACATTGATAAGACTTGTGGAAGTAAAAGGTAGTAAATTGGTAAGGATGAAAAATAAGAAAAATACCAGTAATAGCTCTGACAGTTTCACTTGAAGCATACTCTTGAATCGTGTTGTTGGCGAAAAGAAGTTTAATAAACATTGCCGCTTGAACTGAGGTTTCTGGATCACTATTGCCAATCAGATCAAGTACAACCTGAACTCCACCAGCCTCTGCAACTGCTCTTTTATTTGAACGGCTATACATAACAAGGTTCTGTAAGGCACATATAGCTACTACTTTCATTTCTTCCGTAGGTTGATCCTCAAGAAGATTTACTAATGCACGGCATGCTGAAACAGCATCTGCAGTTCGAGCAAGAGCTTCATTTTGGAATAGGTCACCAAGAGCCAGAGTCGCCAGCAATCTTGCCTGCTGACCTTGGGTTTGTGGATCTAAAAGATATTGTGATAGTGGTACAATAGCAGATTTGGTTGCTTTCGTATCTCTAATTTTGACGTTGTTCAACAGTACCTCAAGCAGCCTTGCAGCAGTTTCTTCACACTGATGACATCTAAGAAGCTCCAATAAAGCCTCAATAGCACCACTTTCAGCCATTGCCTGAGCACTTGTAGAGTCATCAGTCTCCAGTACCAGAAGGGCATTTAATGCACCAACGATTGTACCTTCTGAACCCGACCGAAGCAACTTCACCAGAACTGCTACAGGCACTTCCAAGTAAAATTCTGAACTATACTGCAGGATACTGGATAAAACAGAAGCAGCAGACTCCCACAAGGCATGAGGAAGCAAAGGATCAGCTTGTAGTATCACTTTAGAGAGCTCTGCAACACCCCCCTCTTTTGCAATTTCATTAGGCCAGATTAGTGCCACCCCCACAAGAGCCTTCACTGCTCTCTGCTGCAAGATAGGTATGCCAGAACCAAGTACTCGTATCAAGGGACCAATCACCTGCTGTGTGACTGGATCCTTCTGAAGATGCTCTTCCAAGAGCACATGAGACAAAAGCTCAGCCGCCAGCTGCTGAACTGCTGAAGCAGGAGAATCAAGTAATGGTATCAATGGTTCAATAGCTTGGTGAGCTGTCAATGTATAATCTTGACGGCACTGTGGGTGCTCCAAAATGTTCACAAGAACCTGTAAAGCACTATGTTGCCCATCAGGACCAAATTCTGATCTCGTTAACAAAATGAATAGTGGCTCAACCACTTTAGCTGCAGATGGACCCTTAGCAATGGTAGAATTATTTGTAAGGATCCTAAGCAATTCAGCAAAAGCAGCACACAAGAAATCAGGAGCTTCATGAAGGATCTCAAGTACACTTTCAATCACCCCAGCCTTCACCATTTCCATCTTACAAGCTGGTCTGTCTTTTCCCAATTTCACAAGAGCTCTGGAGATAGCTTCATGAAGCAAATAATTCCGACCATATAGAAGGCCAACAAGAGGAATAACAGCACCATGTGCAGCAACTAATTCTGCAAGTTGTTCGTCATCTAGGAGTTTATCTAATGCACGAACAACAGAATGATGAGCAGGACTGAACTCACTAACAAGGAGAGCTACAAGAGGTTCAACACAGCGAGCAGCAGCCACAGTAGAGCGGATTCTTGTATTTCCAAAAAGAACACTACAAAGCTCAGCAGCATCCCCCTTTAACTCCATAGAACAACTTGACGAAAGGATCCTGCAAAGTACATCTACTGCATTCATCTCAACATCTGCAACTGCAAGGGCTCTTGATGGGTTCTCACTCAATAGCCTCACTAAAGCAGCAATAGCAGCATGTTGCTCCTTCTCCAAACCAGTATTCAAAATTTCCACTAATGGTTGAACAGCTTGTCTGGCAGATTCTGCATTTCTTATATGATCAGCAGTAAATAAGTTTTCTAAGGCTTTGGCAGCACTAAACCTTGCTGCCCTCCCACCCAAGCGTAAGACCGCTACCAGTTGACTGACAGCACCAAATGCAGATTCATGTCTCCGTATTTCAGCTGTGCTAAATAGAATACCAAGTAAATCAGTTGCAGCTTCCTCAGTTGCATCCTGAGGGCCCAGGGAAAGATATTTGGTCAAAGCTTCTAATGCACCAGATTCCACCATAACAATCTTATTTGAAGGGCAGTCTTTTCCAAGCTGGATCAGAAGTCCAAGTGCAAGAAAAGGGGCTCCAGGTCGATCTGGAATTGGTTTAAGCAAATCAACAAGGGCCGGGATAGCTTTTCTGGAAGTAGCACCAACCCTTATGTCGTCAACCCTAAACAATCTTTCAAGAGCTACTTGGTCAGGATAACGAACCAAGCAAAATTCTTCAGACAATTCAAGAAGATCTCGTATATCAGCATCAGCACAACCAAGCAAGGAAATAAGTCCAGCCGCAGCCCCAGAATTTGCAACAGATAGAAGTGTTCCCCGACTACCATTACAGACAAGGCTCGCAATAGCTTGGGCAGCAAAATATCTATTTGCTGACTCCTCTGACTTGATAAAATTAGCAAGCACTGGTATGGCCTTCATCGTTGGATGTGCTCGTATGATATCTCTGTCTTGGAATAAGACTGCCAATAGTAAGGCACAAATCCATGTGCTATCATCCTCAGTAAAATCATTCTGTAACAATTTACCAAAAGGTAAAAAAGAACTGTTAAACTAGAATTCAGATAAGGTAAAAGTGGATGCAAAAACTATTTCAATTCCTCAACAGAGAAGAAAGATACACCAATTAGATGTACCAGGAATAGCATGTAAATGCGCACTAATAATTAGAACATTGCTAAATTAGATACCTGAGAGTACCGTGATGATGACTGGGAGATTTTATCAGTGAGAACTTCAACTGCTCCAGCCTCCAAGATCTGAACTTTACTTTTTCCCTCATGACTAGCAAGAGCAGAAAGTAGCCAGACAGCTATATTGGCACCATAGATAGCTGACGTACTTGTCTCTGCTTCTTCTTCAACATTTCGGCAAATGCAGATGACATCTTTACCACTCCGATCTTCCCCAAGACAAGACTCCATAGAGTTCAGCATTCCAACAAGAGATTGAATCAGTAGAGTGCAAGAACTTGATTCACTTAAATCTTCAATGACTCTTTGGTGATTCACTTTCGTAGCGCATGCAAGAAGTGCAGTTCCTCCAATTTTGACCCTTGAACTTGTGGAGCTGATGACTCTTCTAGCAATTGCAGAAATACATCCAGAAGCACATGCAATAGTGTTTCCTAGAACAGTAGACTGAGACCGACAGAGTAGTGACAATACTTCTATTGCTTTATCCTGCAATAAGGGTGATGCATCAGAAATGCATGAAACTATTGGGTTAATACTATCTGGACATTCAGCAAGAACTAGCCATGCAGGTTTAGTATGCCCATCAGCTCCTGACAGCTTTGAGAGGCTAGCAAGTGCATCTAGAGCCTCTGACACAGCAAGAGAACCACTATTAGCAGATTCAAGGAAAGAGACCAATGCAAGCACAGTGCCAGCACGATTTACACAATCAGTTAAGGCATAATCCATCTGACGAGATTGGAGTAGTCGAGCTATTGCTGCTGCGGCATGAGTCTTTCCGTGAGTACTGCCGTCATGGAGAACTCTAGTGGCAGGCAAAACAATTTCTTCAGGAATAGCTTTTTCTGCAACTTCTCGGTCCAGAAGAAGATTTGCCAGGGCACACACGGCCTGCTCAGCTACTTGTAACATTGAAGAGTTAGCAAGCACAATCAAAGAAGGCAATGCATCTATAGCAACATTAGCCACATCACGGTTCTCCTTGATTGAAAGAAATACTGCAGCAAGGCACCGAGAAGACTCTACTAAGATGTTCTCTGATTCAACGTTTAGGAGTTTCAAAACCGAACACAGAGTCTTGACAGAAATACTACTTTCCCTTAAGTCCTTTCTTTGTTCAAAGATTCTAGCAAGAGCTGAAGCAGACTTAGCCTGAGTCTCTTCCTTGCTAGAGGCCAAGATTTTTATCATTGTCTCAATGGCATCATTTGCAGCACTACCCTCACGCAGCATATCACTGAGTGGGGCTACAGAAAGTAAACTTCTCAAAGCATCCAAGACGTAAACTTTAGATTCAGGCAGATCACTTGTTAATAATGCAGTAAGTTGACTGATTGTTGCTGTATCTGATTTGTGAATCAAATGATTCAATGTCTTGGCAGCAATCTCCTTTCCATGGGAGCTACCATTTTTCAGCAGCCATAATAGAGCTGGAACCGCATCAGCACTTTCAACACATGCTCTGATGTCTTCACTGTGATTACAGAGATTACCAAGTATTGTTGCAGAATCTTCCTTTGCTTTAGCAGAACCTGTTTCCAAAATTTGGACAAGTGGAGGGATGCCACCAGCAGCAGTAATGGCCCATTTACTATCATCATTTTCATTTGACAGAAGACAAAGTAATGCAACAGCACATTCTTGTTGTTGCTCTGATGAAAGACCAAGAAGTGATATCAACAGCTGGATCCCTTCACGCCCTTGAAGAGCATACCATAAGCTACCTTCATTCTTGCAAAGAATGAGAAGAGACTTAATCAACTCCTCTTGGACTTCATTAGTTGCCATAGTGATCAAACCAACCAGAAGACGTTTAGCATCAGAATTTGCAAGCCCGGTCGACAGCACCGTGTTACCATACAAGCTTGCAAGAGCTTCTATTGTTCGCTCTTGCACCAAAAATGGTAAACGAGGTTTAAACTGCAAAATTAGGGTCTGCTCCACTTCCAAAGGATCCGATGCTCTACTAGTTTCTGCTTTACTATCATATATCATTAGAGCTGAAGCAAGAGCCCCTAATGTGTCAGCCACCTGTGCAGGGGAGGTGCATGACTCAAGGCTCTGACCAAGACTTGAGATCACATACGACAAACCACCAGAAATATTTGCAAGAGCACACATCGCATTCTCTTGCAAAGCTTGAGCAAACTCACCTTGCATAAATTCTTTAGAAGGAGCTATCGTAGCATTTATCAGAGCAGGTATACCATTGCAATTAGCTATCTCCCGCCTAGCATCTTTGCATTGTGTTGAAAGAGATTTCAGACCAGCTGCAGCTTCTGCTCTTACAGGGGGCTCATTACCAGGGCCAAGCAGTTTAAGGAGTTGTTTTGTAGCATCTGCAGCCAATACCTTAGAAGAAATAGATGCATCTTCCATCATCATACATGCTAGAAGAAAGCAAACATTTGCTTGAGTATCTGATTGTCCAGTTGTCAGCAATTTCACAAGAATATCTACTCCTCCAGCTGCTATTGTTGCTAACCAGAATCCCTCAGTGCTGCTAGATAAATTTCGCAAAGCTCCAGTTAATAGGCCATCAACTATATTGCCAGCTTTCAGTCCTTTGGCCAATTGCTCCCATAGTACTGGAACAACTCCTTCAGTTGAAAATATTTTTGACCCAACATGATCCTTTGCACCTCCTTGAGATACAGCATATATCGTCTTTGCTGCAGCAATCTGACCTTCAGCTGAACTTGACTTCAAAAGACCAAGTAGTGGAGGAATACAGCCTCCAAGTAATACTTTCACTCGTAATTCATTTTCTTTACATAGAGAACCAAGAACTGTAGCAGCCTGCATCTTTATCCCCAGTGATCCAGAACGAAGAAGTGAAACAAGTACCGGAACTGCCTGAGAGTGTGATCCAACAGCACTGAAGGCATTTTCACGAGTATCTATTAGCTCGAGCAATTGCTTCAAGCAATATTCCTTTTCTTGTGCAGAAGAAGAGTTTTGTCGCAATTGCTCAATGCACTGGGCAACACTTGCCAGTGTCCCATCTGGATCCTCCATATTACTTCGGTCTCTGAACAGAATTAACATAAGAAGAGAACTTTAGCTAATGTAGAACTCCAATACTTGATGCATTAAGAAATAAATGAGAATTGAAGTATATCCTGGACTAGGATAGAGCAAATTGACCAAGATAAAAGTACTTCCTGAAAAGGAAGACAAGGAAATACCCAAGTGCTTCAATACTACATGCAAGAAAAGCACCAATAACAAAGCAAAGAGGAACTCTAGGTTCTAGGCCATAACAAAGCCACAAAATAACCCAGTCCCAATGCAGTTAGAATATAGTCAACAACATCTGCATTCATCTCTGAGTAACCATTGGCTATTGGCCAGTTTCATTTCCTACCAAACCCAGGAAAATTGCAGCCTTCTCATATATGGATGCCACAAAACTCAAAATTGTGTATTTTAATATTACATTTATATATATAGTTTCCAGTAGCTCTGTGAATAGAGAAATATAGCTTAGTCAAATCAAAGACTAAATTATGATTCAATCTCACAAAAGATATTTACAATCATAGGCAATGCTACATACATGCAAGTGTAAGAATAAGGGCAAAACAAAATGTCCAAAATTAACATCCTGCAATAGTTCAAAGACTATAGTCTTAAACCTATAAAAGTTATACATGGAACTGGTAGAAAAGTCAAGCTGTGTTGCTAAAAGCTATGCAAGAGCATGAAACATCAGAGACCACCTACCCCCAAAAATAAAAAGAAAACAAATAAACAAGCTTCAGAATAACAAAATCTGACCTTGAACCCATCTTTATAAGTGAAAGCGGAGTTGGTGGCTCTGAGTCATGAGGTTTAAGATCCCCGTTTCTTTCCTGCAAACATAACAATAAAACAGAGTGTCCTTAGAAATACATCTACTTTAAATTACTAATTCCATTTGACAGAAGATTCAAATTAAAAACAAAAATTGAATATTCGCTCTACCGTTGGTATTCAAACTATCAGACTACCTGTGTTAGAATTCAAAATTTTCATCTACAGAAATTGAAAATTCGCTCCTCCATTCAGAAGTGCATTTAGCAAACTCAATTCAAACTGCAGAAACTTATAATTGACTCAAATATTGACACAAAAAATTCTCAAAAATGATGAAGTTGGACTTATCAGTATCCATTTGGAAGAAGCATAATGCTAATGCTAATGCTAATGCAAAAAGATAATGACAGATTGGAAAGAGAACAATTAGGGAATTCCAACTGATTAGCAATGGGAGTGATAGATCTTAATCAATTCTAATATCATGTCAAACAAAGTTATCAGAACTGCTAGAATGCATTGCCACTAGCTGAATGTACACTGTTAGCACCACCAAAAGAATTGTGAATTTAGAAAGAATTACCAAGTCATTATTAGGAAGGCTGCTGCCATTAGCAGCAGAGAACCTCCAAGCCAATGTCGCCGCCAGCTTTGCTGTGATCTAGAGATCTATACTTCAGATCTGCCCTTCCTCCAGCTCACACGCAAAAGCTAACAGCAAACTCAGCGCCGACTGCATCCATCGTCCAAAAATTTCAAAATTGTCAAACAGGGAAGTTTATAGAATAGAAATATAATCATTACAAATTAGTAAGGTATAACGAATATATACAAGCATGCATCAATCTAATCTCATCTAGAACGGATACAGATCTAATCCTAAACGGAAAAGGCGAAAGAATTTCATGCCGATATGCTTAATTCACTCCAAAAAAAATGTTCATCAACATTTCAGCACTTCGCGAATTGAACCATTTTGAATCGAACTCAAATTATACTAGATTCAAGTAATGATCATCAAATCCAACTAAAACCCAGAAAATTCAGTCAACCACGACACTAGATCAAACCGTTCCCGAATGGAAGCTCACAGATTCCAGCTTCCTCCAAACCAACCCAATAAAAAATTCACCAGAATTCTCAATCCAAAAACCAAAATGCTGTAAAATCTGGCTACAAACATGGAAAATCCAAAACAAATTACAGAACAATGTAAAGTAAAAACTAAAAAACACACCTTTCAGATTGTGGGTCTGCAAGAAACCATCAAAATCCTCATGAATGAATCAAGTGAACTACAATTACCAAGAAAGAAAGAGGCTCTACTGTATTTGGGATACCAAATTTCTTATCAGACAAGCGAAAGAAAAAACTTATATACTAAGAAAGAATTGAGTGAGATAAATGTATATGAAATTTTAAAATTACAAACAATGATAATAATAAAAGAAAAACCAGAAATGGCACAACACGCAACACACAGTGAAGAAACGGTGGTAGCTGGTATTAGAGAGAGAAAGAGACAGAAAACATGTGTGATTGTGAGAGTGTGTGTGTGTGAGAGAGAGAGAGGGAGAAATGAGAAAAGAGGAGTAGAAGAATGGTGAGGAGCTGAGCTGAGATCTAAGCTATCTATGGAAGTGGACCACCGACAGTTCAGTGCTCAGCTAAGCAGCGGAAAGAAAGTTCAGTACTACTCTTTTCTTCTATTGCGGCGCGGCTTAACTTTTCTTTGTTGGCTTGGAGCTTTGTTGGAGTTCAATTATCTTTTTACACTCTCATATATATATATATATATATATATATATATATATATCAAATCACTATTTTGACTAATTTAAATTATATTTTATCTATTAAATTTAGTTTTTTTACTCGAGAAAAGTATTTACTTCATATTTTTAAGTTCGAAGCCATGGTAATTCTGATTATAAAAAATTAAAAGAATAAGTTAAAAAATTAAGATAAACGAAATACTTGTTGATATTAGTATCATTTATAACTATAAAAATTTAAAATTATGTCAAATTTAAAAAATAAAAATATAAAAAATTGAATCAAATTTTTTTGTTATTACTAAGTTAAATTAAATAAATTTTAAGTTAGTCTATATATATATTAAAATCTGACTTGTATGCATCATAATACTTGGAAAATATTAAAAATAATTAAATTATTTATAATTAAACAAATAAAGAGCAAATTGTTATATTGTCTGTTCTAACATATTTCAAATGTATCTCACAACTTAAAAATATATTATTAAGTTAAATATTTTAAATCTTATTTATAATAGTTTAAATGAGTAATGTATAAATATAATTTTGAAATTTTCAAATATATTTACTGATATCAAATTGTGGAATTAAAAAAAAATTACATATTTAATTAAATAAAACTAATGAAATATAACGAAATGAATATTTTGTTTTAAAAATTACTAATAATAATTTTTTATTGTCTACATAAAATTTGATTGAACAAACTTAAATTTAAAATTAATTGGATTGAAAATCATTATTAAATGCATAATTTTGAATATATATATATATATATATATTAATAACCATTATGAAGGAAAATTGAAAGAAATATCTAATTTTGAGGCTAAAGTAATACAGAAGTTGGCTTGAGCCAAGCCGACACAAAATCAGCTGACTTCAATCACACTTCAGCTATGTCTCTTATTAGTTGGCAAAAATAAAAATAAAAAAAAGAAAGAGTTGAGTGGCATAATATATAATATGAATACAGTAAGAATACACCTAATAAAAGCATGTTTTGCCTAATTTAATATATTCATATTCATATTTAACCACCCATGTTCTCTTCAATAATAATAAATTATATGTGTTAAATGACCAAAATGCCTTTGTAGCATATCTCAAGCCCAATATATTAGTTTTTTTTTTTTTAAATCTCGATATTCAATATTCATTTTAATTCTTACATTAGAATCGAATAGAGTTGGATTTTCAACGAGACCAAACTTTCCTAACTCTCGTTTCTCTATATACTTTTTAATGCAAAATTTTAAAAATTGATACTTTTCTTTAATAGACTATTTGATATTTCAAGTTACTATTTTTTGACTAATCTAGATTCGACTCGAAGTTGTACATACAGAATCTAACTCTTGTTCGGAGAAGATCTCACTTTTTTACTTTTACATGATTCTCACACTAATTGTCAAACTTATGACCTTATATAATATTTACATTATACATTTTTATTATTTTAAATCGAAAACTTAAAAATGATACTTTAGACAATAACAACTAATATTCTTGTCATTTAAATTCATGCTTTTAATGATTTACTATTCTCTTAAAATGTATTAAACATGGAATATTGTTTGAGTTATATATATATATATATATATTCAAAGAAAATTGAACCCTCTTGAATTATTTAAACTACAAAATATGTGAGGGTATTAAAGTCATTTGATCACTAATAAAAAAAAAACTCCAAAATACTATTTTCTAATAACTAACTATGGGGCTTTTTTCTTTGTGATTGACATAATACTTTTAACTAATGATTAGACACCATACCATAATATTTCCCCTAATCTATTCTCTCTCTCTCTCTCTCTCTCTCTATATATATATATATATATATCTTTATATATATCTTTATATATATATATTTAGATTATCTAGAATAAACTATTATTTCGATTAATTCATATTCGACCTGAATTACATTATAGAGTAATTTTTATTCCAAAAAAAACTTCATTATGACTCTTATATAACATATAAAACAAATATCAAATTTATAATTTCGTATATCATTCACCTCATATTAAATTATAAAAAGTGGCAATAATGTAATGAGCACATGGATTTCTTTATTGAAAGTAAGACAAGTATAACATGCTCCTACATAAAATATTGGAGTTAAATAACTTAAAATGTTTGCATATATATATATAAAGATATATATACATATAATTATTTATTTTCTTCTAGAAATATATATATATTTTAAAATAAAAAATAAAAAATTATTGAAGAATATTCTTAAGAGTCAATTATACCCCTTGAACTTTGAGGACAAAGAATAATGTCTTGCGGTTTTCTGCAGCAACCGGAATGGGATAATTATTGTGGTAGGGGTAAGTGATATTTTGAGATATTGACTCATGCAATAAGATTTATAGTTAGTAAAGTGTAAAGACTGGGGAAGCTTTTGCAAAGTAATCTATTGCCTATTTGGAGAAAAAAAAAATTGATATTTCTATTAGTGGTTGCTTTTATACGTGAAAAGTTTTGAGTTCGACTCACGTTATAAATGATTTTGTGTTGTACTTTAAATTCGATAAGTTTTTTAAATACTATATAATAATGGTAGTATTTAAGTCTTCTTTATATATATATATATATATATATATATATATATATACGGAACTATGTCATAAAACTTCGACATTTAAGGGACTTACTACTGAAATTATGAGTTCGAATTTCCAAATACATATATAGTAATTTATGACAGAACTTTTTCGTGACTCAATATCTTCATCGATTAATTTGAGAGGAATCTATGAGAGAAAACTCTTAAAATTACAATATATAGCTGAAATTGCGACATAAAGCCGTTTCTGGCATGTGTTGAACTCAAATTCTTCACTTGGCAAGCCAAATGAGACATTTAAATAAAGAAATTCAAACCAACTTTTAACTCACATATAGGTAATTTATCATTACATTACATGTGTATATAATCATAATAATTAAATTATCTTCACCAAAAGGAAAATGTTATTAAGTCATAATCTCAAATTATGTATTTTTTATTTTTTTGTTGTTGTTTATGTAATTGACTTTTGAATCTCCAATCAGGGACTTGCTTTGGTGGTTGTAATGTGACTTTCATACCTTTAAAATTATAGGCTTATCTAAAAGTTCAGTAGCCAAGTGAAGGTCTGCTGAGTCAGTAGGTGAAACTTTTTTTTTTTTTTGATAATTTTTTTTTATCAGTATATATATCCTTATACTACTTTAGGGGGGAAAAAATAATTTAATCTTGTAACTATTTATATTTTTATAAATTGGTTGTAAATTCTTAATATTAAATAAATTGATTTTTTATTTTATATTTTTTTAAAATTAATTCTTCTGATTAACATTACTAAACTATTATTAAATAGAAGACTAAAATCTTTGAGCGACCTACACAATAACATATTTTAAATCTCTTACAACACATTTTAAAATCGTAAAATAGACCTAAAGTATGCAAGAGCGATCAATATTTTATTACAAATGTTTATAGGTCAATTACAAATATAGGAAGGTTATATTTATGCCTATGAAATGAAATACAAGCTAATAAACAAGGATTACATTGTTATATTTATATAAGGAAGAAATACAAGCTAACTCAAAATAAGTTTGCAGATATGACTAAAAATTCTGAGAGTTTAAATGCTTTCAATTTAAGCAGCTGGTTTGAATTTCAGCAGCAATTATTATGTACAATTCAACTCTTTCAGAAAACTGAACTGAAAATCTTGTGGTGCTTTTGCAGCCTCTTCCAATGAAGGAGAACAGCATAGTACAGTTCAAAGAGTGTCTATGGATTGCAACAAGAGAAAATTGCTGCAATCAACAATACAAAATTTCTCCAGGATTTAGGTTTAAAGAAACCAGAAAACTCAGCAATTAAAGTCGTATAATAGAACCTTCTAAGTTGCATTAATGGGGAAATATCTGCAAAATTAGGGCAATCTAGATGAATAGAGTACTTTATGTTGTTAGGCTGATGGAAGTGGCATAAGATTGTAGCAAGGTTAAAGCTTGTTCAGTAATAGCTCTATTTCTTGCTTGCCTAACCCAATCATCAACAACTTCTGCTGCCTTGGTTCCTTTGACACCATTCTCCAGAGCATCTGCAGCTTCCCTGAGTTTCCCTTGAGCTAAAAGTTTATCGACTTTGATAATAACAGATTCAATACCATCACCAGATGGGTTGGTCTCCTTAACCTGAAACCAGAAATGGAAAGTACGTAAACTACTGAACCAGAATTGAAGAATTGGCAGTATCAGAAACAAACCTTCAACCATGATGCCACTTGAGCTAATGAATGCGACAGAATTCCACCTCCGCCAGGTGGAATCAAGCTAAAGTGCCGTAATGTAGCTTTCAAGGTATCGAACTGCAAGGTATTACAAATATTCAGTCTCTTATCAGTTCAAACACAACACTATCATTATTTTAAAACTTTTACCAAATTTTCAGACTAAGAACTAAAAGGTATAACAACTTAACGAGCTGAAAAAGGAAAAAAAAAGAAAAGAAAAGACAAACATCCAAATTGTTCAACACAATGATGAAAAGAAATACTACTTCACATGATTAGGATAAGGTTATTATGGCCAGCAATCAAGATTTAGATACATCAGCCAGAAACCACTTGAAAAAACTGCATAAGTCAAATATGTAGTCAAAACCGTTTTACAGCTAGTTGGGTGCCCAAAAGATCATGCAAAGTCCAAAAAGATCGTGTAAATTCTTCTCCACTTAAAATAATTCTTCATTTTACTATACTTTCTGTACTTTCTATTTTAAGTTTTATATATAATGAGAAAGATGCATGAATATTACTTTATTTCTTAGACAACAATAACAAAGATGTAAAATATACTGTTTTCCGCAATCGTATCCTTTTGCATGAGAAGAGATTATTTTGAGGTCCTTAGTTCATCATCCCAAACTATGAAACAGACAAATTTGTTAAATTCATTGACCTAAAAATGTACATCTAAAATACTAAATTCTAGTGGTATTTTATTACAGCATAATAAGTGCATCCATCCCCTCAAACAACTTACCTTGTGGTTCAACTGCAACACGGTATCAGAGCCATTCTTCCGTGTCTCTTCAGGAAGTGAAGATATAACTAATTCTAAAAGTGAGTCTTTGTCGATGCCCTCAAGGTTTGTATTTAGAGCCTCTATATCCTTCTGAATAGGCCGCCCTCTGCAAAGGGCATCCTCCAGCGCTAGAGCACCCTGAAAGTAAAATAATTAGATGAGAAGATAAAATCATAGACAAAGAAAACATGACAACCAGGTTGCTGGATCAAATAAATAAATTCTCAGAAAATATTTTCAGGAAGTTTTTTCTCTTAAATATTCCGAATTTTGTATAATGGATGATACTATTGCAAAATTAGTCCTGAAAAGGACAATTATATCCAACTATCATTCTAAGAGAAAAGCTAGGTAAAAAGTGAAGAATGCACAATGGTGGTCATTGGGTTCATTTTTGTTTTTTTAGATAAAAAGAGAAAGAGACTTTCTTTGCCTCTATTAGTTTGAAGGAAGCCATTATCCTCTTCTAGTTGAATAGGGGATCTCATGCTAAAATTTATTTTGCCACTTTTATAAAGTAGTGTTTCAACTGATACCTATTAGGCTATCAGGCCATGCATGTGAGGTGAATTATGGTCATTCATTAGTCCCAATAATGCAAAAACAATATTCTGTCCCGCAACATACAGAAAATGAAAGAACATTACCAAAGCAAGCTTGTGCATTGAATGACTCTGGCGTGCCTCTTGAGAGCGTGCATAAAATGCCATGCATAAAGCATTTATCTGTGAGATCATAAGATCATATTGTCAATATATAGTAATCATCTTCGCTTACAGTCACTGCCTGCATCTCATGGTATTATAATGTCAGGAAAAAGTGCTAGGTTAATGCACAGTATGCAGGCCATGGCACTAGGTGCCACAAAAAATTAAGGTTTAGAGTTTCAAAATTGTTATATAATTTGAATGTCACTACATGGACAGACACAAATATGTGCACCATTGCTGTAGACAGTTGTATACTTTAGTTCTATGTCAAAAGCAAGTATGAATGAGACTTCGCAGAAAAGGTAAATATGAGATTTTTCACTGTAAAAGGTTTATATGCCACGACAAGTCCAGAGCAAATTTTGGCATAAAGATACATACATGAAGATTTGCTTCTGCCATTTTTTCAATCTGGGAGGCTTTCTCACTTGCAACTGCAGCAACAAGTTCTGCTTTAGCTAGCTCCTGCAATTTTTTCAGCTTCATTTCTGATTCAGTTTCCTGCATTTTAAATGCCAGTAATTTATAAATGCATCTACAGTCAAGCATTCACATATATAAATAAATGATCAATGTGTAGCTCTATCCATAGTAAATTATCACATTCCATCTTCAAAACTAAACTATTACCTTTTCTCGAAGCTCCACTTTATGCTTCTCTTCCAATTTTTCTTGAAGTGATTTCAGTGCTGCAGCTGCTTTTGCCTTTTCTCTGTTCAATTCCTGTACATGATTCAACAATATATTACTCCAATAACAAGACAGGCAAGAAATATAAAAGGACTCACAGGGAATGTCAAGATCACCAAACTGGAAAACAAAGAAAATATAGTGCAATTGAAAAAGTAGCCTTCTAGTATATAAGAAGTTCTCCCTTCTAGAAAAGCATTGTCAATTGTCATTGGATATAGAAATTGAAAGAGAATAAAGCAGATGTAAATACAGACATATAGTTCGAAAACATAAGTTTTGAGTTCAGAAATCAGAGTGGTGATAAAAGATAAGTGCATGTACAAAAGAGATTGTGCAAAACTCTCAATAACCTTATCCAGCATTGTCTCCCTTTCATCATACATAAGTTCCCTGGCCAGAGCATCCTTTAGTTCCCTCTCATACTTTTCCTGATAAAAGTGGAACAGATGACAAGAAAGCATTGAACATGTTAAATAACAAAACAAGATTTAGCAATCAGGCGAAATAAAGTACACAAGTACAGGAAACTTCAATACGATAGATTCTCAGACCTTCAACATCCTTTTCTCTTCACCATAAACACGAGCATCTAAGTCTGCTTGTCTTTGCTCAGCTGCATGAATAGCTTGTAAGAAATCAAGAACCAATTTTCCATCCTTGGATATATAGGCATCCTCAATCTGAGATTAAATCCTCAAGATTTAATAAACCAACAACATGTACTAAATAAGTAATACATCAGCAGTTCTTCATCAAGAAAACTTAAATAAGAAAGTTCCTGAAAAATAAAACCAACCTCAGAATTTCTGGGGGCAGCTGTAGCAGGTTCATCGTCTTTCTCTCTCAAAAGGTATTTGTCTATGAGGGAACTATGTTGCAGTGTTTCTCTGTCTGGATAATCCTGCAAAACATTGCTCAAAGGGGAAAGGAATCCAATTAAACTCTGTACACAATTTCAAAAAAGATACACTCTTCAGGACAGTCAACTTGTACCTTAGGTGAGTCTTGACTAGTGGCCTCAGGCATGGGTACAGACATTGTATCATTTCCTGAAGGAACACCATTATCTTGAGTATGTTGTGGGGCCACTTCAGCTGCTGAATGTTGTTCCCTATCAAGTTTCACTTCCGGGGCCATCTGACCTAGACTATCTTCAGATTGTTTATCAGAAACTGTATTAGTCTCATCAGATTTAGAGCTGCTTTCTATTGAACTAGGTGCCTGTTCTTGGGTATGCTGATCAATACCTATCTCTTTCAGTTCCGGTGTATCTTTTGCTTGAAATTGACTTTCTTCAGTTATGTTTGAATCATTATTAAAATTGGGATCTGGAAGAGATTCACTTCTTTGCTCTGCATGCTCAACATTTGCAGGTTTTTCATCTGAATACTTAGAGTTGGGAGTTCCAACTGGTTCTCTTGCATGGTCATTAGGACGTGAACTATTACTGTTTTCTGGTAAAACTTGTGCATCTTTTATAATAGAGGCTATCTTGTCAGAATCCAGTGTTCCATGCGGTTCTTTGACAAGATATTTGTCCAGATAACCAGTTGAATAAGCAGCAAAAAATGCAGCTCCTAATGCAACACTTCCAAATATAATCTTTGGCAGAGGACCTCCAGATTCAGGGGGTTTGCCATTTGAGCCTGACCCCTGAGGCCCATTTCGATGAGATTCAGCTGAAAAAGACTTCCTGGAGGAAAGAAATGAAGGTATCTGCTCCAATGGTTCCAAAAGATGGTTAGATTATTCAACCAAAAGACAGTTTCGTGAATGAAACTGAAATAAAGTCATTCATGTTCATCTGGGCCTACATTTTTCTAGATTTGCTTCACATGCAGAGAGGTTGAGTAACAGCAACCAGGAAGAAGATATTTTGATTAAGTTTTCGTTTCTAAAATTGTACTTGTTTGGAAAACATTAAAGAAAAGATTAAAAAAGATTAAGACAAATGCTATAAAGGAGTAATAAGTATGGAACAGGTTACTTGCTCTTAAGGATCTACTAAACCCAGAAATATCTCAACTTCACTGTATTTTCTTTCTAGAACCAGCATATAATGAGCTTCAATCGTTGGTTTCAGTTCCAAGCAAATGAGTAGGGGAAGGGACAAATTAAGAATCTAATTTAGTAGCTTTCATTGTACTGAAGTGGTCCATTGCATTCCCAATTATTGGCATCAATAGGTTCACCCCAAATGCACAGACAAAAGGATAATCTAAGAAACTAATGCAGTGGTTATCAATAAGACCACTTGATCTCACCATTAATTCTAAAGTTTGAATGCCCCCCTACAAAACCTTTTCCATCTCCAAGCCTGAACTATGAGGTTTGTGTTCAATTTTTTCCACATCTTTATCCTAAGTATATATCTCTGTTTGCACTTCTTTCAGTTGTCTTAAAATATTTATCACTCTCTTTAATCAATAAGACATGTTTTACTTTTAATCAACCCCTTACCCCATTGGCTTACACATTCTTAAATGTTCTTTTCTTTTATATTACAGTTTATATCCATGTTTTAGATTTCCAAAGTTGTCATCCTTACCAAAATTCACCATGAACTCTTATAGTTCAAACTATACAGGCATGATACTACATTCTAAACCCCAGCCTTGGTCACCAACACTCCAACTAAACTTTTTCTCTTCACACTAGGCTTTCCTAAACATCCATAAACAAGAAACTTTCTATCCAATCAAATAAATTTCATCCCATTAATTTAAAAACATACAATTCTTATGACTGGACAATATAAGAAGCATTCAGTGCACTTAAAAAACAATAATAATTGTAAATGATAAACTCTTCAGTAATAAAACAAAATTATCAAATTCAAAAAAAACACACACACCTGAGATGTAATCTGGATAGGAATCCTTCTATCTGACCGACATGACGACAGCGGCAAAATCAACCTATATTGATGCATAGTCAATAGAATTTAAAAAATAAATTAAATGTCCAATCCACAATTTCCTAAACCAGAACCCTAACAATAGAAAACTCATACCACACTGTAACAAAATGAAGAGAAAAAATTAATTTAGTAAAGATTAATACTAAGATTCAAAGAACAAAAAATTAAACTTCCCAAAACGTGTAATGTAATGCGTAATTTAATATAATGATTACCTGCGTAACATGGCAAACAGTTGATTACTAGAAATGCAGTTTACGAATCTTTGAAGGGGAAATTTGAAGAAATTGATCTCAGAATTCTTCTCTGCCAAGCTAAAACCCTAGGCGTCGTCGAACAGAAAAGATTGTGTTGCCGGAACCCAAGCCTAGCTTCGGTAATGTTCCTCTTCCTTAATTTTTCTTAGCATTCATTTCAGTCTTCGCACAGAGCAATTCTCCCAGTTTTTTTCTTTGTTTTCTCTCTTTTTTAAAAAAAATAACTAAATAAATAAATAATAAAAAAATTGAAACATCTAGTTTCTCAATATTAAAATTAGAGAAATTGGTTACTTCAACTTCAATTCCAAACATATTTTTAGCCTACCAAAGAAAAAAAAAAATTCCAAACATATTTTTTTGCCCTATTAGTATTTTAGTAATAATGTCAGTTAAAATAATTATACTTATTTTTTCCGCTTAAACCATATGTTATTCAAAGTTATTACGACATCGACTAATTCAAAAATTGTCTCATCAATCTCGTGTATCATTCATAAAATGTTTTATGTTATGTCGAGTTTTAAAAAAAAATTAATTATACTTAACATATTAATAATATGACATAAATTTAACTCAAAATTCATTGATTCATAGATTACGCAATTAGGAATCGACTAAATAAATATTTGAATATGATTATCATTAGACAGATTGACCTGTTTTAATTCAAACTTATTTCTACTCAATTCTATATTGTTAAATACGTGCTATTTTTGAATCATATATAATTTTATCACCCTTATTTTTATATTTTTAAAATTATTAAATTAATAATAATGTAATAGAATGTATTTTAATATTTAATATTGGAAGATTGATATATTTCTAAACTATTTATATTTGACAATTGTGGTTTTTAAACATTATTGTTGTAGTTTTTAAATCTTCAAAAATTTTTTGTGCACTAATTAGTCAAGAAGATGTAGCTCGTTTTGTAGTAACTTATAACATGGAGGTCTAAAGTTCGAAACAAACTAAGTGGGCTTACATGTATGTTATAAACAGTTCGAAGAGTTTTAAACTCCTATTTAATAACCAATCGGAGATATTTTAGACGAGCAATATGAGATTACATGTCACAACACTTTTCTATTTTTATTTGCTAAAACCGATTTTTAAATTTAACATAAGTGTGGACATAGAATTCTTAACACATTAATAATAATCTTAGAAAAAAAATTTAGTCTTTTCCAATTTTATCCTTCCATAAATAATAAATATCATTTTTTAAAAAGAAATAAAAATGTATAAATTGATGAATTAGTACATTAAAAGTTCGAAAATCTAAAATCTTATAAAACAACATTATTAAACTTGTCGAAAGTAAATAATTTAGGGAATAAAAATGTTTAATATTATTATAATATAAAAGTTACTTTTAAATAATTCTCACAGAATTTCTCTTTTAAAAAATATAAACATTTTTAGAAAAATAAAAATAATTTTATATTCAATGGTTCCTTCCCGGAAAAAAATGTAGAAGAATCCAATCCCTCCTTTGGTGGTTGGTAAAGTTTAATTTTTTTATGTCTGCCGAAAGTTTTTCCACGAATTGTTGTTTATGAGAGCAGTTGCTTTTTTTTGAAATTTGATATTTTCACATTTATATCTCTATAATTAATGTTTTATAATTTATAATTCAACTCGTTTTATAACTTCTTTTTTTTTATATGAAGTTCCGTGATGGATGACCTAATGCAGATATTTATATTTTCTTAAAACATGACTCTGTTTAATAAGCGTTCGTGAGTATCTTGTATCTTGCTAATAGTATATTCTTTAGACTACTTTAAATTAGTCTCACATGTTTAAAATGTGTTATTAAATAACGGAATTTAAGCCCGCTTACTAGCATCATGCTAATAACCTACCGATATTATCCGTTTTGAACCACTTTAAATGTGTCCATAGATTTAAAAAGTATCATTGACTAAACGACTTTTGGGCCATATTTAATAAGGGTTTATTCCCAAAATGGGGTAAATTTTGAAATTATTACTAAAATGAGATTACTTTTTTACCAACTTCCCAAAATGGGGTACCTCTACTTTAACAAAAGTAGAGGCTCAATTTTTTAATAAAATATTAAGTATCTATTTTGCCAAAGTAGATGCTTGAATATTTTTTAATAAAATAATTTATAAAATAATTTTAATATTTTTTTATTTGAATAAAAAAAATTTATGTAAATATATAATATAAATTTATTAAATTATTTATTTAAAGAACATAAATACAAGTTTTCAAATAAAAAATAATAATTAGTTGAAAGAGTTAAAAAAGTAAAAATATAAGAATCTTTTGTTATTCAAGTGTGGAATGATTTTTTAAAAAATTATTAATGACTTGTTATTTCATGTCATATTAAATTTTTTTTTTTAAAAAAAATCATCAAATATATAAAAGATGTTTTATTTGAATAAAATATTTTTTATGTCAATAAATAATATAAATTTATTAAATTACTTAATTCAAGAATATAAAAATAAATTTTAAATTAAAATTAATATATAAACACAAATAAAAAAAAATACTTCACATAATTACATAAAATATTATTTTAATATTATAATTTCAATTAATTTTTACATCACTTTGTTAAATATAATATAAGTATAATAATAATAAATATAATCTATATTATGAAGATTATATTAAAAAAATGTTAAAAAAATTGAGCATCTAATTTGGTAAAATAGAAGTGGAATATTTTATTAAAAAAAATAACTTCTACTTTGTCAAAGTAGAGGTACCCCATTTTGGAAAGTTGGTAAAAAAATAACTTATTTTAAAAATAATCTCAAAATTTACTCTATTTTGGGAATAAACTTTATTTAATAATCGCTCAATAATATTCTAATATCCTAAACAAGTGACGTAACAACATTAACCGACTATTGGTTCTTTTTACAAAGAATAAAAAATTTTGTATCCACTTTTTAAAGTTTTGTTGTGAAAAAAGATATCAAACATACAAAAATAAAAATATTTGGGGATAAAAAAGTTAAAAATATATTTTAAAAAAACAACTAATGTTACCTAACATTTAAAAAGTTAGTGACTTAATGCACCAATTTTTCAATAAAATTTTCAGCCTTACCCATCAAATGATGTAATTCTTCACTTATTTTTTATTTTTTTACTTAGGGCACGAGGTCAAATTACGGGAGGAGACCTCTAAACTAATTTACATCCAAAGCATAATCTTCATTCGAGTCAAGTTAGTCTCTTGCGAGAGAAAGTTATAACTCTAAATTTTAAACAGTTACATACTCCTCAAATTTCAAATCATCAACTTCATTTAAGTCGGATGAGAATTTCTTATCAATTTATTTACATCTTGAGTTAAAATTCTCTATTTTAGTTTCATAATTATTTCACTAATTTAAACTACTTTAGTCCCTCAAATAGTTAGATATATGCTTCTGATCAAAATTAAAAATTTGTTCCAAAATCATCCAAGAAAACGAAAATAATTATGAAACTAAAATATATATATATATATATATATACATAAAAATACGTGTGATCACCCCAACTCATAATTTGTCCCATGTGAAACACCCCCAACCTACCCTAAAAAGAAAAGATGTGTGAACGATCACATGACCAATGAGTGATCTTTTGTCTCAAATGTGAGACACACCTTGAACATAATTAATTTATATATAACAAGATTAGCCAAACATTAGCAACAAACCTACATTGTTATTAAAAAATTAAAATTTTAAATCCTATTAACTATATAATTGGATACTAATATGAACTTAAGTTTTTTTTTTTTTTTTTAATTTTTCACACATAAAATTAACTTAAAAAAAACTACTGAAAACTGTTAAAACTACTATTTCTTCTTCTTCTTAGCCTTTCCTGCTTTCTGCAGACTGAAAAATGTCAATTTCTTCATCAAACTAACAGATAATTTCTTATCTTTGCTAACATCCTTGTTAGCTTTCAAGCTTGATTTATCCTTTGATTCCTTACAAGCTTCAATCAATCGCTTCAAACAAGTTTCTGCATCTCTTGAATCATTTTTAGGCATCAAATTCTCAGCAACATCACAAGGGCTCATCTTGATTACTTCCAAAAGATCACTAATTTCTCCAAACAAAGGATTCGAATCGATTCCCAGATAGTTCTTTGCAAGAATCTTGAAAGATTCGTAGTTACAGTAAGACATTTCTATGTGTAAATCCATTCTTCCTCTTCTTATAAGTGCAGGATCAAGTTTTTTAACATGGTTTGTTGTGAAAATTATGATCCTTTCTTGTCCACAAGCTGACCATATTCCATCAATGAAATTTAATAGCCCAGAAAGTGTTACCTTACTTTTAGTGCTGTTGCTATTGTTGTTGTTTTCTTCTTCCCCTGAATTCTTCTCCTTCTTTTCATCTTCTCCACTGCTGTTTTCCTTTTTCTTATCCCTTTTCCCTGTTAGATCGAGGGAGCAATCGATGTCTTCAATCACGATAATCGACTTACTTCTTGTATCTATCAGTAATTGTTTCAGCTCGGCATTATCTCGAACAGTTGTTAGCTCAAGATCATAGATATCGTATTCTAAGAAATTGGCTATGGCAGCAATCATTGTAGATTTACCAGTTCCTGGTGGACCATAAAGAAGATAACCACGTTTCCAAGCCTTACCAATATTCTTGTAATAATCTTTCCCCTTTTTAAAACTCACCAGATCATCGATAATTTCTTGCTTCTTCTTAGGGTCCATGGCCAGAGTATCAAAAGTTGCAGGATGTTCAAAATTGATGTGATTCCATTTACCTCCATTCCAGTACCAATCATCAATATGCTTATTCGAAAACAATTTCCTTCTCCTATTCTTCAATTCAATTGATTTACCTTCTTCAACCACATGATCTAAGTAACTTCCAGTAACTAAATCCCTAAATTGTTCATGAAAACCTAAAACGTAGTAATTCTTCTCCAACGGAGCGCTCATCCGAGACCTTGATGATGAAGAAGAAGAACTATCATGAATCCTGTCCTTGTACGCCCTCCATTTCAACTGAATTCCTTGAAAAACATCGATAATTTCTTCACCTTCGTCCAAACTAATGGTAACAGATTTACTATTCTCGGATTTATCCGCCTTGAGAGTTCTCGCTTGCTTGCTAGATTTAGTACCGAGATAAGTCTTGATGAAAAAGTAAGCTTCGTTGCGAACACCGCTGTTGTATTCGTTGAATGTAATCTGTACATATGGATGGAAATAACTCAGCAATTTTGACAACAAATTTTCAAGAAAAACTCGGAGTTTGTTGGGAAATAGCTGCTGAATTGTGCCCAGAAAGAAACTTAATCCAGCGAGCTTTGATAGTATATCTGAAAATGCCTCTGCTCCCATGGTAGAAGAAGAAGAAGAACTAGAATTCAATTTGGGGGAAAACAAGAAGTTCTGAATCGTGAGCTCTGTTTTTATAGTTGAGGAAGAAAAGTGACAACGGTGAAATAGCCGTCCACTTTGACCTAATCGGTGATCAGGGAAGAGTCAGATTCCACCACCATGAAGAGCATCAAATTCCTGTTTCTTACCCGCGTTGTTAATAATAATATATATATATATAAAATACTCACAATCGTTACAAAATATTTATATATATATACTAACTTGAATTTGAAGCTTGATGAGATTCAAACGTTCATGCGTTGATATGTATAATAATATATAAGAATGAATTTAATTATTTATAGTTAATTCGATATTCTTTTAGTATAAATAATTAAATCGGGATATCTTTTTAGTACAAAGGATTTGGATATATCCTTTTAGTATAAGAATTATAGTTAAATCGAGATATCCTTTTAGTACAAAGATTTGGATATCTTTTTAGTGCAAAGAATTATAGTTTAACTCATATATCCTTTTGATACAGTAATTAGTCTTATATTCTTTTATTATAATGATTATAGTCAACTCGAATTTTTTTTTTTTCCAGTAATTAGTTGTAAACCAGTAATTTTAAATATTAAATAATCTAATTAAAAAAGTCCAATAATTATTAACATTCATAATAATAATAATAATAATAATTGTAATGATTATTGATTGCTTGGTGATTGTGGAAAAGTTGAAATCTAGATCTTTTGATCTTCCTTGCCTTAGTTGATAGTTTCTCTAGTTATTAATTGTTATTTTTCTTTTGTTAGTCGGGTTTGTAATAATCTTGCTCATTTTCTTGCGAGATAAAATATTACTCTCGATTCTTTCATGCACTTTTTCCGAGAAAATTGCAATTTTTTTTTTCAAAATATAATAATATTGCAATTTTTTTAAAAAAGAAAAAGAAAACACGCTTTGCATATTTAAGGTAAGTCATGGAAATTTCGCTTGAAACTTTTTCTAACTTTTTAAAAACCATTCATAATCATGCAATTTGAATTAAACTCTATAAGAATATTTACGTGATCATTTTTTTTTTTTTAAATAAAAATTATACATACAAAAAATATTATATACTTTTATTAAAATAACTAAAATTATAGATGTTCACTAATTGAGATTGAATCACAATTTTAAATTGTACTCGAATTGTATTTTAAAATTCAATTTAATTTTGTAATTATACGGTTTCAAAATACAATCAAATTAAATTTTTATTTTCTAGATGAAAATAAAAAAAACATAATTTTTTATTAAAAATTGAATCAAAAATTATCCACAACCCTAAAACAATTATTGAATAAAAATAAAATTAAATTAAGCTCTTAGCTTTAAAAACGTATTGTAAATATTACACGAGATTAAATGTTCGACACTCATTATAAAAGTAATATAAAAGTCAAAATAAAATATTCTCTTAAATAAAAATTAAATTTACAAGCGTAATACAATTCAATATGAATGTATATATTTATATATATATATATATATATATATATATATATGTATTCCAAAAGAGTGGGATCACGAGTTTCGAGTAAAGAGGAGGAACATACCTTTACAAAGACTTCACTAGAAGTCAACTTCTGGTCTTTTCAAGAAATAATAAAATGAAGTTTCTACGTAGTTGACACATGTACTTTTTTTTCTTTTTATTACTATTATTTTTGTCGTGTTTATATGTTGTCCGTATTGGTTTGAAAGGAATCCCTCTTTTCTTTTCGTCCGCACCAAGTTTTATATATATATATATATATATATATATTTTTTTTTTTTTTTTGACATCTTTCTATTGTAATATCCAATCAAATAGCCTAATGAAAAATTTGAGATTTTTTTTTCTTGTACAATAAAGATTTTTTTTTTTGAGAAGAGTACAATAAAGATAGTGTCAAATAATTACTATTGGTGACGCTAAGTCTATAGTCATAATACTGATTTTTGAGCCGAAATTGTGACAATTATGATCAACCGACCAGTTTGGACGTAGCGAGCTAAGTGCCACATTACATGGAGTGTGAGTCATTTCTATGGTCTCGGAAGTCTACTGGTTAACTAACTCTATTAAATTGAACCAAACGAAGAAACTAGACCTTAAAAGAGTGAATGTAATATTCTGAATTAATTAAAGTCTTGAATGATTTAATAATGTAATCAACTAATTTTATTAATTTGATATATAAAGTAATTGTAATAATAAGAGATGCAAGATGGAATCCAACTGTTTTGGCCCCTCTTGGAATCCCACTCACATGCATTGACAATATTATTAATTTTTATACAAATAAAAAGCAAATTATTATCACTTATAATAAAAAAAAATTATTATATTAATTTTACAAACAATAATATTATTAATTTTGAACGTTAATTAAATTAGTATGTATTTATTCTCAATAGTTGTCTTCTTCTTGTTGTATAGAGGCTAATTTTAAAAAAAAAATTAATTTAAGGACTAATTTTAAGAAAGGTTTATAGTTTGAGGACTATTTTTATCAATTTATTATATATTAAAATAATGTAATGACATAAATAACTTTAATTTTTTTTTTTTGGCTTAACATATGTTTCAACAAATTTTAAAAGATATATACATATATGTTGGCTCAAGTTAGCTCTTGTGAAAAAGAACATCATATAAAATATATATATATATATATATATATATATATATCAATTTTGAAATTTCGAGATAAATGATCCCAATAGTAAATACTAATACTTAAATGAGTTAATAATAAACTTTTATAAAAGACTCGTTTTCATATGTGAAACCACATTAAAACTTAAAATCTAAGGTTAAAATTTATCTCGAACAAAAAATTTTATTGATTCAAATAAAAATTAATCCGAATATAAACCGACTTACCCATAGTTAATCGGTGCCAAAGGAAAAAAAAAAGAAAAAAAGGGGTAATAGTGTCCAGCAATGGGACTGGTGTTCTTCCGTAGTTCCATTACCTAAACAAGGAAGGAGCGCGCCAGGGGAAAAACAGCTATCTTCAGCTTCAGAATCAATCAAAAAAATGGGTCACAACAAGCAGAAACGGTTCAAGAATTATCAATCCCATCGTGGCGGCGCACAGTCCAGCCGTGTTCGTGTGCCTCTTTTTCCATCTAGGTACTATTATTTACTCAAGGGACTCATTCAAACTGTTTTTTTCATACTGAATTTATGTGTTTGAAGGAGAACTTGTGATTTTCTTTAAATTATTATTACTGTTGTTGTTGTTATCAGGGAAGATGAATCTTTGCCAGTTTATCCAGGTATTAATTTCGTACAGATCTTTGTAAATTTTGGTTTTCTTTTAAGTTTATACGGCATGATAGTAGTAAATACTCGATATGTATTCGTTTTGTTTGATGTATTGCTTTAACGAGTCTTTGATATTCTAAATAGTAACAAGTTCTTTTTGTTTTTCTATTTTTGATTTTTCTTTTTGGGGTTTTAATGGTGAAGCAGCTAATGAAGAGGAGGAGCCTGCAGGTCCTCGAATTCAGCTTGCAATGTGGGTATGTGACGTTTACTTACATTTTTACAGAGAAAGGAAAATAGTTAGATGATTATTGTTCTTGTGCATAATTGGCAAAGATGAGAATAATGATGAAATAGTTTTTTCAGAGAAAAACTTACTAAACATTTTAAGGGTGCACAAGAAGAAAGTTAATGGTCTTTGAACTAGACATCAAAAGGATGTGAATTTAGGAGCATCCGAGCATGTTTTTTGTAGGTAATAATCCATTTTAAATGTTTTGCTTTTCAGGATTTTGGTCAGTGTGATGCAAAAAGGTGTACAGGACGCAAGCTTGCAAGATTTGGTTTCTTGAAAGAAAGTATCTGTCCATTTGAAACATAATGATGGATATTCAGTTTTTTCTCCAACTGCCATCATAATCTACTTCTTGCACAGATTAATTATCAATGACACATCCCTGTTTTGGAGTTTTGAAATGTGCTTGTATACCTAATGCTGAAGTATGAAATTTACAATGTCTTGCAGGAGCTGCGTGTTGGAAATGGTTTTGGTGGCATTGTTTTGAGGTAGCCACTGTTTGGCAGTCTTAAATTTTTTGTCTCAATTTATTTGTCTCCTAAAAGATCACATCACAAATTGCACCCATTTTATCAGGATACAAAAGGTTACAATTGCAATGAAATGAATTGAAATATAATGATAAGCACCTGGTATGCAAGTAGACATGCTTCTCTATTTTGATCAATAATGAAAGAAGCAGTGAGATATCTATAACTTAACATGAATTTAACTTGAATTGTTTTATGGATTTTACTGCTACTAATACAGCAATGCTGTCCTTCATCTAATTTATTTATTTGAAGCTTTTTACCTAAATGTGGTTGTTTAGATCCCATTAAACAATTAATGAAAATGGTTTCCAATTTTGTATTCTTCTACTATATAGGAACTTTAAAACAATATTGTGTCCTTATGAATATTTCCTTTCCATTTTTTCTCCTTCCTATGTCTCTTGAGTATCTCCTAATTTTGTATTCATTTTGATTTCTTTCACTGTTATTTCCAGTCCAGCTGGACAGCAATGTGTTTCTAGAGAAGACCAAAACTTAATTAATGGGAAAGGGCTAGCTGTTGTAGACTGCTCTTGGGCACGTCTAGATGATGTACCGTTTGCCAAGCTGCGGTGTGCTGCTCCACGTCTTTGTATGTACTACTTCAATCCAATCTATCCATAGACTCTTCTCTTATACATACACAGTACACAGTACACAGTACACAGTTTAGGGTGTTAAGTTTCATTGGGTACATAGCAATATGATATCTTTGACTTTCCATATAATTTGCATCATAGTGTTCTTTTTTATGTAGTGGATAGCACTTTATTTATACTTTGTTCCATTACTATGATTGGAAGTGGATCTTGGTGGGTTTGGATAAGTCGTTTTCAACTACTATCTTCCTGTGTAAACCTTTTCTATAAGCTAATCCTAGGAATATATCCTGCTATATTGTAATGCACTGAAGCACTAGAGATCATTTATTCCCATAAGCCAATTTTTGGTGGAGTAGCGTTCCTTGTTGACATTTATTTAAGTTAATAGAAACAAAAGAACGATAAAGGTATAGAGAGAAGGAAGAGAAATGAGCAGAAATTTGAAGAAGAATACGAAACCAATGCTTAGTAGTCGATAAGGAATAAACTTTACCTAAAATCCTGCAGTTCTATTGGGATCCCGGGCTAGTTCCATGGGGAAGTGTTATTTTCAATATACAAGCTGGAGCTGTTTTCTTGCGGTATCTGACATAAAGTAAATGATACTATGTCATAGTTCAGTAGTTCCCTAGACAGTTTGAGGCACTGATTACTTGATTTAAACTTGTCAAATATAACCATAATTGTTCTCCTTTCGTTTTTTAGTATAATTATTATTTTAACTCTTATTAATCTGCATGTGATTACAGTGCCATGGTTGGTAGCAGCAAATCCAGTAAATTATGGCCGACCATGTGAGCTGTCTTGTGTTGAGGCACTAGCAGCAGCTTCAATTATATGGTACCAAACATCACAATTTTCTCTTCCTGTACAAAAGTTTTATTTATTTATTTATTTTTCCTGTTGCTAGTTGAGTTCAAATCAGTGGAATATAAACTCATGATTGAGTGAGAAAGAAACAGATCCCAAACTCTTTGTTAAGCTTGGGTATTGTAGGGCTAAGTAAAGTTGTCCTTACCACAATTCTACAACAAGTGGTTTCTGCTCACTCTACTTATGTTGCAACTAGGTATGTAAGACCTAGGAATTTAGCAGACAGGTGCCTACAATTGTTTGAAGCAAATGTAGAGAAGTGAAATTTTGACATACTGTAATTCTCTGATCATTGAAACTGAATTACTTCAACACACTATGCTGAGATTCACTATCTCTTCCATGATTCAGTGGATTTATTTTCTTTCATGATAATTCTGTGTGAAAACTTTTAGACACTCAAAGCATCAAAACAGCTTATGATTATAGAGAATTTTGAAACCACATAACTGATGCATTACTTTGGAACTTGAGGTTACTGTGTATCTTCTGACCGCAGTTGGAATTCTTCTGAATTCTTTTATTGTCTCAATATTTGCTTCACCCTTCTATGATATTAGAATCTTGTTTGAAGATGTTATAAGAGATGCATTTTAGGAAAATGTTGAATTTCAACCACGAATTTTGAATCCATAGCCTCAACATTTTAATATATACGTATCCTTAAATTCTTCTCCTTGTGTCATTTTGCTACCTTTTCTTGTTAGTTCTTTTTCTGGAATATAAGATTTTGGTTTGCGTGTGATAGATGATTACTCTCATGATAATATCTTTGTACTGTTGAACAGTGGTGAAGAGGAAACTGCAAATCTGTTGTTGGGGAAATTCAAATGGGGCCATGCTTTCTTGTCCCTTAATAGGTATATTATCTGGTCAATCTGCCCTTGCTGGATTCCTCCCTTCTAATTTTTAATCCTTGCTCTGATGTGTTCTGACTACTGTCTTTAACAAATAATTTCATGGAGAAAGGAAGTAATTTCACTTGTTAAGTTGGGTCTGAATGTGCTCAGGCTCAAACTCGATATGATTGACTATCTCAAGAACATTTTAGATATGTATATCCAGCAAAGCCTAGATAATTCTCTTCATGTTGTATACTTGATATGCACGGATCCCTCTCCCCCAAAACACACCCATGACGCAGTAAAATTGATAGCCATGTTCAATTTCTTTGTGAATTTCTAAAGTTTGTTATTGTTGTTTCTCGATTCTTCTCAACTAATGCATTCTAAGAATTGGAAAATATGTACGTTGAGTCATCATGTATGTTACTTGAACTATACATAAATATTGTTGTAGTCTAACAGACCTCATCTTGTGGATAATAATTTCTAGATATTCTTAGCTTCACAGTTGTTAATTTCTACTATTACAGGGAACTTCTCAAGCTATATTCAGAATGCAAGAACAGCGCTGAGATTATTTCAGTCCAGAGCGATTGGCTTTCCCAGCAAAGATCTCATGTTGACAAGATCCCTGCGAATATAAAAGGTAATATTGATTTATTTCCTACGTTTTACCTATTTTCGTCACATCAAATGATGCCTCTTATCACCCCAAAACTCGGCTTAACAATATGCATATTCTTCCTTGTCATATTCTCCCTTTTAATTTTTTTCCAGGAGAAAGCGAACCTTGTGAAGAGCACGAAGGCTCTTCCGATGATGGTCTTCCACCTCTGGAAAGAAATATGAATCATTTGAATATGCAGGACAGTGATGAAGAGAGTGATTAACACTTACTTGAGGTGAAAATTCCATAAATTTTATATTATATGCAACTTTAAATTAAGAGAGCAGAGTTTTTACTTATCTGCTGTTTCTTATTTTACAGTATAGAGATAAAAGTGTGAGCAGCATATTTCTGGACCACAGAGTTCTGTATGTTGAAATTTGCCAAATATTATATTAGTTTTCTAGAAAATATTTTGCAAATTTCTCTAGAAATGCTGTTTCTTGACAGATCTGGTAACTAGTTAAAAAAATAGTAATATAATAATAGCCATATTATTTTTAGGTATTTTATCAAATTGTGCAGTTTTGGGTGTTGGACTACGATGGAGGATTGGTGATGGAAAATCTGTTAAGGCTTTTCATGATCTATGGATTAACTCCATTATGTTTTTTAAGTATCTGATTTTATTCAGAAAGCTTTTATTATCTGGGGCTGGAAGCTCAAACAAGTGTTAGAACGGAATGGTATTGGTGTTGTTCAATTTTGTCCGAGAAGGACAAATACTGTTGCTCACAAACTAGCTAAAGTAGGATTTCACTTTTCTGTTGATGTTATTTGGGAACAGACATTTCATCCCCATATTTTGGATGAGTTGAAATCTGACTGCTTGTTGTTTTATTCCTCAGCTTAATGAAGTTTCTTTGGTTTGGTTTTCAAAAAAAAAAAAAAAAATTCATTAAAATTTTAATATATATATATTTAGTAATTAAATATATTAAATATTATTACTATACAGATTTTTAATTTTTTTTCTACTGCGGTATCTTAGATGAGTTCCAATTAGATGACATTTTTAAGTCAATCCACATTCGAGCTGAGTTGGTCACTTGCGGGAGAAAACTATAATTCTAATTTTTAACCAATTGCATAGAGTCGGAGTTTGAATCTTTTACCTTACTCAAGTCGGGAGAATTTTTTATTAACTCACTTGCGTATTGGGGTTACACACCAAATTTTATAGTTAAAATAAATCAAAATTAGTCATTTATTTATTTATTTATTTATTAAACAGTTAATTGCTGTCCAAATTGACCTTTTTTGAGTACCTGAAGAAGAAACAGGCAAGGCAATAAATGCTGATTTTTGCCTTTTTTTTGAGTCATGGTGTAATCTCTTATCTTACAAGAATCTTTTGGCATTAATGCATTTTTACCAATGATGAATTCTTTAAAGCAAGAAATATAATAAAATAATAGAAAAGGGGTGTTGAACTCCCGTTTAGGGTTTAGAGTTTAGGGTTTGCCTGTAGGCTGGGAGATGTTTGGGGGCAGTCTTGCTGCCAACGGACCACAAACAACCGACATCAATATAGTCTTTATTAAAAATATATTTTTTCTTACCCTTTCTTTTAATGAGTAAATAAGGCTGTATTTAGATTTTTTTTTTTTAGGGGCGTCCGATGTCCCCGCCTTATTTGGTGAGATTAATCCGGACTCGACCTACGGAGCGCTCGCAGAGTTCAACTCTTACTCGAGGGTGAGGGCCCGACCCAGAGTTTTTTTAAAAAGCTAACCACCCCAGTGGATTCGAAACCTCGACCATCCGCCCTGGAGGAAGTATTAGGAGTCCGCGTATCAACTTCCACAAGCTACCGGGTTGTATTTAGATATTATATATTCTCTTCAAGAAATAATTTTTTCTCCATAAATATACATATGTAGCAACTTCAATTGGAAAATATATTGTAAATACTACACAAAGTTGAAGGTTCAATACTCGTTGTAAATGTCATGTAAGAGTCAACGTGAGGTCTTATTTTGTTTAAGAGTTAAACTTTGTAAGCGCAACCCGAGTCGAATCTGGATGAGTCGCAATCGGGAGTAAATTAAAATAGGAAAAGAAATATTTATCTTTCAATGTTGTGAGAGGTCTTTTTTTTTTTTTTTTTTTTTTTTTTTTATAAGTCTTTGCCAATATAAATATTTAATTATATTTTTATTTATTTCATGTCTAGTCCTTTTTTTTAAAAAAAAAAATCTAAAATCGGAAAATTAACATATAGAATTGAAAATTTTATTATTTTAAATAAAAAATACTAAATGTTGTAATTTGAAATCTCACATTGTTTGTGTATGAGATCTCTAAAGAGTTATTAAATAAGGATCTAAAGTTTTAATCAATACTGCGTTTTAAACCCGTGAGATTTATATTAATGGATTAAAGCAGACAATATTGTAATAAATAAAAAGATGAAAGATGCGCAAGGGGCTACGCTTGGAAGGGTGAACCACGGTTCGATCCCTCACAACCGAGTTTGGGAGGAGCTTAAGTTCGTAATCCCTAGACCCGCTCCGAATCTGGATTAGTCGGCCCGTGTGGGTTCGAATATCGGATCCTTAAAAAAAAAAAAAATGAAGGACAAAAAAAATTATGAAAAATACTTTCAAATTTTTTTTTTAATTTTTAATTTTTTGGTACTCTAAAAAAGTCGAAATACACTATAAAGTAGTACTATTTGCTTGGTTGGACAAATATAGGCAGGCCCAAGGGTAAAATTGTAAAACTATCAACTTACAAACTGGGCCCAATTAACGAATCAAGGCTAGTTATAAGAGCAAAACAGTAATTTCATCACGTTCAATCTTTTCTGTCGATATCCTATTTTTCTCGGTGCCCACAAATAATCTTCTTTTCCTACTACTATTATTATTATTATATTCATTTTTGGACACAGAAAGAGGAAAAGAAACTCTCTCTAAGAATCGAAAACCCTAAATTCTTCATTTCAAATCTCTTCAATTTTAAAGAGAATTATCCCCTTCCCCCTTATTTTTTTTTCAGTTGATAATTTCTGTTGTTTTCTTTGGATTTTTCGCGTGTAATTTCTATCTTTCTTTTTTAATTTTCTCGTGGTTTTCTACTTTTCATCTGATGCTCATTTTTGTGTGTTGTGATTGAAACTAGGGTTTCGTACTTCCTAATATAATTATTCAGAGCCTACAAATTTCCGTCTCACTGTAAGTATTAATTATTGGCTTCCGTAATTTTTTTTTTTATCGGTGAGGTTTGGGTGAATGGCATTAGGGTTTGTTAAATTAACCAGCTAAAGTTAATGGGATATGTCTTTTATGTTTTACCTGTCGAAAATGTATGAAAGAAGAACTATAATTTGGTATATTTGTATTTGAGGAAACTTGCATGTTGCTCGAGTGTTTGATTTTCTGATTCTTGTTCTGTCTCTTCTTCATTTTATGAAAGCTGCTTCAATTTCTGTTTTCCCACTTCATTCCAGGATTCTTGCGGTTTATGTACCAGAAATGTGTGGGAAAATTTGAGATTCTATTTAATGATTTATAGATTTTTGAGTATTTCTGCATGATTGGGAGTAATTGGTCTCTGGAAATAACAGGGGCCAATGACATATACTAATTGGATCTTGTATTGCTGGGTTGTCTGTTTCATTTATGCTTGATTAAGTCTGTTGCTTATATTGGTATCTTCAATGTTTAACAATGACTCCAATATTTTAATCAGGGTGAGTTTTTTCCACGAAGCAAAATTTGGGAATTGTCAAAATGTCATCTCGGTATCCTATTCTTGACAATCGACCAATTGATCAGTGGAAAGTTACAGAACTAAAAGAAGAACTCAAGAGACGGAAATTGACAACAAGGGGACTGAAGGATGATTTAATTAAACGCTTAGATGAATCAATTCGCAGTGAGATTGAGAAATCTAATTTGACTTCCAATAATAGTTTGGATTCTGCTCTCCAATCTGAGCAAAAGAATACAGAAGAGAAGGATCAGAAGAATATTAATGTCAGAGATAGTACAGATGAGAAACTAAATGAAGTCACTGGAACCCAGGTTCCTCATGAGCAAGAAATGGCAGATGCCAAAGTTTCTGAAGTAGTTCAAGAAACAGTACAAGATACAACTGCTCATCTTGAACAAGCGAGTGCAGAAGTTGTAGATGATACGCTCAAGCCTGATGCTAATGATTCTGGTGGCTTGGGAAATGAAGGAAAAACCAAAGAGTTGAAAATTGTAGATGGTACTGATTCTGCAGAGTTAGAAAAAACTCAAGTAGTTCAAGTAGCTGAAGAGGTGACAACTGAAATTGTTTCTGAGAATGTGGAGTCAGTTGTTTTGAGTGGGCAAGACTTGCAGAGCAAGAGTGATGATTTGGAGACTAAGCCAGAGGGGGATCATTTGGAGGCTCAACTGGACAATGATGATTCTAAGCCTTTACAAGCGGATAATAAACACAACGAATCTGATCCACACAACCAGGTATCTGAGGTCAACCCTGTTTTAGGGGTTGAAGTAAAATCTGATTCTATTTCTACTGAAACTGTCACAATTAATGGAAAAAACGAACTAAAGGATAATATAATTGCTGATGATGTCAAAATAGAACTAGATGTTAAGCCTGATATGGTGCAGCCATCATCAAGCGATCATGAAACTGATGGTGGCAAATCACATCCAATGGATGTTGAGGAGCCGCACACTGACAAGGTATCTATGGAAGAGACAGGTGGCAATAGTGCTGAAAATGTGGATGATATCAAGAACATTGATACTGGAGATTTGAGTTCCGAAAAATTAAATTTAGACAGGAGTTCTGGTGATGACTTTATGGAGGAGGATGTAATGGAGGGTAAACTAATAGATTCCAAGTCTAATTCTGATGAAGTAGGAGTGAAGACAGAGAAAGAAGAATCACCTCCTGCTAAGGAGGAAGGTGTTGTGGATATAGTTGGTGAAGAAGATTTACCTGTTGAAACCAAGGCTATTATTGAGGACGAGAAAAATACTCCCGCTGCTTCATCAGTGAAAAGAAAGCTTAATGGTGTGGTTTAATTCTTTTTCTCTTTTCTTCTAGTGTTAAAGTTTTTTTTTTTTTTTTTTTCCTTTTTCCCTTCAAACAGCTTGTTAGTTTGTGTTTCATTGCATCCATTTTTCAAATTATCCAAATGATAATTTTATCTATATAGGAATTGGGTTTCTTCTCTCCCACACTTCATTTTCATTGGGTGGGTAAGTTTATTCTGCACAATCTTTTTTGTTTGGAATGATTTTACTGTCATGAATTGTAAAGTAATTGTTTATTCTCTTGGGCTGTCTGTTTCATATGAATGTCTTTTTGTGTTGACCATAGATTTTTATCAGAGATTAGAGTCTCCTTTAGGGTGTGTATTAGACAGTAGATTTTTGCATTGGGTGCTAATTTTCTGAAGGCACTGCTGTCCTTTTGTGTCAGCATTAGTTTTGGCATTCATTTGTGAAGCTATTTCCTTCCGCATCACTGACAGTGTGAATATGAGATTATTGTTATTTTCTAGAAACCTTATTTCTTCAATCTTATACTGAAATGTGCTTCTATCACAGATCAACAAACAGTTGTGAACAATGACTCTTCTAAGAGGCAGCGCAAGTGGAGCTCAGAAGGATTAAAATTATCTGAGCCACAGAGTGGTGAAGTTCGTTCTACTACACCTAAAGAAGCATTTCAGCCTGCATTCAAGCGCAGCTTCTCTAGATCTGATTCGAATGTTGGTGAAGAAGCAACAAAAGAACGTGTTGGTGAGTCTGTACACCTGATTATGTTGTGATTTAACAGTAAAACTACCCAATTTTCCTTAAGAAAATTATCTAGCAGATTCAGCCTCTGTATTGGGAATTCTAAAAATATGCTATCTTTTTTCCCGGTGAAATAAATTATTTTTAAAGAAGAGTGCTCTAAGCTTCTTATATGATACTCCCTCATGGGGGCTACAGTACATGCAACTGTTACTATATCCTCCTAAGATTATTGCTTGGTTTTGTGGCAGTTCCACCGTCATCAAAGCCTCCAACAAATTCTCTGAGGATTGATCGTTTTCTTCGTCCTTTTACATTGAAAGCTCTTCATGAACTTTTAGGGAGAACTGGGACTGTTACCGACTTCTGGATGGACCACATCAAGACACATTGCTATGTATCTGTGAGTACATACTCTGTCTCTGTGTGTGTATGCACCACCTTGATTCCTGTACTTGTGTTCTGCATTGTCATCTTGCAATGGGTTATTCGTGGATTTTATATATAATAAACAGTTGTTATGTAAATGTGATTGGAGGGGCAATCCATGTCATGGAACCTGTTTGCATAGGTTACTGTCTTTGAGATTATCAGTTTGCATGAATATCTGATTTAGTTCTCTGCTTCTGCTTCTTATGTAGTATTCAAGTGTTGAAGAAGCTGTAGAAACCCGAAATGGTGTGTACAACTTGCAATGGCCACAAAATGGGGGACGCTTATTGGTAGCTGAGTTTGTTGATCCCCAGGAAGTTAAAGCACGTGTTGAAGCTCTGGCTCACTCTCCTTCTACTCCTGCAAACTCAGCTGCTAGTGTCCTTCATACTCCACAGGCTATGCAACCGCCACAACCTTCTCCTAGGCAGCAAGTCCAAAAGCAGCAGATTCAGCCACCTGCTTTGCCGCTGCCACCACCACCACCACACTTGTCTAATCCACCAACCCCAAGGGACCACCCTACCTCAGTAAGGGAACGGCTGACACTCCCTCCACCTCCTCCGCTTCCGGAGAAAGTTGATCCTCCAATTGTGACATTGGATGATCTGTTTAGGAAGACGAGAGCAACTCCCCGCATTTACTACTTACCTCTTTCTGACGAACAAGTTGCAGCAAAGCTTCAGCAGGCACAGGGCAAGACTGACAAGCAGTAGGGATTAGGCTGTTACTACTTATACAAAAGCTCTTCGATTTCTAATGGATTGTTGGACAATATATGTAATAATGATGGTAAGAAAGTATCACATGATTGCATCTTTGCAGGTATGCAGGTCTTGCTTGTAGGATGATGTTCCTGTTATGGTGGTGCCAGAAGAGCTGGTTCGATGATGGATTTGTATTTTCCTTGGAAGTCTGTTGGGGGGTTGAGACTAGGTTGAAACTAGATATTATTATTGGACTGCAGGAGTTGTATTTTATTTTTGTAAGTGGAGGAGGGACTCTCTTCTTCTGGGGCTATTCCATTATATTAGAAAAACTAGTTTCATTCAGAACTCAGTTTTTAGAATCTGATGTTATAATGCATGACAATCGTCACCATGTAGATTTTGTGTTTGCAATTAGTTCAGATTACCCGAAAAAATTGTTGTGCATATTTTTGTATCCTTTTTCATATATATTATGGGTCTGCAAATCTCAAAAGGAGATTAATTTGATTATGGGTATAAAGTGCCATAACCAAAAAATTCTTAAAACAACTACCTGATGGTAAAAAATGTCATTCTAAAAATAAAAAGAACTCCGAATAAATAAATAATATTCCCTTCTGGTATTCTTTGTCCACAAAATCTTGCCAATTGTTCATTAATTTTTTTTCTTCAGTACATATTTAATTAATATTTTATTAAAAAAAAATGTTGAGTCATACTTATATTTTAATATTTTCCACTTAAAACACATTAATTTCAATATTGTAAAAATTTATTGGTGACAAATAAAAAAAATTTAAAAATTTTTTATATTTTAAAAACTTTAAGAAGCTATTTTAAATTGCACTCAACTCTTTCACTCAGATGAAGATCTCACATTATCCTCTTACATAGTATCATCACAGTATTGAACTCGTAACTTTATATAATATCTTGATTCCACTATTTCGGATTGAACACTTGCAAAGTCTTAACTTTTATTTGAAAAAAATCCCATCCAATTTTTATATAACATACACCACAATATAGAAACAAAATACACAAAAAGGACACGTATAAAATTGGCACTATAGATTTGTCAATGTGAAATAACTGAAAACTGTAGGAATTCCGATTTCCCTAATTATCAAAAAAAAGTTAGGAATTCTGATTTCCCTCCGCAGAAGCCCTCGAATTTTCCTAACTATAAAAAGGAATAAAGAGGTAAAAATCCCACAAACAAGCTCTCTTCAAAAATTCTCCCTCTCTTTGTGCGTTTTTGCTGAAAAGGTTTTCAAATCCTTTACTTCATTTTCACTACTAGTACTATATACTGTTTCTTGAATTTTTGGAATCTAATGAATGCTATTCCTTTTTTCTTTTTTCTGAATCTTTTTCGATTTATCTTCACAGTCGGCTATTACAGTAATCTTGCCATCTGGATTTGCCTCTTCTTGCTGGGTTTCTCTCCAATTATAAAAAAAGTCTTGATTGTTTTCTTTGCTCCATGCAATTCCTAAGGTTTCCTCTGTCTTGTCAGCCCAGTTTCAGCATTTGCTTAATTGGGTGATTTCTCAAAAACCCTTCTTTTTCTTTTCTCTTTTGGGGTTAAAAATCGAATCTTTATAATGTTTTAATTCGAGACTTGATTGTAATCTTTAAGTTGAATTGGTTTTGTTTCTTCTTTGATTTGATTGCTTTTTTTTTTTTTTAAAAAAAAACTTTTAGTTGTTTTAGGGAGTTGGTGCGCAGGGTCCTGTTTTGGGGGTTGGGATGAATAGCCTTTTTACTGAAGAACTTCTTGCAGATAAGCTTTCAAAGCTTAACAGCAGTCAGCAGTGTATAGAAAGTATCCTCTATCTAATGCCCATGCCTTTTCTAATTTAATGTTTTTGTTGTGTGTTTGATTGTATTAATGTTCTGAATTGTATGTCTAGTACTGTTTATAGTACATGCAGTTCACTCCTTGGCCTACTTGTTATTACTAATCCATTTGTTATTTTTATAAAGATTTTTATTTTTGCTATTTTGTTTGTCACTCTGGTAGTAGATTGATTTGGCTGAATCTGGATATGAATTTATCTTTACAGTTCTTGATTTTCAAGTACCCTGTTTACCCTATTTCATCTATTAGATGTGATTCCTTATTTTTGCCCACCAAACATTTGTAAAATGTTATTGGTCAACTCTTGATAAGAACTCCTGTTTTTTGAGGTTTCTATCATATTTCTGTAGATGCTGAATTAGGGTTTCTGATATAGTTTGATCCATAATGGGGACTTAAAGTTCATGCTGGTTACTAGTTCTTGAAGGTTATGTATAGAAATTCCTGGACTAGACGTCAAGAATTACATCCTTTTGTATAGTTACCAGTTAGATTTCATAAAGAATTAGTTCTTTACTTTATAGGAGCCATATCAATGTGCAAAATAAGATCATCATTGTATTGGTTTTACATAACATTGATAAAGAGTTAGTTGGCATTTATTTTGTTTTAGGTTGTTGTATCTTTTGTCGGTATCCTGATATAGGCTTTTATTAATTTACTATGATTGTTTTGATTTGCTAAAAAAGTACACTATATTTCTATTATTGTCAGTCGATTAATTACTTAAAAGTATCTTAAGTTTACGTAATTGGTCACTCGACATGATTAACATCCAAAGACATGTCTTGTTAAGGTTACTGCTTATTTTTTTTATTAATTGTATAAATTACTTCCTTCGCATCAGAAATTTGTTTTTGCCCCTTATTTCATTACTTAATTCAGCTTCGTGCCAGAGTTTATAAATCATGCATACTGCTTCTTGTTTTTCTTATTCGATATTTGAGTCCTGTTTATCTTAACCAATGAAAAAGCACTATCCCATTGGTGCATTTTCCACCGTAGTAAAGCAGATCGAGTTGTGACAACATGGGATAAGCAATTCCATAGTTTGGAGATGAATCAAAAGGTTCCTCTTCTCTACCTTGCAAATGATATCCTTCAGAACAGCAAGCGCAAGGGAAACGAGTTTGTTACAGAGTTCTGGAAGGTTCTTCCATCAGCACTCAAAGAGGTGGTTGGGAAAGGTGATGACCGCGGGAAAAAAGTGGTTGCAAGATTGGTAAGCTGATTTCTTCTTGGTCTATACTATTTGCATTTGTCCATTATGTACCTATTCTAGCTGTACATATGGGGAAAATAAAGTAAATCATAAAAATGCAAGTAAGGATGGAGAACTGCAGAATGCTAGTTTGTTCTTGCTGTTCTTTGAGAACAATTTAAGGAAAGAAATAGTAAAGAAATGGTTTATACCTTTTTTATTTCTCGTATTTTTGGGGCGTGTTTACGCTCAAATTATAATTGACTTGTGATGTGGTAAAGATGTTAGGATTCCCGGATCTTATGTTTTAGTTTTTCCTTTTTGTTTTGTTGTTATTAAACATTGACTAATAGGTTGAATAATTTTTTAGCTTGAAATATGGGAAGAGAGGAAAGTTTTTGGTTCTCGTCCACAAGACTTGAAAGACGTAATGCTCGGGGAAGAACTTCCAGCACCATTGGTTTTCAAGAGAAAACGTTCTCGTGCTGTTAAAATAATTAAAAGGGACACAAGATCCATTAAGACGGTAATGATTTTCATCCCTTGCCTAAATATTTTCTCCACCATCCTTCCTTTTTTTACTCTCCTAAATCTAAAGATGTTTAGCCTTCTGAATTTCTTGAAAACAGAAATTGACAATTGGAGGCATGGCAGAAAAGATAGTCACTGCTTATCATTTGGTGCTTAGTGAAAACAGCAATGAAGATGAAGAAATGAATCAATGCAAGTCTGTAGCTAGTCGTGTCAGAAACATGGAAGAGGACGTGGAGAAGGCACTCAGTCGAGGTAAGTGGTGGTTTATCTTCTTGCAGTGAACTGAAAACAAAAATCGAAGATTGCAAATATTTTATTTTTCCCTTTCTGCAGCAAAAGATCCTAAGCGGAAAAGTTTGTCCAATGAATTGCAAACTGAAGAAAGTATTTTGAAGCAATCCATAGAGAAACTAAAAGTTGTTGAAGCAAATAGATTGGCACTAGTATCTCAGTTAAGAGACGCATTAAATGAACAGGTATTTTTAAAAGTCGCTTCAAGCAATAAGTTTACCTTTTATTTGTTCTGGATAAAATTATTATTTTACTAATATCTCGACTTGTTTTTGTTTCTAATTTCCTTTAGGAATCCGAGCTGGAAAACATTCGCACTCAAATGCAGGTATTTGTTCCATAAATTATTGCTAAAAATTCTCTCTTTCGTTAATAAAATGGCATATATCTTGTCACATAGAAAAAGAGATGGTTTACCATGAATCACCTTCAAGGCCATGTGTTATGCTTTATTGTTGACTTCTCTTGTTGATGAAAGTATCGCCTTTGGGAAAAGCACTAAATATCTCAGAGGAGAACTATAATTCTAGATACGGTAATGTGCATATGCGATTATGGAATGGCAACAAATGCTATGGTTTTAATAATGACCTGAGTTGATACTGTTTTATATGTGGTGATGAACCGTGAAAAAATCACATGTAAAAAACATGGAAGCTAGTTTTATGTATGGGTACTTTTGGCAATTTGACCATTTGAAGGACCTCGAGTGATAATCTAGTTTACTTTCCCGTATTTTTTTCATCCCAACTCAGACCATGAACAGTTTTTTTTTAAACTTGACCTGCATCTTATTTGGGAAAACTTTTGTGGTTGTAGAGCATGTTCGTAGACTAGATTCTCTTTAATTCTCATAGATAGTTGCATCCTTTATGTTTTCAGGTAGCAGAAGCACAGCTGTGGGAATCTAGCAACACGCGGAAATTGTTAGACGATGAAAATTATGTTGGAGGTATCCCTCCATCAAATAATCCGACAACAAAATCAGGAGAGAGTACCAAGAAATCAACTAAAAGTATTGCTGCTGAGGTTGCAGACATGCTTGCAGCTTCAAGCTCCTCTCAGTATATAATGTCTTCTGTCCTTTCTACATTTGCAGCTGAAGAGGCGAAAACTGCACAGTTAGCAAAATCCTCTTCAGCACCTGAACAAATGCTGTCACAAGACAAGGTGTATCAAAAAACACAACCTTCGACTATGCAGACTCAGATCCCTAACTCTCAGGTGCAGTACCTTTCGCTTGCAAATGCACCGCCACAGCAATATATGAAAGTGTCTTCTGGAATTGTGACCTCGTATGGTGGATATGCCACATTTCCGCCTCCACTGCCACCGGGACCTCCTCCACATGTACCACCTCCCACGTATACTATGAGTCCATTAGTCCCTCCTCAGACTCATTCACTGCAGATAAATCAGCAGCAGTCCTCCCAATTTAATCAGTTTCTCCCAGCTCCTCCCTTACCTCCACAACCTCCGGGGCCTAGTTTCCGGCCAGTAGCTCCTCCTAATCAGGCTTCTGGAATGGTATATTATGCTGCTCCTCCTCATCCTTTACAGTAGTTGTAAGAAAGTAAGTACATTCTTGACAGTGACAGAAAAATTAGCAACATTTCTCCATGTTGGATTGTAGATTTAGAAAGTTTTCCTTTGTTGATCACAAACACATTGCAACTTCACAAGCATAGTGTTAGTGTTAGTGAGAGAGTGCAGTGTGTAGAAGAATCCTTTGTTGTCTATCTTAACATTTCTGTTCTGATATTACTGTAAAGTATGTGTCTCTCTACAGCAGAGAAAGTTTTGTACTATTTGCTTTTCTAACTTTATAAGAATTTAATTACTTTTTTCTTTTAATTTTTTTTATTATTATAATTGTTAAAATTTTATCTATTGAAAGGAAACAAAATATATATATATATATATATATATATATAAATACACATGCTGACAAGTGAGCAGTAACAAATAGCCTTAGATTATTCATACATATATATGTATATATATATATATATTTCAAGAAACACCTTGTATTCATAGAGTACAAAAACAGGAAAGAGGGGGAGAAATGTAGTACCAGAAAATAAGAACTGAAACAAAAAGCTTCAACATTTCATTATTTTCCTCATAACAAAATCTTTAATGGAAATTGGAAGATGGTGCATGACTCCCATTAATGTTGAGTACCGTCCTGCAGAGAACCATGCTGGTGGATTCTTCTTCAGCACAGCATTCACTGTCTCCTTTGCAAACTTTTCTGCGGGAGTTGCTCTAAGTCCCTGCGAAAGGAATGCTCTTTCTCGAATCACTTCTTCAAACTGTTTATACATCTTCCATTCCGGCATTTTGCTGTAATTGACAATGGCTGAGTTTGCTATATTCGACTTCACTGCACCAGGTACTACGTTTATAACTTCAATACCAAATGGTCTAAGTTCCAATCTGTCGATAATCAAAGAAGTAAGAATTTTTCATTCGTATTCCAGACAAATATATCTATATGTGACAAAAAATAGACAGTGCAGCAGCTTGGATCTTTAAACACGAATCATTTAATAATCATCAGCTCAGAAAGAGATACTATTCATCTTGCCAATCAACACGAAAAATATTAGACAATGGCTGCATCCAAGCTACTTTCATAAATTCCCGATGTGATGCAAAGCAGTTAAGCAATTACAAAAAGAAGGCAAACCTCAAGGTATCAGTTAGTGAATGTATAGCAGCTTTTGTGGCTGTATATACACCTGCCCAGGGTCCGGGAGCAAGTGCAGAGACACTTCCAATATTGACAATCTTTCCTTTCTTCCTGGACGCCATGTGAGGAACCACAGCTTGTATTAACCTGAGGGAACCTATTAATGAAGGAACATTATCAATATATACATATATATATATATATATATATATATAGAAGTCATTCGACTACAGAAGAAGAAAACAGAAGATTATAGATTCTTATAAAACGAAACTCAAGTTGAAAACAGTTGTGAACAAAACCAAACCATCCCGTATTAGGGAACATACTTGAAATTAAGGAGAGGAATCTAACAATGCTAGCAAAGTAATGAACAAGTGCTCAAGCATTTCCTTGGATTAGACTTTCCATACAAATTCTTCAAAAATGGATAGGAACTTCTCTACCAACTGAAGAAGTATGGCTATGAAATGCTTAACGAGCTTGTCCGTTTAACAAATCTTAATGTCTTTTATTAGAGATGGAATCTGATTAACAAGGGACCAAAGTCCCATCCCAATATTATATTACAATGCCAATAGAACAGTCTTTTCAAGTTAGTAAGGGAAAATGCATTTAGTAGTTCGAAATGTTGAGTGTTTTAAATCAATTTTGTCATGGCTATTTAGGGAAAACAAGAAGCAGAGTGCACAGGCCAGAAAGTCTATGTCTTGGAAGATGGAGATGCAACTGCTAGTTTGGAAAGCAATAAATTTGTTTCAAATCAAGAAGAAATTAATCTAAACATAGAATTTCCTTTACAGAGAACTATATATACATATATACTATATATATATATTTTCCCAGAATGGAGGATTATTCAAATATAACTTAAAAATGGAAAAAAGGGAGGGATAAGAAAACAACCCCATAGCTGGGATGCTAACTTTTGATCCATGCTACACAATCAGATAAGAGATATCTCGAATTACAATAACTGACTATCTTTACCACTTCTCCTGCTATGTTATCACATATGGTATATACTTGCTATTGTTACAACCCGAGCTCGTGGGTTCCTTTCCACCTTATACCTAAAAAGATATGTTAATAATGAATATTATGCCATACTTATATTCAGTCACAAATCTTTACATACATATCTTTAATGTCTATCCACATTGGATATCTTAAATCCCCAAACCATACTAATTTCACCAACATCCTACATCTGCCCAAAAGAATTAGGCAGTAGGACACAAATTGAAGCACCAACTCGAAGTAAACACAACATAGTAGACTAATTGAACTCATCCCCAAAAGGACTATACAGGTATATATATGGCATAAGAAAAAAGGGCACCTCAACAAATTGATCTTCTCCAAATTGAATATCCCAAATAGCAATACAAGAAAAAAAAAAAAAAAAATGCAAAAGAAACAAAATCAATGACTTTTGCCTAAATTAATAGCAATTAGCAACCCAAAACTTACCATAAACATTGGTATTGAAGGTGTTTTCAATAGTAGACAAAGGGATTTCAGCAAGAGGACCAATACACTGAACTCCAGCGTTATTCACAATAATATCGACCTTTCCAAATTTCTCAAGAACATTAGAAATGACATGACAAACACTTTGATCAGACAAGACATCAAGTTGTTGAAGAAAGAAACGAGGGTCATTCGTTAATTCAGACAGTGAAGTTAGGGATCGAGCAGTGGCTACAACAAGACAGTCGTGGGCTGCAAATTCTTTAGCAAGTGCATTTCCGATGCCCCCTTTCGAACAACCCGTGATTATGACCACCTCTTTACCGTAGTTATCATCCATGGAAATGCAGAATCAAGAAAAAAAGGGAAAAGTTTTTGTGAGATTGTGAAGAGTTATTATACAAAATCGTTTCGGCGTTGATGATATTATATATTTTTCAAATTCGTGACATATCTGACGGTCAAATCTTACGTTTTTGGAAAAATTTATGGCTGTAGTTGGGCCATAAGTTCTTTTCCACTTTTGGTTTCCGGATTTGAGCCCACCTTGAGGGGTAAGGTCTCTCAACTCGTGTAAGTCAAGAACCTTGCGTAAGGGCATCGGACGCCTTCTGCTTGCATATTTTGCGTAAATAAAATCAAACTTTTTTTTTTTTTTTTTTTTAAAACTTATTAACTTAAATTTATAGGTGCAGTTTGGCCATAAATTTCATAATTTCAAGAGGCTGCTATCAATTGAGTTACGTCTTTTTTGACAATTAGGCCATATGTTGTTATTTCACAATTTTTGGGCCATAAGTTATTTTACATTTTTTTAGTTTTTTTTAGCCACGAAATGTTTTAGTTGGGTTTTAAACTATGAGAGGGTATCTTTAAGCTAAATCCATATCTGGACTAATTCTCGTTCGAATTGGGTTGGTCCTTTGCGGGAGAAAGTTCTGACCCCAAGTTTTAAACAATTGTATACATGAGTAAGTGTTTGAACCTCCAACCTCATTTAAGTTATGAAAACTTCTTATCAACTTACCTACGCCTTCATTTTTTTGTTTTTGGATTTGAGCCGTTGGACAGCTATTTGGGAAACTCTATCTAATAACTATAACTTGAGAACTTTGTGTAAGGAGAAGTGAACGCCTTTTACCTGGACCACGACCTTGTGTAAGGGAAACAAACTTGCTCTATTTAGACTAACATGTGTCAATAACCTTACATTTTTTCCTTTTCAAGATTTTTTTTTTTTTTTTGCTGTAGTTGGGCCATAAGTTCTTTTACTTTTTTTTGGGTTTTTGGATTCAAGTCGCATTGGACAATTAATGGAGAAAGTTTTTTCAATACTTGTAACTCGAGAACTTTGTATAAGGGAAAATCGAATGCCTTCTACTTAAATTGAGACCTTGTATAAGAGGAACTAAACTCCTTATATTTGGACCAACATGTATTAGTAGCTTTACATTAAGGAAAATTTATGGCTGTATTTGGGCCATACGTTTTTTTTTTTACATTTTTTAGTAATTTTTTTAGTTTTCGACTCCGTTGAATTTCTATGCGTAAGGAAAAATTAAATTCCTTCTACTTGAACTAACATGTGTAATCTTACATTTGTTTTCTTTTGAGGAAAAATTTATAGCTGTAGTTGGGCCATAAGTTGTTTTAAAAGAAAAAACGTGGGTCATTTTTCTCACTCAATAAAATTTTCAGTTGTGCTGAATTAAGAAAAATAAAAGTTCTGGGCTGGCCCTCACCTTCGAGTAAGAGTTGAACTCTGCTAGTGCTCCGCATGCCGAGTCTGGATTAGTCTCACCAAAAAAAATTAATCCATTAATTAGTTCATCTTTAATTTTTCTTTAAACAAATTTTATACTTTAAAATTAAATTTTTAATATTTTATTTTCTTTGACATTATGTACATTAATTTTTGTTAAAAAAATAAATTTTATTAAAAAATATAAAATTTAATGATCGACAAAATCCATTAATTTTGGATTTTACCATGGAACCTGTCATGCTTGTGTAATTTAGATAGTAAGTGAAGGCCCAAAAAGTTACATTCAAATTATTCAAACCAGACTCCCAATTTAACCCATGACACCTTTTGCTAGAAACATATGTATATATATAGACCAATATATGGAGTTTGATTCCTCATACCCAAAGTCTCTGAGTTCAAACCTTGTTTATAGAGAGACAAGTGTATGGAGAATTCATCAATAGGGATTCGACGTGGCTCGACTTTGGTTTAGTTGGGGCTCAAAGTGACTACCAGACACAAATAAATTACAAAAAAAAAAAAATGTATATAGAAACTACTAACAGCTGTTGGTCCAATTAAGTGGAAGGAACTTGGTTCCCCTGTGTAATAAGGTCTCAAGTTTGAACATTGCTTATGGAGATATAAGTATAAGAAAATCTTCCCCTAACTAGGGACCGAACTGGCTCGAATCTAAAAAATATGTGTTTGAACTTGTACTTATGTATGAATTGTATAATCTCTTAACTTGTATATTTTAGTCAACTAAATTCTTTATCTATTTTTAATTATGAGCTAACAAGGTCACTTAAACTTATATTTTTTTCACCAACAAAGTCCTTTTTCTTTGTGTGTATATATATATAAGAGCACTCAGTATTATTAAAAGACCTAATTGTTGGCTAAAAAGACTAAAAACTGGAGCCTAATTGGCTAAAATATGCAAGTTAAGGGATCAAATCAGCAAATTATCCCAAAAAAAAAAAAAAAAAAAAAAGTTACTAGTACAATGTAGCCATCAACATCTAAAGTTAACCTCTAATTTGGGATTTAAGTTTAAAGCCAATCATTCTTTTGGTTTCCCTTTCCATTCATCTTCCTAAAGTAATATTCAATACATAGATACACACACACACATATATATATATATATATATAATATTACAACTTTATAATGCACCAAAGAAAAAGGTTGGCTAAGATAAGGTAGCACAATATACAAAAAGTGAAAACATATTGAAACTTCATTACAATTTGACTTTGCGTGAGACAAAAGTAATTACAAACAAAAAGACATGCATGCAAAGGTAATTAACTACGTAGTTCACAAACATGGACACAAATATACGATAAAAACACATTTATTTTTGTATAAACACGGCGTCATGGTAAGGAGAAAAAAAAAAAAAGAAAAAAGAAAAAAGAAAAATTAAATCCTCGTATCCCCAAAACCCTAATAACCAGCAGAAGTTGGTGACATGAATCCTCCCGGGTGAACTTTGTTGCTCTTATTAGTCCCTCTATGATCATCAACTATTTTCTCCGGCATGCTTCCGCCACCGGAACCGCCGTCTTTTCGAGTTCGTTCCTCTTCCATTTTCTTCAACTTTTCCATCTGACGTTTTTGTTGGACGTTAATATGAGCATAACTCAATCCAATGGAAGACATATTTTGCAGTGTATATATATATATATATATGTGTGTGTGTGTGTGTGTGTAAAGAAGAAGAAATATTCAGCTATATATATATATATAATTATGTAATTCTTGAATTGAAATGATCAATGTATAATTGATTCAATTCGATATATGGGAATGGAATGGAATGGAGAATCTCTGGAGGGGTGGAATTTATATAGGGCAACGTAAAAGAATAGTTGCCTTTTTTAAGAGGCAATCAAATGCATGCAAATTAATGGCTCATGACTTTTGCAAAATTAAACAATTAATTTTATAAATTATATATATATAAAGGAGTGTAGAACAAAGATAAGAACTAATTAAGAAATGGAAGGTTAAGTGAGGTCATCGATCCATAAGATGCTCTTCGAGATTAAGTAAGATTACTCGCAACTCATGTATATAGTTATTTAAAAGATAGTATTAGAGTTTACCTCTCACAATAAACTTATGTAGCTTAAGCGGAAAAGTCTAAATATGAATATAATTTTAAAGTACAACTCATATAAAACACACTCGTGTTATTATAAGCAAGAAACAAAAAGTTGTTGTTATTGTTGTTTTTTTTTTTGGGGGGGGGGTGTCTTTGGTTGTGGTTTAACCATTATAGAACCAAAAATAATGTGCACTGTTGATCATGATAATGCAAAAGAATGGAAGTTGCATAGTTGGACATTAATGGATAGTTAGCTGTCAACTAAACAATTTGATTAAGACAATACGAGTGGTCATAAACTTACTATGTAATAATGTTTCAATATACATACATATACATATATATATATATATATATTAATATTAATATTAATTAGTGTAATAAAGCTAGCTTTAAGATGGGGTGTTAATTAATTAGTAGTAGTAATTATTATAATGTTATTTGAAAAGAATCTGCCTCAACTAACCCATAGTTTCCCATTGCAATTAAGTCGGTTGTGTGGCGGCCTAAATTTGAAGGGAAAGAGCAAGTAAGCTACATCTTATTGGAGTGTATAAAATGCACTTCAACATATATATATATATATTGTTGTCATGATCCGAGTCAACAACTATGATTGTAACAACATTCAATGTCAACTATTTGATACCATTCTCGATGTATTAAAAGAATATCTTCGGTTGATAATAGGTACACAGACATTTTATTCTACATTTCAGATATAGAATTAGAGGTATCAAAGTTATTTTTGTGTTGCCAACTTGAATTTGGGCAACACAACATGACACTAATCAATATTTATTTTACGTATAAATTTAATATATCAATCAACCAAACTTATTTGTTTACCTACTTATACAAAGTATCAATTTAAACAATTATAAGTGAACGTAAAAATAAAAATAATTGAAAATTTTTAATAAATTGATTGAGTATTTACAGATTGAACATTTTTTAGACATTGAAGAGTTATGCTTCATATGGCTAAGGAAGGTGTTTGTCAAAAACGAACATTTTTATTAATGTTTCCTGTATATTCAAAAGCATTAAAATTTGAATATATATATAAACCTTAAAGCTATTTTGACTCTGAAAAGGAACAACAAATTAAGGTTCGAAAATAGAAACTTTGTGCTGAAATGCTTGTTTTAATTGCGCCTTTTATATGTTTATATATATATATTGAGAAGTTCGAAGTATAGATCATCAAAATGGATCTCACATATCCTACGTGGGAATGAAATAAACTTTCTAAGTCACTTCACCTAGATTGAATCATCGCACTTTGATAGAGGGTATCATATGACGGTGATCCTTTTCACACAAGATTATCGAAGAACAAGGCAAGGTATGCCTACTATGAGAATCTCGATCTATTGTTATTGTTCATATTTTTATATACTTAATTTATATATATTTTTGGCATGTATATATATATATATATATATATATATATTTACCTCATGCTTAGTTAGTTCATAGTGTCGGTTTCCATGAAAAATTAAGTATGTAAAAAGTCTGGTTTCTGTAGCTATCAGGCAGGAAAAGAGAGAAAAAATTATTACGTTTAGTTTTGGCTTTGTTGTGAGCCAATAATATGAGCACCTTGCATTTTGCGACTAACTAATTAGTTGCTACTTGTCTGGATTCTCCAATTACGTTTTGGTTTCATATATAAATTAATTGCCTATGGGAATAAAAAATAACAATGATCGGTACAATAAGATATAATCAATTGGAGAATTGATTTAGAGAGAGAACCCTTCAAGATTTGGCCAAATGCATGATAGTGAAATCACATTCCAGTGATACATTATAACTTAATTGGTTATATTTATAATTAAGATGTTACGAGTTCAAGTCATGACAACGACAAATTATTCAATAGATAAATATATGCTCAAAAGATTCACATAGGAATCAAAATGTTATTTTTGTTTTTACAAACTCAAATGATCAAGTTATATAATAGGCTAAACACCTATATATATACTATCTAATAAATAAGTTAGAATCAAAGACTTAAACACGGTCAAGAAGACGTAACTGAATTAGTAATAGTCTCACTTATGATGTAATAATCTAAGATCTAAGAGATTATGAGTTTGAAACACGTTAGAGATAAGATGTCGATGTCTCATTTATATATATATATATATATATATATATATATATATATATATTTATCGAGTAAATATTATAATTTTTTTTTTTAAAATTTACGAGACTTTTATCTTAAACACGATTCAAACTCATATCATTTATATTTCATTACTAATTAAATCACATTTGTCTACTAGTTCAAGACTTCTCATTTTAAAAATAGTGTTACTTGATCTATGAATATGTATGTATATATAGTATATACACTTGGTCATTGGATCACTAGCAAGGCAAAACTTCATCAAAATTGGTCGATATAAATTAGGGTTTTGAAGAGATATAACATCAACTTAATTATCATGAAACCCTTAATTTGTTTCAAACTAGTATAAGAAGATGGACAAATTCATGAACCTGACCACTAATTTAATTTCCTCAGTTCTTTTTCTCCTTTCATCTTAAATGCTTCTTAATTTAAAAGATCCTCTATGTTGGGCCCGTTTAGTTACCTTGTTGGGCCGCCACCTCACCTTAACTCTACATTAGTATGATATTGTCTGCTCCCTCACGTTTTTGTTTCTGCGAAACTTCTCAAAACGCCTCGTACTAATGGTTCTAGACAATTCTTGCATGATTCTTCAAATGTGGGACTTGAGTTGATACCCAATCTCAACTCTCTCTCTATCTATGCCTCTTTCAAAATCTACAAAATGCGTCAATCAAATATATATAGAAAAATAATTTTATTGTAGGATTTAATCAATTTTATTTATAATTGCAATCTAATTGTTTTATTAATAATTAATTTCATTTAATTTAAAAAGTTATATATGGGTATACTAATGAATATAAGAAAAGAAGAAACATTGAATGTACAAATTGTATATACTTCCAATTCCCTTATAGTATTAGATGATTGTCAATTAGTTAAGAGATCAAAAGACAAGAATGTTTGTATAATTGTTTTTGTATAATTGAATGTTTGTATATTTTTACTAATTTAAATTTGATTCGAATTATGTTTACAGAATTTAATTATTGCTTGAAAAAATATCTCACCTTACTTTTCACATGTCGCTCACAATGATTATAAAACTCGTAATTCTGTGTAAGTAAAAGAATGTAGTGATATATATACCCTTGTTGACTTCTTCTTCTTCTTCTTCTTTTTTTAGAGCCCCTTGTTGACTTCTATTGACTTGAGAAAAGTTTTAGAAACTTAAAGGCACTTCACTTGGGGACTTGAGTCTATAGTACATGAACTTAGAATGATTGATTTGATTAATTTGAATTTAAATAAGAGAGTACTTGTCAAGTTCAATTTCGGTTTGAATAAATACACCATTTTGACTTTTACATAGTGTCATGACTTTGACTAATTTGAATTTGGTCAAGGTTCCGAACGTAGAGTGTAACTCTTGTTTAAAAAAAAAGAAAAAAAAAAATTTTATCCTTATTCTTACAAGACGCTCAACAAATGTCAAATTTAAAATCTTATATAACATTCACAAATTACTTGCTATTCCCTTTTTAACTCCTACTGGTAAGTTTTTCTAACTTTTATTTTTTGGAGCCTTAACAAATTTAGGTTGACTTTAATATGAGAGTTTTTTTTTTTTTTTTTTGGGGGGGGGGGGGTTACTATTGAAAAGGACATGAGAACCAAGCAACTAGTGACAATTTGAAATTTGAGAGAGGAGAAAAATAAGAGTTTCTGGTTTGACCCGGATCCGTTTCAAAACCATGGCAAATAATACTAAAAGAATAAACAATTACTTCTTGTAAGGAACTACATGGCTCCAACGAGAATTAATTTTGATATGAAAATAATTTAAAGGTGCAAGCTAACGTTTATTTTTTAGGAGGAATGTACTATCCGCGAATGAAGATTAATTTTGATATGAACCCGACTATCACACGGTTAAGATCCATCTATAATATCTCACGCTGTAAGAAAAAAAAAAATACAACGTTTAGACTCTAATTGTTTGAGAAAGATATTTTACTAATGAAGGAAATAGTTTTTAGTTAACATTAGAGTTTGGTCATAAGATAATTGTTGTAAATAGAAAAATATATTGTGGTATCCAATTTTTTTTTTTTTTTTTTTATTTTTTGTTAGACCATTCAATATCTAGGGTCATAGGTCTGGTCAAGGTTACATTTGCAGTCTAACTTTAGTTCGGGGGAAAATCTCACCCTTGACTCTTACATATCACCATGGCTCTGACTAAATCTAAATTTGGCAAAAGTTGTAATGTTTAACTGTTGCTAAAGGAAATGACTCACTCTAACTCTTATATATTGTCATAATTTCAATTAATTCAAATTCGACCTAGATTGCACTTATAGAGTATTAATTCTTACTTGAGAGATAATCTTACCCAAACTTTTATATAATGCTCAACAAATATAAATTTCAAAATTTTGTATAACATTCAAAAGTTAAATTACATTGAAACAAGAGCTTACAAAAAGATTACTTAACTCCACATATAGCGTAAGTTTATCTATCTTTTGTTTTGGAAGGTAATTAATGAAAAATTTAGTTTGACTTTGATATATATATATATATATATATATATATATATATATTTGGTGGGGGCTATTGAAATCAATAGGTGAAAAGACAGGAGAACAAATCAATTGGTGACAATTAGAAATTTGAGAGAGGAGAAAAATTAGGGTTGCTGGTTTGGCTCGGACCCTTCAAAACCATGGCCACTAATCCTAGAAGAAGTAAACAATTAGAGATCATGATGACAAAGAATGGAAACGAATTTTGTAGTGTTCATAACTTTTCCTTTTCTTTTGTTTTGTGGGGAGAGGAGTGGAGTAGTGGCCTAATAGGAAAAAAAATAATATATACATACACACTCTCACACACACACACATTTATATATATATATATATATATATGTATGTATATGTATATAGTGTCGTGTCTTGAAAATAGTCGACCAAATAAGTGGCTCCTCTCATTCTTATCCACATGTTTGATTTCTGAAAGGACCAGAAACTATTATAAGACCACAAATGTTTTCTTGCTAAGTCCTAATTAAAACAACTAAAATAATAACTAAATTATCATTGGACAGCCAACCACCACACAAACCTTAAAGTTCAACAACGTAATTAATTAGCAATGATAACCAAATAAATTATAAAGTTCAGAGTCTTTTAAAAAGCTGATAAGCAGTATAATTAATTAATTAGAGAAAGAATTTTTACTCCACAGACTGAGTCGGGATTAATCTCACCGAAAAGGTGAGGATAGGAACACCAGGCGCGCAACGTGGTACCAAAAAAAAAATTAATTAGAGAAAAAAAAAGTTGCTATCTTAGTGGGTTTTTAAGAAAATAAATAATAACTTTGTTGTAGAAATGGGAATAATTATAGATTAATTATAAGCTATAATATAAGAGTTATTAATTAGTTGGTAGTGAGTAGATCAGCGGTCAGACTTTGAATTGCTAATCTAAATTGGGAGAATAAACAATTTTATTGATGTGTATCGGGGCTGGCGAGTCACATTATATATATATATATCAAAGTGTCGAAAAATCCACGTAAGTTAAGGAGTATGAGATGGATGCCACGACAGGTCGATTGGGTCTCGGATAGGCCTCCCCATAATTCGACCGACGACTACAAGTATCACCCACAAGGTATGATCTCTGATACAGAAAGATACATGCGATATGAAACATTAAATATGTTTGAGACAACAAGCACTGTTTGGAGCCACCAATTCGGATTGTCGGGGAAGGTACCCAATCCAGGTGTTACTTATCCGTTGGATCTCTCTCAATATAAACGATAACTTACACTTGCACACATAAAAGAAAAGTCGGATATCACAAAATATTCTAAGTGTCTTGTTACCTTGTTTTGCTACTCTCAAAGAGAATCGTTGGTGATATTCTTAATCCCCCGGTTCTCTCAAAGTCTTTTAAATTTGGTCACCGACTTAATCATTGGAAAGCCAATATCGGAAACACACCCCGATGCTTGACCTTCATTGCAAGACATTTGATTGAAAGTACAACAATCAGAGAATCGTTCCCCAATCAATATATATATATATGTAAACACGGGTTTTGCATTTGCAAACATATTAAAAAAAATATGAAGGAAGGAATGAACAATATTCACAATATAACTTTTCTCATTTGAATATTATAAAATTTAAAAAATTGGGTAGATTAATGAACTTATAAATATTTGCACAACATCTATTTTTGAATATTATATATATATATATATATATATATATATCTAATTTTTCAATACCATCACGTGAAATATTATTAAAAGATGAATCACTAAATATAAAAATTTCTATATTTAAACAAATATTTTTAAAATTTTTGCAAGAAATTTAAATTTGAGTGGGATTCTTGTTATGCAAGATAAGTAATTAAGCAACCTTCCATTATGGATATATAATAAATCTTACAAAAAATTTCTTCAACTTTCTCTGGTTGGCTAAAATCTCTTTCAAAGAACTTTGTTGGCCATTTAAGCAATCTCTTTCAATAAACATTCATCCTAAAATGTTTTTATTTCTAACTAATTTATAATTTGTAATTTACTAGAATCCGTCTTTGAATCTCTTTCGTTCATGTGTTGAGTTTTGTTTCACCCGTATCAAAGTCTACCAGTTGTAACCCAGTTGCTTAGGAGAGTTGGTGTGCGGACTCCTAATGCTTCCTCCAGGGTAGATGGTCGATATTTTGAATCCCCCTGGGGTGGTTAGCGCCATGTTAAAAAAGCTTTAGGTCAGACCCTCACCCTCGAGTAAGAGTTGAACTTTGTGAGCGCTCCGCAGGCCGAGTCCGGATTAGTCTCACCAAATAAGGTGGGGACATCAATCACCCCAAGTGCGTATAAAAAAAAAAAAATCTACCAAGTGTAGTTGTTGTCCTCTGACAATCAAGTTAAGAAGGAAATTAGTCCTTGACTTTTTTTCCCCTTAGGGGATATTACCTCTCTGCTTTTATTCATCTTTTAATCTCTTTTTACAAACCATCTTTTTTTACTTAAGTGATTTCTCTGTTCTACTGTCAAAAGAGATTAATTCACTTTCTTTAAACTGTTTGAGCTATTTGTCGCATTCTCGAGTATGAAACTTAAAAATTAAACTAAAGGGGCTTATCATTAGGATGACCCTAGGCTTATCATTCGAGAACTCCTCAATACCGACTTTTCTCCATGGAAATAAGCTTCATTTTTGCAATTAAACCATACTCACTTTCTTTTAGTTTTTGCAAAACCATGGTTTCCTTCGAGCTTCTCCATCTTTGGTGGAACTAAATTTTCTATTTTGGGGTAAGGATTTGTAAAAAAATTGGGAATGTTTTACTTGATATTGTGGAGAAGGAATATAATATGTATATATATATATGTATGTATATATCACTTCTTGTCATTGGAGAGAAAATTTGGGAAAAATAATGCAATGCCAAATTTATTCTTCGGTGTACCTACTTATATGTGACTAACTAAAGGAATTAGTGAATAATGAAGGGAAGGACTAATATGGCAACTCGTATAATTTTTGAGGACTTAGACATAAAAAAATATAAGGGATTCATTTGACTAAAAATCATATGATGGACTAAATTGATAAATTTTCCAATATATATAGAGTTTTTTCCCAAAACTGACCATACTTTAAAAACTCACTCCGTGTTTGGCCATGTTTTTGAAACTATTTCTCAAATTCATAACTCATTCTGTGAATGAGTTATATTGGGTCCCACCGACAAAAAAAAAATTTATTTCCTCTCTCCTCATTTTCTCTTTCCTCTCCTTCTCTCTCCTCTCTCTTTCCGTCAACAATTCCGCCGTTTTCTTTTTTTCTTTATTTCCAGATAATATATATATATATATATATATATATTATTTTTTTTAATACTATGACTCATTCCGAATGAGTCATAGTTTGAAAATTTCAGATCCCCTTTTAAACCGAAATGAACTTCAATTTCTCTCCAAAATTTCTCTCCCTAAAATTCTCTCCAAAATTTCTCTCTCCAAAATTTCTCTCCCCAAAATTTCTCTCCAAATTTGTTCTCTCAAGATCTACCCAAGGAATTTCAACCACATTGTAAGTATAACTACCAAATTTTAACATTTTATTTAATTGCAAAATATATATCATCTCTTTATATGATATGACTTATTTTAATATTTTTTAGGGTTTATGACTCAAGTTGGGAAAATCTTGACTTTTATTGTATTTTTAATGAATTGTTTCTGGTACATATCAATTATTTATGGTTGATTGTATTATATTTAGATTTTTAGTGGTGATTTCTTTAGGGTTTAGGGTTTTTTATTTGTGTTTATTTATGTATTTATTTACATAATATATATCATCTCTTTATATGACTTTTTTTTTTTTTAGGGTTTATGACTCAAGTTGGGCAAATCTTAACTTTTATTATATTTTTAATGAATTTTTTCTTGTACATATCAATTATAATTAGATTTTTAGGTGGTGATTTCTTTAGGTTTAGGGTTTTTTTAGTTGTGTTTATATATGGAAATTTTTAATATATTGATTTTTTTTTTTGCAATTTTTAGATGGCATTATTGGAGGAACCAATTAGACTAAACTTCTTTTGGGATTCTAGTATTCTTTACGATGGAAATGGAAATCCATATTTTGAAGGGTCAGCAAAAAAATCATGGGTGTTTAGGAGACAAGTGTCTTATTCCGATATTGTTCAAAAGGTTTGCAACTATAGAGGTATTGATATGACAATAACGAACTTAAAGTTCATACTACGCTTTCCGGGTGTTGTAAGAGGCTGTTCATTTGTCCAATACAATGTCATTGAGGTCACAGATGAGGAAGATATGGAACACATTTGGTCTATACCAAGTGACTTCAAGATTGTGGGTGTTAGTGTTTTGGTTCAAGAAGTTCACATCGATCCTCCTTCTTCACCAATTATTCATGGATCTCCAACACATGTGGTGCAATCAAATACGATGCAAAACAATACATGCAAGTAGTTGGGATGCAAACAACCATATATATCCCTTGACATTTGCAATTGTTGATGAAGAAACTACTGCAAGTTGGAGTTGGTTTTTACGACTTCTGCGACATTATGTGGTACTTAATAGGATTGTATGCTTAATTTCCGATAGGCATAAGGGTATTTTGAGTGCAATTAGTCACGACAGAGAAGAATGCTATGACTCATTCTCTGTATGAGTCATAGAATCCTCTACTGCCCAAAATAAAATTTTTAGACACGACATAGAAGAATGCTATGACTCATTCTCTGTATGAGTCATAGAATTCTCTACTGCCCAAAATAAAATTTTTAGATACGGCAGAGAAGAATGCTATGACTCATTCTCTGTATGAGTCATAGAATTCTCTACTGTCCAAAATAAAATTTTTAGACATGGCAGAGAAGAATGCTATGACTCATTCTCTGTATGAGTCATAGAATCCTCTACTGCCCAAAATAAAATTTTTAGACACGACATAGAAGAATGCTATGACTCATTCTCTGTATGAGTCATAGAATTCTCTACTACCCAAAATAAAATTTTTAGACACGGCAGAGAAGAATGCTATGACTCATTCTCTGTATGAGTCATAGAATTCTCTACGTCCCAAAATAAAATTTTTTAGACACAGGCAGAGAAGAATTCTACTACCCAAGTTCATCACTTTTAATACTTAACCAATTCAAATAATCGTAACAAGTTCATCACTATTAATACTTAACCAATTCAAAAAAGTTAAAATATTAATATCAAAACATCCATTTAATTAATTTGTAATACAACAATGTCAAAACAAGTTCATTACTATTACATATCATCCGGGGGTATATCTATTAACGGCCTTCCGAACTCGTCGAGGTCTAATTTCGGTACATGTATAGTTTCTTCAGCAATACAGTCATTAGAAGGCCGAGAAGATAAACCACTCATATTTTCTTGTGTTTGATTGTCTTCCGGAGGCCGAGAAATTGAGGTACCACCAAATGCATATTCTAGAGTGAGACACTCATGGGGAGATTGAGAAGGTGAGCCAAAACCAAATGCCTCTTCGTCCTCACTCGGATCAACATTTGTAGATCAACATTAGAAAATTTGATATGTTATTAGTTTAGTTTTATATGTTAAAAAGAAATATATAACTACCCTAGGATATGCCACTGAAATTTGGACAAACAAAAGGAATACATGTCATTATAAAATTACACATAATAACTTATACATATTTTGATATGCTAGAATAATAAACATAGACATTTGAGTATTCGATTATTACCATGGACACAATACAATATACAACAATAATTTTTAGGAAAACAAAAAATGTATTAAATGAAGTAAAAAGTAATACAACAGTACAACTTTTTTTACAAGTACAATCAATTTTGAAAAAATTAGCCGTCTCTGAACACTTCAATAAAACTTTAAAAGAGAAAAAATTCCTTCTTTTTCTTAATTTTTTTTTCAGGAAAAGGATATATATATATATATATATATACACAATTACTAAGAATAAAGTCCTTCCCTTTTGGAGCTCGCAACGTTGAGTTTGACTCCCAGTTGATCCTTACTAATCCATATGAAGGCTACTTCCCCTTATTGTCCTAAGCGTGGGATAAGGAATTATGAGAATAGAAAGCCTATCTAAAATAGGGCTTTGAACCTTAGAGACCCTTCCTTTTTTCTTTATCTTTAAAGATAGTCCCGTAATAATGATTTACGGGTTTTGTTCAAGCTCAGCCCGCCTATATATATATATATATATATATATATATATATATATATATATATATCAAGCCCAGCCCCGCCTATATATATATATATATATCTATATATCTATATCTATATCTATCAAGGAAAGCCCCATACCTTTTTGTCGAATCAAAATGAGAAGCTAGTATATATCCTTCCTCGGCGATTGATTCGGCGTCGACGGTGTAGATTTCCGGTCGGTCGGCGATCGATTCAGATCTAGGGTTTGAGAGATGTTGTTTGGGAGAGATGAAAATATTGGGGAAAGAAAGAGAAGAGAGGAAAAAAAAAAAAAAAAGAAACAGACCGTCAATTGTTGACGGAAAGGAGAGGAGAGAGAAGGAGATGAAAGAGAAAATGAGGAGAGAGGAAATAAATTTTTTTTTGTCAGTAGGACCCAATATAACTCATTCACAAAATGAGTTATGACCATATTGGGAAATAGTTTCAAAAACATGGCCAAACACGGAGTGAGTTTTTAAAGTATGGCCAGTTTTGAGAAAAACTCATATATATATATATATATATGCATGATATAAATGAAATCGGAAGGGTTTTGAAAATCAAAATAAATTACTGTTTATGAAAATTACATGAGATTTCAAGTTCAATACGTATTAGTGTGAGTGTTATATAAGAGGTTAGACTCTATATTTGATGCTTAGATTAATACTAAATACTAAATATTAAATGCTCCAATGATAATAAGTTGTTCTGACTTGAAATTTCACATCGCTTGCTTATGAGATCTCTTAACGATTATTAAGTAAGAGTCTAAAACTCTTTACTCAATAACATATTTTAAACCAACGAGACTCGTTTCCAAAGTCAAACACATAAAGGCACAAAAATTTAATTTGACTAGTAGTTTTTTTTTTTTTTACCTACTTGGGGCGCCCGGTGTCCCCACCTTATTTGGTGAGACTAATCCGGACTTGGCCTGCGAAGCGTTAGCAGAGTTCAACTCTTACTCGAGGGTGAGGGCCCGACCCAGAGCTTTTTTAACATGGCGCTAACCACAATAGGAGATTCGAAACCTTAATCATCCGCCCTGGATGAAGTATTAGAAGTTCGTACACCAACTCCCCAAACTACCGGGTTTTGACTAGTAGTTAGTGGATCTACAAAAGTATAAGCGCATCATGTACTAAAATTCGTGGATCCTTCCATTCATAAAATTCAATCCCAGTTCAAGGGCAGCCCAATCCAGTCCATTTGGAAAAGGTTTTTTTTTTTTTTTTTTAAAAAAAAAATTATTTAATATATAATTAAATATTAAAAATTTTATTTTATTTTTTAAAAAAATAAGTAAAAGAAGTTTTTTTTTTTGATAATTAAATTGAGGAAAATACCGGAGAATCCACACATCAAGAGCCGAACAAGTGGAGCACAAGAGGAATAAGTAAAAGAAGTTGATCAAAGCTTAATTTATTTATTTAAAAAAAAGTTTATCCAAATGAACCCTAATGTAAACTATCAAGGAATAATAGGGTGTTTGGCTAGGAAATTCTTCTACTTTGAGAAAAAAATGTGGTAGATAAACGCAACTACTTTCCTTACCTAAGTTTTTATTTATTTATTTATTTTTTTGGTTAGATCGATCATCTAACTAATTCGGATTCGATTCGAGTTGTGTTTGCAGAATATATGCTCTTACTCGTGGTAAGTCTTACCACCTCTTCCTACCTGACGATTATATGGTATACAAAATATATATATATATATATATATATATATATATATATCTTAATTTTATAATGCGACACGTTAAAAAATAACATTTTCTCTTCTATTATGACAAGTAAAAATTGAATGAGTACAATTTAGTTTATTAAATTTTATTTTGAAAATAAAAAATAGTCCAAAATAATTAAAAATGTAAAATTTAATTACTCGCTTTTATTTTTGCAAACACACAGAGAAAATATATATATATATATATATATATACTGTACGATATAAAAAAAAAATGTAAATTCAAAATAATTTTTTTTTAAAAAAAAACTGCAAATTGTGAATATATAATAAACTATAACACTCAATGCAAAATCACATATTTACTAGTTTGGTAAACAAACGTGATTTTGAATGAATCGCTTAAAAGTCAAAAATAATAAAGTTTTAGAATCAAATTTTCCGGTCCAAAAATAAAACAACAAAAGTTAAAGAGATTTGTATTCACGAAATTTCCATTTCCAATCTAAGAAACAAATCAAATGTATAGTGTCACGAAACATATCTATGTCTCGTGGACCGTATTATAATTAACAATTTGATATTATTTTAATGTATCACAAATATGTATTGAATTGATTATGTTTACATAAATTCATTCTTATATATTATTATACATTTTTTTTATATATATTTCTTGTATACTATTAGACATATATATTATTATTTTTCTTTCAATGTGTAATGAGATATCATATATATATATATATATATAGAGAGAGAGAGTGTGTCAAGTATTTTAATTTTACTCAATTTGGATTGTACATGTCAAGTCTAACTTAATCTCTAAAAAGACTTCACTATTAAGTATGTGGAGTTTGATACTTGCTAGGAATTCGAGTTTGATAGTTGCCCCTAATTGTTGGCTCAATTACCTATGTAACTTGTATATCCTAGTTGTAAATGCAAGAAATACAATTCTAGTGCAACAGTAGATTTAGACCGAACCATGTAAATCTCTGTGTTTCATTTTCTTGTTGTTTACTTTCGTTGTTTTTATAATTGCTTGTCCATTTGTCTTCCGATTCCAATATTCACTTGAACTCTTATATAATACTCATAACGAATTACTTCTCATCTATTTCTAACTCAATCTAAATATTCAATTATCAAAATTAAATACTGCTAATAGTAGTAATATACTATTATTTTCTTGGAAAATGGGGAGGGGATTGGGTGGGTGATTATCAGTCAACTCGTCCTATCCTCCAACTCACGTATGCTTTCATTGGAACCAAAAAAAAACCGTACACTCTAAAAACCTTATCATTCATTTTCCACTTTCCTTTTCTCTTTTCACAGCTTTTTCCTTCTTCACAAAAAAAATCATGGCTGCTTTATCTCACCTCCTATCTCAACTCTACACCTTTACCGTCATATTCTTCACAATAATCATCCTCGAACTCGTAATTTTCCTTCGATCCGTAACCGGTAATTTACCCGACTCAAAACGACGTTGTATAACCACAAAACAGTACCTGAAATTAATCGAAGAAAAAAATCCGGCGACGGAGTACACGACGACCGACAGCGTCGGCGGATTGAGAATCGAGGAGTTCGTCGCGGAGTGTTCGGTCTGTTTATCGCGATTTGAAGACGGAGATTTTATTCGGAAGCTGATTAAATGTAACCACGTCTTCCATAAGGATTGCCTTGACCGGTGGCTTCAACAGGAATGTTACTGCGCTACTTGTCCGCTTTGCCGGAGTAACGTTTTGCCGGAGGAAATCGTGGTTAAGTACCGGCGGTTCTTAAATCAACAGGAGTATGAAGGTAGTGATGAAGAATTGATTTTCTTATTATCGGCATTACATGGTAATTATTTACGAAGATTTTTGTAGCTTTTTTTCTTTCATCAATCCTCTCGCCTTTTTGTATATACAAATTTAAGATATAAATTATATATATATATATATATAATATTTCAAAACCCTAAACCTAATTATATAGTTAAAGAATGCAGATCTCATAATTAATTACAGAAAATTTGTGGATTTAATCTCTAATTTTTATGACTTTGGTGAGATTAATATTTAAAAATATTAATGAATTTAATCTCAAATAATATTATTAGTCCAGAATATTTTATAATTTTGTTATTTATTATTTAGTATGGATTACTGTATTGGGGTAAACTGTTTGGTCTTGCAATGAATTTTGTAGAAAAATAGACTAAATACACCAATAATCGAAAAATTGATACCAAATTTACCCATTTTCCTAATTAATTATTTTTCGTTTTACTTATTTATTTGTATTTTAAGTAGATAAAAAAAAATGACAATTCATTTTTACCTATATTTGATGGATTTTAAAACCAATCACATTGTTTCTTTGATTATTTTTATTGGGTGTGATTAGTATTTTTGAAATATAAATTCCATTTATCCTAAAAAATATATATGCTGAAATTGATAGAAAATAAGAGGAATTTGTAATATATCTATAATTTTTATAAGCATTTTTGAGTGTGTGTGTTGTTTTTTTTTTTAGCTTTTGAGATATTGCTTCAATAAATTTTTTTTTTTTAAAAAATTTTGGTTAGATTAATTAATATTCGTATTTTGACGAATTTTAATGTAATTTAGATTATATCTTTAAAATTTAAATTTTACTGTTTTTTTTAATTATTGCACTTTTGTGTACTTAAAAATTTGTGAGAGATTTTTATATCATAAATGAATTAATTCAAAATATTTAAAGACGAGTTATTATTATTATTTTTTATTGTTAAATTTTTATTTTTTAATTTGATTTTTTTACTTAAAAACTGTACTGTTCTGTCGGCGCTCGAAAGAGACTTGTCTCGACCATTCGTTTGATTGCAATTTTATTTTATTTTACTTTTTGGCTGTATTTAAATTCACAAGAGATTTTTTGAGATATTTTTTAATATATTAATACATATAAATTTAATTAATTTAAAAATTATTATTATTATTTTATATTAAGTTAATGTTTATAATTTTTTAAAAAAATATTTTAAAACTTTTTATAATTTTTAAAAAATTTTATAAATATTGACTTAATGTAAAATAAGGATGTTTTTTTTTTTTTAAGTTAATTAAATTAAAGCGTGTTATTTTATTAATATATTAGACAAGATTTCAAAGGATGTCAAACTATTCAAGGTTTCACTTATTTGTGTCTGATATTTAATACTCTATTGGTTGAGTGTATGTATATGTATGTTTGTTGGTATCAGTCATATCTGTGGCGCTCTCTACTAAAATAATAGTGACCTTTTGAGATATGAAAATTGACAATGGTGCATATAAAAACTACACATTGTTTTTGAATCAAACCCTAATCTCAATTTTAAAGATTTAATTTTTATGTTAGATCATAGTTCACCTTTCAATGTGATAGGTGAAGTTGATACAAATAGAGCAATCAATTATTGTCATATATATATATATATATGTATATATTTTAGAACAAAAGATTTTCCCTAATCATATATATAATATTGCTAAAACTTTGATTCTAAATGTAAAATTTCTCACCTTTCACTATTTACGTTTTTTAAAAGTTGGTTATATATATATATATTTAAATAAATTGATATTTTATTTGTTTTTGATTTCTCTAAATTGGTCATTCTGATCAAAATTGAACAATATTTGACAACTTTTTTAGCCGATAATTAGTACATTTATTAAACTTAAAAAGGTCTATTGTCATTTCATATTTTTTTGACAGAATTATAATAATTAAATATATTTATTTTTTTGTCAAATTTTAAATTCAAAATATTCGAGAAGTACATAAAAAATAATTGTGTCATGATGTTGGAAAAACATGAAATGACAAAAAAATCTTTTAAGCTTAAATGATGTACGGGTCACTTACAAAAAAGTGTCAAATATTGGCTAATTTTGATTAAAATAATCAATTTGTAAAAAATTTAAAAATAAAATAAAGTATACAATCAATTTGTTTAAAATGAATGATTTAAAACAAATAATAAACCTAAATTGTTAAGAGATTTTTTTGAAATCGGATCCGGTAACACTATGACTAAAATTGACAACACTATGACCGAATTGAGTGTTAAACCTCCAACCTATAAGTTGGGAGCATAAGTGCTGACACTTGACCAAAACCCATTTTACCTAAATTTTGAGAGCACTAACTATTAATATTGAAAATGAAAGGGTAGATGAGCGCACTAACTATGAAACAACAACTTACATTTTATTATTCACCAAAAAAAAAAAAAAAAAAAAAAAAACTTACATTTTATTTTTTCTTTTTCTTTTTTTAATTTAATTTTTTTAATAATAATAATAATAAAAGAGAAGGATATATACAATGTATATATTCTCCAAGCCTAGAAAATGTATATATATATATATTTTAATTATAATAATAACATATCTTGAACCACTTAAAGTTTTTTTTTTATACATAGGTGAGGGGGTTGTCGAACCCTAAAAGGGTCGGTTGGTGAGGTTGCAACATGCTACTCGGCCATCCAACCTTTGACTGAACCACTTAAAGTTAGATTAATGTATTTCAAATGAATTGTTTAAAAACACTTTAATAAAATTTTTGATTTGACACAATGAGATAGCGCATTATGAATGTTAAACGAAGTCGGGTTTGGCACCGCCCGCGGCCCCCATAAGAAAAGGGTCAGTGAAGTCTTCCCCTGAATAAGAGTTAGACTCCTCCAGGGTAAAATTTAAATCAAATCGAATATAGTCGAACTTATGTGAACCGGGATCACTAAAAAAACCACTTTAATAGTGTTTTTTTAAGTAACATTGATCAATAATTCTTTAATCCTTAAACTTTTTTCCAACATTACTTTTCTTTTCTTTCTTTTTTCTAGTTCTTTAATTCTTTCTTTCTTCCTTTTAATATATATATATATTTTATATATTAGTTGACAATCGTTAATTTATATTTTTTTCCGTTGTAAAGAGTTATTTTCAATTCCTCTATAATACATTTCATGTGCATATTTTAATTTTAAAATGTATTAATTAGTAAAAAAATTTAAACTTTTAATTAATAACCGTTCAATATCTTCAAATGAGTAATTATGAAAACAAAATTCCAACAAAATTAATTAAATTGACTAATCAATTACTCTAATTCATGAATGGGGACAACATGTCCGATTCAATTATGAAAATATTGTCCCTACCAATATGTTTATTGGAGAGAAGAAAAGGGTTGAAAAAAGTGCTTCAATCACATCAACTTTTCTAAATTGCTTCTGCCTAAACTTGCCTTTTCCTCATCAAAAGGGATGATATTATTCTAAGTCCAATGTTAACTACTACTTTGAACTTTTACCATAATCTAATTTAAGGTTAATTATAGTTAACTACTTATAATCTTCCTAAGTTGTTTGTTTAAACTTGTTTTAGCTATCTAACAAATTAGTGTAAGAACTATGAATAATCTGAGTTAAGACAAAAAATACAAAATAAAAAGCAAGTGTTCTTGAATTGGCAATTTTTGGCATCATTTCAATCCATGTATATATATATATATATATATATATATATGCAAAATAAGCCACTTCACTAGGGGATTGTACTTTGCTTTGGCCCTTCAACGGTCAAGTCGGTTATGAGGGAACAAAGATATCCGGAACACTCAATTTAACAGAGAATTTACTCTTCATGCTCCGAGAGTTGGGAGCATAATGAATTGGTAGGGGAAGAATATATCCGATACTCCTGATTTACCTAATTAGGTTGGGACACATGGAAAGTGTTCTATGAATTGATGGTTTATTGACAAAACGTGCACAGTACTTTGCAACTACTTTGTTAGGGGGATTAATTAATGTGATGTACCATTAAGTACGATCTTGATGATAATTTGTACTTCACTTCGCCACGTCATCTCACTAACTCAAATAAGGACGGGTTCAGAGCCATGTTAGCCCTATCCATCAAGGTGGCCTACACTGCACTACACTAATTGATTAGCGAAGCAACTTCACTTCTAGCCCCTTCAATATATATCACCTTATATATGCTCCTATTATAGGTAATATATATATATATGTATATTATAGTTATTACATTACAAAATAAATACTCTCCATATATTTATTTCAATGTTATATAATATCCAAATTACAACTAGACTGACATTGAGTAAACTTTCTTAATTACATAATAAACAAAGCTATATATTACGGTAAATTTTGATATGTAGGGTACATTTTCATTTTGCATGAATTATATAAAAATCAATATTTGTGTAGTAGATTTTGCACCAAATCAATAAATACATATGCATGGGAAAATGTCCTTATGATCTCAAATATAAAGTTTTTGACACTTATAGCCCTAACTTTTAGGGTGCAAGTGAACTAGTAAGTAACTCTATTGGTTTAAGTGAGATTGTAGGTTTGAACCCACATTTATGTATATAATCGTTTAAAACTCAAGGTGGTCAGAGAATACCTCACACAAGTTGTAATTCAGTTAGTAACGATTTTACTTATGGTTCAAGAGATCATGAGCTTGAAATATTTTATAGGAAAAAGTACCTTAAATTTTCTTTTTAAATAAAAAATTATAGTATTATTTTTTTTTAGGTTAAGAGTATCCATCGAAGCAATAACGATTAATCCCTTTCATTGCAAATATCCTCTCATTAGAGATAAATAGTTGTCCATAAGATATACTTCTTTTTCATAGAAAAAATTTAAATTCAAAACCTTTGATTAAGAGATAAGTAAGCAAGGAAATAAGTTGATGAGATTTTTTTTTTTCCTTAAAGGGGGTTGTATTAAACAAACAAAAAAACTGTACAAAACCACCACAATGGTATATCGGTGAGCACTGCTCAACACTAACAGAAGGTGTCAAACACCTCTTTGCCTCGTCTAATAATGTCTAACGACAATCTAATCACATATGGAGGTTCGGCCTCCTGAAACACCTGCCTATTCCTCCAAGTACCATAAATCCAATACGCCTTGTCTAAACATGTACCACCAATAGTCGTCGGCTCCCGTCCCCGCTTAGTCCACGTGCCCGGAGGTTCAATGTCACCCAATCCTTCACATCCTCAATCATCCAGTGTATGGTGGGAGTTGTGGTAGCAACAATGTTTTCCATACTCCTTTAGCCAGGGAGCAATCACGAATCGCATGGAGTGTTGATTCAAACGCCCCATCACACCTTGGACATCTGGGACTGTCCCTAATCTTTCTTTCCCATAGGAGCGAACATGTCTTCAGTCGGTTATGACACACACCTGCCAGGTGGGGATCCCCTCATCGGCCCTTTCAACCTCCGATGATTCCCGAGTTGAAGGTACTATCCACCCGGTTTCCATCCCCCGGAAGTACGTAGGCCGATTTCCCTCGTGAACACCCAATGTTCGACGGTTGCCACCACACTTCCTCCCAGAGCGTTCCGGTCACCTCTCTGTCTAAGTCCCTTGCTAAGCCCGAAAAACCCAAGTAGGCTCCGCCAACCGATCGACTTGGTGCCCAGCTCTTGACCCTGTACTCCAGCTCTCCAATTGCCCATACTTAGCCTTAAGAGTTTTAGCCCATAAGGTATCTGTGTTCTTTAGGAACCTCCATGCAAGCTTTGCCAATAACACTCTGTTCATATCCTTCACCGGGCGAATTCCCAGTCCCTCGTACTTCTTGGGTTTACATACGGTATGCCAGCCCAGAGTGCACGAAGTATGCGATTCAATCTCCCCCCAGGAACCTCCTATTCGCCTTTTCGATTGCCTCTAAGGTTCATCCCGGTAACTTGCAGGTTTGCATGGTATATGCGAGTAAGGCTGAGGTAACCGACTGGATTAACAACAATCTCGATGCCTGTGAGAGAAGCTTCCCCTTCCAACCTCCCAGCCTGCTACGAATTTTGTCCACCACATAATCGAATTTTCCACTGCTGACCCTACCGTGTATCAACGGGACTCCTAGGTACTTCCCCAAGTCCTTTGTAGAAGAGATCCCAAAATTATCGGTGATTGTTCGGATCACACTCACCGGTGTACAAGGAGAATACCATATTCCGGACTTAGAAATGTTGACCTTTTGTCCCGATTCCTTATAGAAGGACTCCAAAATATCTTGCATGATAGTTGCCTGCATAACCGAAGCCTCACCAAACAGCAAAAGATCATCGGGAAAAAAAAAATGGGATAATATAGGACCATTTCTTCCTGCTCGACACCCTTTCCATCGGTGCTCGTCCCTAGCTCGTAAAATCTTCCGCCCCAGAACTTCCATGCAAAGTATAAACAAGTATGGCGACAAGGGGTCCCCTTGTCGCAAGTACTCGACCGGGTTTGAAGGGCTCCAGCCTTGTTCCATTCCACAGTACCGAGAGCCTGGTGGATTCAAGGCAGCTACAAATCACTTTAATGAATCGATGAGATTTTTTTTTGGTAATTATTTATTCGTGTCCGGTAGCTACTTTGGGCCCCAACTAAACCAAATTCAAGTCGTGTCGGACCTCTATTTGGGAGAAGCTCTCCCTACACTTATCTCTTCATAGACAAAGTTTGAACTCGAGATCTCGCGGATGGGGAACCAAGCTCCTTCCACTTGGGCCAACATACAATTATGTAATAGTTGTTTGAGCATACTCCAGGGAATCCAAGCCCAACGTCTAAGTTAGTTTTCATGGCCTCAACCTATATACATGGACCTGCATGTGAAACATTACTCAGTAGGGTGTAGAAACCCAAAACCTCAAAACCTGAGCCCAAAATTCTAATGAGATCTAGTATAATAAACCAGCAAAAAAAAAAAAAAAAAACTTAGTTAAAAATATTATTTCGATTAATTCAAATTTGATTCGAGTATTGAACTCGTAACTTTGTATAATATTTACAACATAGTTACTCCATTTGTAAGAAGTCAAAGGGCTTTTCATGCAATAAACCTTATTAATTAACTTCAACTACATCTTTCCTTCTTCTTTCATAATAACAAATGGTATCTACAACTTATTTGATTCTCCTTAAATAAGATATCGGGTTTAAATATTATAAATATAAAAAAATTCTAAAAAAAGATTTCATATCGACTCGATCTAAATTAGTCAAGATTCAATATGGCTATCGAATACAAAATTGTTTATTAAAGAAATAAAAAAGATGTATATACCAACAACTACTGGTCCAAATACAAAGAATATTCAATTTTTAAATAGACTTATAAAACAACTATTGAATATCGGAATTGTAGCACTTCTTACCACTTAAACTCATAACATGTTCGATTAGTAATTTATCACACAATGAAAAAAGTATTTTTTTAAAGGTTTCTTGTTGTAAGTTCATTAACCATAAGTGTCATTAATATAGTTAGTTAGGTTCTTGTATTAATGGAACATAAAATAGTCAATATGAGTGATAACATCTCAATTAATTTATATATATATAATATATATATATATATATATATATATATATATATATACATTATCCTAACACTTAGTCATGTGTATATATATAAGATTACAAGTTTCTAATAACTTAGTGTAATTAAGTTGAACATTTTAGTTATATAATTTTCTAATGATTTTATATTATTTAAGTTGAACTCTAAAGTTTTCTTTTTTTATTTAATCTTTTTGAATAATTTATGACTTTTCATTTTATTATTTATTTTTTTTTGTCTTTTTAATTTATTCTATTTATCTCAAATATATATATATATATATTTATTTATTTATTTATTTATTTAATTTAAACAAAACAAATTGAACCATTTTATCAGGGGAATCTCACCATCCCTTTGGTTTGTTTACCCTAAGATTCAAATACTTTCTTTAGATTGATTTTCCATGTGTCTGATTCTTTATTACTATTATATATATATATATATATTTATTTATTTTAAAAAAACTCCTGTTAAATTAGAATATTCTATTTATTCCCTTATCAATGATTTAATTTTTTTAGTAATAACAAAAAAAATGAAACAGTTTATGAATTTTAAACTTTAGTTATTTGTGAATTTGAATAAAAACATGTGATTTATGAAAAAAATTCTAAAATTATTTATATAATCATTGAATATTTTTAAAATTATATATAGTTTTTTAAAATATAAAATTTAATAAAAATATTTTAAAATAATAATAATTATAAAAATCCAAACACTTAGTGAATAATTCATGTGATTATTAACATCATTAGTATTTTTTTTTTATATTATAAAATTTTGAATATCCAGTAAAAAATAATAGAAAAAGAAAGAGTGGAAAACATGTCTCTTTGCATGATTATAATCTCAAAAAAAAATATAGAAAGAATGTGTATAGGACAATATACTTTCCTTTTTATTTTTTATAAATTTTAAAATCTTGATACTTGCTTTGAAACTAGCTGCGAAGTAGAAATAATGGCACCAGAAATAATATTGTTTCCGTAAAGTAAAGATCCGGAAACAGGTTAACGAATACCATCAATATCTACCGGAGGAGTAGCAATGAAGGCGATAATAAATACAGAAGTTGCGGTCAATAAGGTCGGGATCATCAAAATACCAAACTATACAATGTAAAGATGATTTTCAATACTAGTTATCCAGTTACAAAAGCGAACTACATGATAAGTACTCTGCCTAAATGATTGTAGATTTGTAACAAACCTATTTTATTCATTATATTCTTATTAATTGTATTACTATTTTACTCATTTATTTATCTAATTTTTATATATTAAAAGCGATCATCAGAGTTTTTCCTGCTATTGCAAATAACTCTATCTATACTTACCATGAAGTTGGTATCCCCTATAGTCCAAGCCTTATAACATTACAGTTTCATTTACTATTGTATTTTTTACATTCCTTTAAAAGAATATTATCTTCCTTAATAGTCCATCCCCATCTGCCCACATAACCTGCAGAGCCCAACGGAAGATTCAAAGATTTCGTAATTATATTTTTTTTCTTACTACAATAAATAATAAAAACTTACTTTTATTTTTCATTTATTTTACTCATCAACGTAAGTAAGAGGAACAAGAAAAAAAAAAAAAAAAAAAAAAAAAAAAAACATACATTATAAATTTGATTATATATATATATATATAAATAATTTATTATTTTTAAATTTATTGTATAATTCTTTGTAATTACTTGTAAAAAATCTTTATTATAGGAGGGAAGAAAAAGAAAAATAAGGAAGTTGATGTGATAATAGATTATTCTCCACGTCTATTAAATCACAATCAACCCGGTAGTTTGGGAGAGTTGGTATGCAAACTCCTAATGTTTCCTCGAGAATAAGAGTTGAACTCTGCGAGCGTCCCAAGTGGGTATAAAAAAAAATCACAATTAATATTATTAAAATTTGGTTAGTAATTATTATTAATTTTTTAAAGTTATTTAAATTAATAAATTAAATGATTATTAATATTTATATAATATATTTATAAGAAAAATAAAATATAATGTAAATTGAATGACTAAAATTAATTTAAAAATTAATATATTTTTTTTTAATTTTAACAATATTTTTTTTTAAAAAAATTATATTAAATAACATTTAATATTAAAAATTTATAATTAATGCACTTAATATTTATTTTTAAAAATAATAATGTTTTTTTTAAAAAAATAAATAAATAAACATTCAAATGAACATTAGGAATGTGAAAATAATCTTGCTCATGCTAGACACGTGTTTTTATATATATTCATACGATTTATTATCTGAATGAAATCAAAACCGTTCTTATATTTATTGTTTCATGATTTAAATTACACAAACAAAAATGTCAAATGACATATTTACAAGTATTTCTTGTGTCTATTATTTGCATTTTTTTTTTAAAAAAAAAGAAAAAAATGATTATTGAGGATTTTTAGTCTGTAAATTATTTAGTGAATAGTTATTTCGATAAGATTTTAATTTTAAAAAAAAAAATTAAAGATGTAATAATATAAATTATTTGATGGTAGGAAAAGGGATTGATATGAGTATATTGTAATCTAAAAATAAGGTTGTATTTGGACAATCATTATTTTCTAGATTTTTTTGCCAAAATTAATTTTTAGTTTTAACCGTATTTAGATTGTGAGCTGGAACACATTAGAGTTTACCGTCTATGGCAACTTAAAGCTCCTATTAATTGAGTTACGTCTTTTTCTTGATAATGTTATAATTGTTATACCTATTAAAATTTACTTTTGTTACAATAAAATCGTATTCAAACAATTATTTTGAAAACTAAAAAACTTAACTTTTTTTTTTTAATTGAAGTATCATTTCTATTATGTATCAGATTCAATTTAATTTGAAAATTAAAAAGTAATATCTATTCAAATACAAGCTTAATTTTAAGTGTGTGAATGAGATATAACTTAGTTGACAACAGTCTCATTTATAATTTTTTGATGTTATAAGTTCGAGACACGGTTGAAACGAAAATACCTCAAATTAAAAAAAAAAAGCGTAATTTTAATTGCAAAACTTTTACCCAATAGGTTTTCTTTTGTCGGTACTGGTGGTATTGGTACAGTTAGTTGCATTCATGGTGACTGGTGACTGTAAAAAAAAAAAAAAATGGTGTGCAGACACCGGCGGCGGATAATTTTTATGTGTGTTATTTTTTTCTCAGCCACAAAGAATGCACACAGGATTGTTACTCTGTGTTCCTTTTTCTACCGGAAATGCACACAGGTTTTGTGTTTTCCTACGTTGGAGTGATGACATACCTGTCTTCTTATTACCAAAAATGTTGTCACAAAATAATAATAATAATAATAATAATAATTTATATATATATATATATATAAAAAATATATATATATATATATTTTAACTTGTTAGGCAAATTGACAAATATGGTCCCTTAATTTATATAATTTTTGTGATTTCATCCTTATTTTATTTTTTTGTATTATTTCATCCTTTAACATAATAATTTGGTGAATTTCATCCTTTAACTTAATAATTTGGTAAATTCATCCCTTAACTTATATAATTTGGTAAATTTAATCTCTAACTTAATAATTTGGTAAATTTCATTCCTTAACTTAATAATTTGGTAATTTTTATCCCTTAACTTAAAATTAAAATAATAATACTAAAAAATAAAGGGGTAAAAATGCAAGTTTTAATACAAAATATTTTAATTTACTTTTGTAAATATACATTTAATAAAAATTTTAGTATATTACCAAAGATATTATATCATACATTTGTAAATTTATATTTAATAAATGTATTATTAAGGATGATATCCCAAAAATTATATAAGTTAAGGATGAAATTTACCAAATTATTAAGTTAAGGGATAAAATTACTAAATTATTAGTTAAAGGTGTTAATAAGTTAAAGGATGAAATTTACCAAATTATATAAGTTAAGGGATGAAATTTACCAAATCATTAAGTTAAGGGATGAAATTTACCAAATTATCAAGTTAAGTACAAAAAAATAAAATAGGATGAAATCACAAAAATTATATAAATTAAGGGACCAAATTTTCCAATTTGCCAACTTGATAATTGAAAAGAAATTGTAATTTTATTTACCTGTCACATTAAAAAATTTAAAATATTTTTATTCATATTTTTTTCTTTTTTTTTTTTATAATTAATGTTTTATAACATATTCTTATTGATTATTTTAATTCAAAGTAAAGTTACATAATTAATATTTTCAATTAAAATACAAATTAATGTTTATATTTTTTTCGATTGCAACAGGTAAAAAGAATAAAAAAAGAAAAATCTATTAAAAGTAATCTTTATTTATGTTTTACCACTCAATAATTTATAATTAATGTTTTACATAATTTATTTCTCTTTCCATTTTTTGAAATTGTTTTAGACAAAAAAATTTACACTTTTTAAACACATAAGTTGATATATTTTTTAGTTGAAAAACTAAAATATCCTTTTTACTTATTTTCTTCAATATAAATAATTAATAAGTATAAGATATAAAATATTAACGAGAAAAAATTTAATAAATGTAGCTTGATTTCCTTATGTGACAAGTAAACAAAAATCTTAATTTCTTCAAGTGTGACAAATAACAAAAAAAAAAATTATTTTTAATATAAAAATATTTTCAACAAAAAAAATTAATTCTTTTTTTTTTCATAAACTTTATGTAAATTTGTTTTTGATTGAACCTCCCGGATATCTGGTAATCACGTTGCTCCTCAACTGATCTTGAATCGAGTTGTATTAAATTCTTTTTTAAAAAAAAGTTTTTCAAGTTATTTTATCATGTAACTACATTACACTCAACTATTTAAAATTTTATCATACATACTTATACTTATGACTTGATACACAAGATTCGAACAAATAAATTGTATCAAAGATTCGAACAAATAAACTATGTAAAATTACGTAATAACAAAAAGGACAAATGTCAAGTATTTATGTGAGAAACTCTTAATTTGATATAAAGAGAAAACGCATATACAAAGGACACTAACAGATCAAATGGGAAAACACATATACAAAGGATACTAACACATCAATGGGAAAACACATACACAAGGGTTCGATACTTGACAGACCAATTGGAAAATACATACACAAGGTCGAAATTTGACTTTGATTATAAGAAAGAGTTCAACATTGTCTATAAATACTATGTAAGAGTTAAAATACATTATCCATGGCGTGGGATGGTCTAACCAAATATGTACAAAGTATTTAATTTTTCTTTCAAATAAAGCCTCTAAATTTTAATTTGACCAAAAGTGATTTACTGTTAATATGCGTCTGGACAAATGAAAAGCATAAGAATCAACTGACCCACCTAATCAAACAACCAAAAAAGCAGAGAGATTTTTCTTTTTATTTTTTCATTTTTTTTTTTCCCTTCAATTGAAAGTTTTGATCATCTTGTCCAAAACTCTATGGATCTTACCGCAATCTCAACAACATTAAAACAATCGATCACAGAACAGTTAACCACCGGAGATTGTCAGAAGTTGTTCGCCGGTAGAAGAAGTAAGTAGTAGTACAGTTCTTTGGGCGTTGATTGAAAATTATCATAAAATTCCAATTAGATTTGACTGTAATTTTAAGAACCCATCTAACATTTTCTTCGAATTCAACGGATTAGATAGCTATTTACATTATTTATACATACATATATATATATATATGGGAAAAAAAGCCCGAAAAAAGCAAGAATGGTGAAGATGGAGAAATTCATCTAAGCAGAAAAGACACCATTTCTTGCAGCAATAGAAATCTCGCTTTTAGGCTCTTCTAAGATTTCTTCCATCTTCTTCTTCATCAAAACTTGAACCCTCTTGACCGAAACAGTCACGACATGAGAGAACAGTCCCGCCTCTTCTTGACCGCCGTCGCCGCTTCTCCTCTTGGTCCTCCTCTCGTACTCTTCTGCCACCAAGATTGCTATGTCTGCCATTTTTTTCCGCTTCCTCTGAGTTTGTGTTTGTGTGTGTGTGTGTGAACTTTGGTGATGATGGAATATTTTGATGTGGGAAAGAATGGAGTTTTTTATGGAGAGTATTTATAGGGGCATTTTGTCGAACAGGTTCGGTGCAAGAATGGATAAGGTCGCCATTGGTATGACACCTTATTTTTGTGTTGTCAGCTCTTTTTATTATTTTTTTTTTTAAGTTTGTGGGTGTTAGGTTCGCCGGTTTTGGACTTCTTTTCGTGTGCTCGCGTACATGGTAAAATTTGGTTTTGGGAAATGTTTCTTTCTTTTTTTATATATATAATATATATATATATATATATATATATATATATATATATTTAATTTTCTTTTTTTAAGATTTTTTTTCTCTAAAAATATTGAATTTATAACATTTTAAATCATAAATAAGTGATAATACTACCAATTGATCATATATAACTTTCCTTCCAACTTCAAGGCGCGGATGATCTTGTAAGGAGGTCTTTTGACTTAAGTAAAATTGAGGTTTGAAACCTTACTCACACATGCGGCTTTTTTAAATTCGGGGTCAAAAGCTTTCTCCCCAAAAAAAATGACCAAAATGAGGGTTGGGGGTTCTCTCGAAAGGGACCCACTAGGCTCAATTGGAAGTTCTCCCAATTTGAATGTGGATTTGGCTTACGTTAAAATTTGAGGTCAAAGTTTTCTTTCGAAAAGGACCAAAATGAGATTGGGGATTTTTAAAAAAACCACTCGGCTCAATTGGGGGTTCTCTCTAATTTGAATGTGGATTTGGCTTACGTTAAAATTTGAGGTCGTAGTTTCTTTTCAAAAAAGATCAAAGTGAGGTTGGGGGTTTTCCATAAAGGAACCACTTGACTCGGTTGGGGTTCTCCCGTTGAATGTGGATTTGACTTACGTTAAAATTTGGAGTCGAATTTCCTTCCAAAAAAGACTAAATTAAGTGAGGTTGGGTTTCAGGACCAACTTGACTCGGGTGGGGTTCTCCCGATCTGACTGTAGAAATGGCTTACACATGCGACTTTTTAAAATTTACGGTTAGACCTTCCTCTGAAGTAATTAAGTTAAATATGAATTTGGCTTAAATGTGTTTTCCTATAATTCAAAATCCATCTAAGACACATCATGATCATAAGGAAAATTACTACGAGAAATAATATATATATATATATATATATATATATATATATATATTTAATAATTTAGTAATTTCATCCCTTAACTTAATAATTTGATAAATCTCATTCTTAACTTATATAATTTTTGGGATATCATCCTTAATAATACATTTATTAAATATAAATTTACAAATGTATGATCTAATATCTTTGGTAATATACAAAATTTTTTATTAAATGTATATTGACAATAGTAAATTAAAATATTTTGTATTAAAATTTACATTTTTACCCCTTTATTTTTTTGTATTATTATTTTAATTTTAAGTTAATAGATAAAATTTACCAAATTATTAAGTTAAGGGATGAAATTTACCAAATTATATAAGTTAAGGGATGGATTTACCAAATTATTAAGTTAAGGAATGAAATTTACCAAATTATTAAGTTAAAGGATGAAATAATACAAAATAAAAATAAAATAGGATAAAATCACAAAAAATATATAAATTAAGGGATCAAATTTACCAATTTACCATATATTTTATTAACTAAAACGTTGTTCATTAATTATATTCCCTTCTTCCTGTGTAAACAAATAAACAAAGCTTTCATGCAGCCAAGATTTGAGGAAATGAAGAATATAGTATTTATATATATAGCCCTAATATAATATCAGCAGCTTGTGAAATCCACCTAATGCTACCTTATATTTGAAAATTTCCTTTATATTTATTTTTAGAGAAAGTAATTTCTTACGAAATTCGGTCAACCTACTACTTAAAGTAATTTTTTAAGTTATATACTATATATATATATATAGTATATATATTAATCTAAATGTTCAAGGTGTATCTCTTACTTGAACCAAAAATAGAGTTCGAATCTTTTAAGAGTAAACCCTCGAGTTTTCTTTTACCTCCGGTTGTATATATAGGTACAGGTTTAAACTTTTACTCGGGGTTCCACAGTTGAGATATAAACTTCGCAAGGTATACCCGCATTGTTGGCTGAATTAGCATTGAAATATATTAAATGGTAATAAAAAAAGTATTATGATTGGCTATATATTTTCAAGAGTTAGGAATTGATAATTTCAAAGATTTCACTTTGCAACTTTCATATGTTTAGATGGACGGACAAAAAGATATTTGATTATTAATTAATTAATTAAGAATAATCTTTACGTGGGAAGCAAGTAAAGTAAAAAGATGTTCAACCAAAATAGTAGTTGACATATCCAAACCGGCCCTTATTTTTAATTACATCGAAGAAGTAAATCCATTGACTTAATTAAATACCACGTGGACTTCTTTTCCATTTTGTACAACTAATTAATGAAGCTTCCATTTTGACCATGGAAGGATAATTAAATTAAAATGAAAATGAATTTTTTTTTTTTAATAATTTTTCATGGTACAAGAATCTATACACATGAGTATTTATAGTTTAAAGGATCGTTATGTAACACATGTTTAAATATTTGAATTAGTTTAATTGTAATTTTTAGGGGCAAAAAATTAGAGTGGTTAAAATAATGGTTGTTAAAATTAGATTCAACTAAGTCATTGTTTTGGTTAAAAAAAAAAATTGTATTGTAAATGTTACACGAATTTAATCCACATAATTTAGTGCACCACGTAGATGAAGATGAATTCCATTGGTTGCCAACTAGCCTGCAAAAATGACACGTGTCGGAGATGGTGTTTTTGGCTTTAGCCATCCGATGAACAAGTTAGTAAGAATTTGAGAATCTCTTCGGAGTCCTAAGAATAGAGAGAGTACTTCCCATTGTTCTCTTAAATGTTCTCCGAGAGTGCAAAATATACCCTCCAAACTTAACTTGCTAGAATGAGAATAATGTCACGTTGTATTGTGCATGTGTTACCGTATATATGTGAGGGTAGTTGCTAATAATAGGGATACACCTTGAAAGGGTGCACTATCTGCCAGCCTGCTTTGGGGATGTATATAGTGCCTTTTTTCAACTATCTGTTAGAGCTATTTAATGTTCCGATACTTGGATGTACTAGCTTGTTCAAGGTCACGCCACTTGCATGGCTCGTTACCTGCTAGTCGAGGTTGTGTAGACGGAAGTGGGTCTTGGCTTAGTTGATGCGTCGTGTCCACATCAGACTGTCCTACCTAGATTGCAATAGCTTTACTTTGGCACCTTTCAAAGGACATGAGTTTTATACTATTGTAAGTGTCATGCAAGAACCAAAATGAGGTATTCTCTCAAACAAGAGTTAGACCGAGTGTAACACAAATTGAATCCAAATTAGTAAAAAATAGTGACTTTGGATATCAAATAGTCTAACAAAAAATTATATTGGACTAAGTCTTTGGGTTCATACAATAGAAAAATGCATTATAAATGTTATACGAAATCACAATTTTAAGTAAGTAAGAATCATGGTAAAATTTTATTTTTTAAAATAAAAATTAGACCTATAAATACAATACGAATTAAATTTAAATTACTCAAAATATTAAATTTGAATATTAGAATCATCTTTAAAAAAAAAAATCATATTAGACTAAACGTGAACTAGGAATCATCCCTAAAATCCGGTCCAACTAAGGTATAATGGGATGGTTCTGATATTGAGTGGACGAATTGATATTGAAAAGATATATATATATATATTTTGTGTGTGTGTGTGCGTGTCTAGTACGTAATGAATTTACGATATAAAAATAAATTATTATTTTTAATTATATATATAAAATATTGTATATTAGATTAACTTGGGGCGCCCAATTGCTGGGTGTGAACGTGGTAACAGCCTACGTTTGGTGAAATTAAAATAACGCGAAAACCAGACCGTCACAAACGCCCAACTTTTTCTTTTGTTGGGGAAAATGCAACGTTTTTTTTTGTTAGTCGTGGAATTATTATTATTATTATTAATAATATTTTTTTAAAGAAATTTTAATTTTTATTATGTTTCGAACTCATGATTTGTGGGTTATAAATGAATGTGCTACAAATTGAACTACACCTTTTTTACATCGTAATTTAAACTTACGTCTTTATATAATTTCTCAATTTTTAATATTTATCTCGAAGAATAAAATAATGTAAACGAAAATTGGATAATTTCATTTTTCTTTTTTTGGATAGAAAGTGTCTTATATGAGTCATAAACTATGAAAAGATATTTTTAAGTCAATATATATCTAAACTAATTTCTACTCGAGCTGAGTTGGTCTCTTGCAGCCCAAACTATGGGAGGATGTCTTTAAGTTAGGCCCAAACTATATGTCCTATATGGGTTCTACACTATGAATCCTATCTATTTTAGATTTTTGACTACGAGGTGTCTTAGAAAAGTTTTAAAGTATGAGAAGATGTCTTTAAATCAATTCACATTTAGACTAATTTCGTTCGAGTCGGATTAATTTCTTAGGGCCCAAACTATAGAAAGGAGCCAAATTTTATATGAATTAGCGTGTTTAAGTTAAGCTACATTTAAACTAAAAATCTTATTTGTCTTAGCACCAAATGACCCTTCTATCCATCCAATGAATGAGCTATAAAATTATCTCAAAAGATTCTAAATGGGTCGGGTTTACCCAAATTTAGATTCGGTTCGACTCAATTATTTTATGTTTCTGTATTTGTACTCAATATTTCACCTCAACTAAGTACAAAAAAAAAAAAGGACAATTATTTTAAGCCACATTTTACATACTCATAAATTGAATAGAAAAATAATTGTTAAAAGAAAAAAAATTTACTACATATTTATATATTTAAACTGTCATTTTCTAATAAATTATTATTATTTTAAATCATTATTTCTTTTTTTATAAATTAAATCATTATTTCGATATATACTATTATTTTTTTCATCACGTGTTTACCACTACTAACAAGTGACAATTGGAAATTTTAGGCATTGCCATTTGGAGGAAATTTTTGCTTTCTTGATTATCTTATGTAATTAGATGTTGAGATTTTTGGAATATAATTTTAATTTTAATATATATATATATATATATATATATAATTTTGAACAAAACTCAGTGCCACGATTATACAGTTGGTGGATTATAGTTAATTATTTGGTGGACTCGATCTCATTATACCATAGCGGATATCTTGAGTTGACAATGAGATCTAGTATGGGCTAACTACCTCGCTGTGATACCAACTATTATAACTCGGACTCACGAGTTCATGTTGCAATTATGGGTCCGGTGACACCCATAGTCAATTATTTGACAACATTCACACTGCTCTAGAAGAGAAATCTTGAATTAATAATAAATATCTAAACCTATATTTATATTTCATATTACATTTGTATATACTTATTACCACATTGGGACAAACTCGTGTCACGACTATACGACTCATGAGCTATAGTTAATTATTTATTATCGTTCTCGTTGTACCATAAGAGATATCTCGAGTTGACAATGAGTATCTAGTTTAGGTTATCTAGCTACCTCGCTTCGATACCATCCCCCCCACCCCCCCCCCCCACTCCCCCCTTTCTAAAAGAAATAATTAATTAATAATAAGAAGTATTAAAGCGTATAGAATCTCATATCGCATCTATATAGGCTTATTACCACCTTGGTACCAAGTATCCCAAAATTCACAATACACTTAATGCATAACTCTTAAATGTGTTTTGTCTACACAAAGGTCCAAAAAATTGAAAAAATAAAAGTGATTTTGATGTTTTTTTTTTTTTTTTTTTTTTTAAATAAGGGGGGGGGGGGTGTCGATCTCACCATCGGGGGGGGGGGGGGCCCTCTGCCTAACACCGACGAGATTTTGGTGTTAAGTCGGTGAATTTTGACTATATATATATGTGTGTGTGTGTGGATTCTATGCATCCGTCGTCAATGGAGCAATTCATGCACATCAATCACATTACCGATTTGGTACCTAGAATCCATAATCAATCCATCAATCAAATGATCCAATAATGTTCTCTTTGGACATAATCCAAAACATATTTTCTAGTCAAGAAAATTAAAAAAATTAAAAAATTAAAAGTTTTTTTTTTTTTGGAGAAAAAAAAAAAAAAAACACATGACATTATGGCAACCCTAGAAGAGACCTCGTGCATTGTCACGTGATGCTTGGTGTATATGACATTTATAATATTACTATATTACTTTTTTTATTAACATTTTACATAAACAGTTGCAATTATGATAAATGATCTTATTCATAAATATAAATATTATAATTTTAAATTGTATTCGAGACAAATTTAATGTCTTTTTAATTAATATTAATTCATGCAAAATTGGGGACAATGATCTTCAATTTATTACCTACCTAATTAGCCCCAAATATGAAATTAAAACATATTTTTTATCTTTAAGACAATCAAGCTACACATAAAAATTTATTAGACATAATTACGGATTATTTTAAATTAAATTATTTTCAAATAATTTTTATTTTTTTTTTTTTTTGGATTGGTTTAAGTATGGGAATGAATGTTTAAGGATCACTATGTCCTTTCACATTTTATGTCAATCATATATACATAGAGCAAAATTCAACAGGCACCAATCCCAAGTAGATGTTCAGGGGCAAATCCGTCTTTTCATTTTAAGAAAAGGTTTGAGATGCAATAATTCATCGACAAATATTTCATGTGATCCCAAAATTATTGTTGTCCTTCATCATTGATGAGCACCTTGATAAAGCAAATAGTGCAAGCTCTATGATTGAATATTGACATTTATTCAAATAAGTATTTGTTTAGAATAAGTATTCTTTTTGCAAAGTATGATACATGAATTCTAAAGATATATGTAATTATATATAATAATGTCGAAGTTAATTATCTTAATAAATAATTTACTATGTATTTATATTTTGTTATACTAGATCATCTGAATAGGGATTGATTAATGAATAGAAAAGGAACTGATATGATTTGAAATTGGGAAACTTAAAGACAAGTAGCTATCTCTCACCTCCCGTTTGCTGACGATTCTTTGATTTTTGCTAATGCTACTAAACAGGAAGTTGAAGTGTTATTTGCTATTCTTAGCAGGTATGAACTTCTCTCGGGTCAAAAAATTAATTATCACAAATCTTCTATCTTCTTCAGTAAAGGGATGGATGGTGGAAATATGAAATTGATAATTGATGAACTAGGGGTCAAAAAAGGCCGAGAGGACAACCTCTAACTTGGAATGCCCATTCTTCTTGGCAGAGCAAAGTCCTTGTTTTTTAACATTATCGTTGATCGCGTGTGGAAAAGATTATCGGGGTGGAAGGACAAGCCGTCTTCAGCAAGCAGAGAAGTTCTTATTAAGTCGGTGGTTCAATCCATTCCAATGTATATCATGCAGTGCTATGCCATTCCTAAGAAAACCTTGAGTAAGATTACTTCTCTTACTCGAAAGTTTTGGTGGGGATCTAAGGGGGAAAAAAATAACATGATGTGGAAAAAATGGAGTGAGTTGTGTCAACCCAAGAAGGACGGTGGTATGGGGTTTAGAGATCCCAGCCTATTTAACAAAGCTTTATTGGCTAAACAAGCTTGGCGGTGTATGCAAAATCCGGGTTCTCTCGTGACTAGGGTTCTTGAAGCTAAGTATTTTCCTTCCACACCATTTCTCGAGGCAACAATTAAGTCAAAATGCAGCTATGTATGGCGCAGCATTATGGAAGTGAAACAGTTGTTGGAGGTTGGTTTACGGTACAAAATTGGTAATGGTACTGCAGACGCATATGGGAGGATCCATGGATCCCTCCGGATAGAGGTTTTAAGCCGCTGCCAAATCCTTTTGAGTCTGGACAATGCTATCGAGTAGAGGATCCGATTGATTATACAACAGGTAATTGGGATAGAGACAAAGTCCACAATACTTTTATCCCAAGTGATCTCGAGGAAGTTCTCAAAATTCCGATTGCACCCATTTTTACAGAGATGTGTGGGTTTGGCATTGGAATAAAAATGGGCGTATACGATTAAATGGTTATTGGCTGGCTAAACATAAGGATGGTCCGACGAAAGATATGCCGCAACTTCTACGTCGAATAGTTCCCTTTGGAAGAAGGTATGGAGGATGTTGGTTGTTCCACGAGTGCATCATTTCATGTGGCGGATTTGCACGGGTATCCTACCATCACAAGCCGCTATCGCTAGCCGGGGGGATCAACAAGCCGTCGGGTATGTGGGTTTTATGTAGACGATGCATTCCATGCAATGGTGTCCCGCCCCTTTGCTAGAAAGATATGGAGTCTGCCAAAGGTTCGGGAATGTTTGCGGGGTTTCTATCCACCACGGACATCGTTTCGAGAGATGCAGGATTTTATTTCATACTTGGCAAACGAAAAAGATGGGGGGATTTTTAAAAGTTTTGCAGTAGTGGCATGGGTGGTGTGGTGCAGCAGGAATAGATTGACACATAATCGGGATGCCGATTATGCAGAGGTATTAGGAGATTGTTGTAAGCGTGTGGAAGCTATGCTCTTAACGGAACCGGATCTCCGCCCGGAGAATGTCTCTTACAAGCCTTTGCGAGAGGTTTCCGAGAGGGCCTGCAACAATGGTGTTCTTTGATGGTTCATTGCCGCAATCCCGAGCGGCGATAGGTGTCCTCATCACCGACCGGATTGGCAAAATTATAGCTGCCGTTTCAGCCCCTATCTTTCCTCATTTTGACAATGTTGAATACATTGAGGCTCTTGCATTAATTTATGGCATACGGGAGGTGGAGTTACGAGGATTTCGGGAGGTTTTCTTCTATGGTGACCGCCGATCCTTCATCAATAAACCGGAAGGAGGTGACATTGATCTCTCTCCAACGGTCATTTGGTGGACTTGGTTTGGGACAAACTCTCGGTCTTTTTAATTTTACTGGAAGTAAAAGAATGTGTTGATTTATATATATATGTATTCTGATTATACTAAAAATAAAAAGAATTAATTATCTTCATTATCTAAAGTTACTTTATATATATTCATATGTTTTGAATTATATATATTTATATATAAGTAAAGTATTTTAATTATTATCTAAAGGATTTAAAATTATTATGATTATATTTGTTATAAAAGTATTTTAAAATTACTGAATATTAATAAAATAAAATATTTTAATATGTTCAATATTATTTTTGATATTGTAAGTGTTTTAAAATCGTATTATGAATTAAAGTCTAATTTGAATACATTATTAATATTATTAAATGTATTTTGAACTAAATTTTGTTAAAGAAGTTTGAAGCATTTTTAAGTCAAGTAGATATTAGTTGAAAAATAAGTTATAAACTGAATTTGTTTTTTTCTGCATAATTGAGTTGATTTAGAAATAAAAAATTTTGAATTGCAAAAGACAAATATTTTGATATATGGGACATTTGATATTGAACAAGATTGAATGAAAGTGAATGATTTAATGTAATGGCCACTACTGAGACTTAGTTAATGTATTTTTTTTTTTTTTTTAAGAATGGGATGTTATATAAATAACCGGAGGCAAAACGTCACACCGCACAAAACAAAAAGACCTGCAGCTCCAAGGTAAGCGGGGAGAAAGCGGATTAAAAGAAACTATCTATTACTACCATATACATTGTATAGGAGTTCTAGAGATCTTTCCAATATATTCTTAACCAACACATTTGGAGGAGGGCCGCCTGTTCCTGAATCAAGGTGAGATTCCGCCACCGCCAAATCGTCTGCGCGCCTGGCTGAAAATGTAGGGGCCATGATTTGCTACCCTTCGAGTCATGTCCATATTGCTGGCAATCCAAGTTTGTGTGTCCCGGGTGACCGAGAAATTCCTATCGTTTTCTTGTGATAGAATCTTCCGCCATAATTGGCGGGGAAGCGTGCAGTCCCTAAGTGCATGCATATTTGTTTCGATGTGCTCCTCACATACTTCACATATAGGGGAATCTTGGATGTTCCGTCTCCACAGCATGTCCCTCGTTTTGAGTCTATTATGGGCTGCCATCCATAATAGTATAGCTCCTCTCTTTGGTCCTTTTATCCGCCATACATCCATCCAATTAAATTGGTTGTTCTCCTCACTGCTGCGTTCCTTTTCCAACGGCTCGAAGGCAGACTTTGTGGTAAATTGCCCCTTAGAAGATGGTGTCCACCGGACTTGCTCTGCCGTTGCATTATCTTGGGGGTCCCGTAAACCTTTCTTAAGTGTTTCATAACCCTTAAGAAGTCCTCTCCATGTACTGGAGCATACACCTTGCTTTAAACCCTCACTCCATTCCGCAATGTCTCCATACTTCTTTTTAAGGATATCCGCCCATAGAGAGGATGGTGATTTGAGGTATCGCCAAGCCGGTTTAGCGAGAGTGACAACATTCGTATCCATCAACGGTCCGATTCCCAAACCTCCCACCGCCTTGGCAGCGCATACCTTCTTCCATGAGATTGGGTGCAGAGTAGACTGCCGGGCGGTGTTTCCCCAAAAGAAATTTCTGTTGCACTTTTCCATCCACATTAAGATTTTGCTAGGAAGGGCACATGTATTCATGGCATACGTAGGTATAGTCCGGGTGACAGATTGGATCAAGACCGGTTTAGCCGCCCGTGACGAAGTTTGCTTCGCCAACCACCTAGTTTCTTTTGTACCTTTTCCAAGATATAATGGAAATGAGAGCTCTTCCGTCTCCCGGCTACCGGTGGTATGCCCGGATATAGCCCCAAATCCCCCGTGGCCGGTATCCCGGTTGCGGCCGTGATACTTTGTTTCGGGGATAAAGAGCAATTATTGGAGAACCGGATCCTAGATTTTTGGGCATTGATGTTCCGTCCGGATTCCATGCGGAATTCACGTAGGATATCCTCCATGAGTTTGGCATGTTCGGTAGAGCACTCCCCGAATAACGGAAGGTCGTCGGCAAAGAAAAGGTGGGATATTGTCGGTCCGTGTTTTGATGTCCTACGGGGTTTCCACTTCTTCTCCTCCACCGCCTTGTGGATTTTTTGGCTTAGTACCTCCATATAGAGGACAAAAAGGTATGGTGATAGGGGGTCCCCTTGACGTAGTCCACGGGTGGGTTTAAAACGTCCAGCTGGGTGCCATTCCAAATTACCGAAAGATGAGAGGATTTGATGCGGTTGAGTACCACCTTCTTCAGCATATTCCCAAAACCGATAGTCTCAAGAACCCGTTCAAGGAATTTCCAATCAACACGATCATATGCTTTCTCCAAATCGATCTTGGCAATCATAGCTCCCTTTCTTCCCTTACGCCTATGTAACGTATGTAGGGCTTCCCGGGCAATCACAATGTTGTCCGATGTTTGTCCGCCGGGGATGAAGCCGGCTTGTTCCGCACCCACCGGATCTTTCATAAGTGGTTTAAGACGGTTTGCGACAATCTTACTTACCACTTTGATCACCACATTACTCAAACAAATGGGGCGAAATTGTGAGATAAATTCCGGACGTTCTGTCTTAGGGATGAGGCATATCGGAGATTTGTTCATAGTCGACGGCACTTCTCCGGTTCCGAACACCTCACATACAAAGTTGGTTATTGTTTCTCCTACAATCGGCCGGAATTTTTGAAAGAAACCGGCCGGCAATCCATCCGGTCCAGGAGCCTTGTGAGCCGCGATATCCGACATTGCCGGCTTAACGTCATAGGCCGTTACCTCTCTATTCATCCACCAAATTGCATTCCTCCTCAGCCTCGGAAAATTCCAAAATTGCGGTTGCGGTTTGACTTCAACGTCCTCTTGGTATAAATTAATATAGAAATCCCTTGCCATTTGTTGTAACCTAAGAGGATCGGTGCACCACCGCCCACTTGAGTCCCGAAGTTGGAGAACTTGGCCTCGTCGTTTCCTATCTACCACCGTGGCATGGAAATACCGAGTGTTTCTTTCTCCATAACGAAGCCAATTTCCCCTTGCTTTTTGTTTCCAATACCCATCTTCCCGGTCCAAAATTAAATTTAGTTCTTGTACTAGTTTCCTCTCAAGTCCGATCGGAGATGGAGAGTATTTCCGTGCCAACGACCGTTGTATACCCGCCAATCTCGCCTTGCATCTTTTCTTTCGCTCAAATATGTTCCGAAAGACATCCTTGTTCCACCGCATCAAACCCTCCCTAATTGCTTCCAAGGACTGTTCCAAGTCCCTTGATTCCAGTCCCCCCAACCCCCCCCTCGTGATGCCTGGAACCAAATGTCAAGGAATCGAAATCCTTTGAATCTTGGCTGCTTGTTCCCCCCTTGCCCACATAACATTACCGGGTGGTGGTCGGAACATGTACGGGTCGGATGTCTTACAACATCTCCCTCAAACCGGTGGTGCCAATGTAGATTACACCGGGCACGGTCGATGCGTTGACGAATGTCGGCCGGTCCCTTCCTCCCGTTTGTCCAAGTGAACGGCGATCCTTGGAATCCCATATCCACCAATTCCCCTTCATCTATCATGATTTTTAATTTATTTGCTCTGCTAATATTAATCGGCTGGCCTCCCCTCTTTTCCGACTGTGCGAGCACTTGATTGAAGTCCCCTATCAAGATCCATGGTATGTTAATTACCCGTCCGACCTCGGTCAAATACCGCCACGGATCCTCTCTGTATGGCGCCTTAGGTGAAGCATAAACAAAGGTTGCAACCCACGGACTACACTTCTCCTCCGTAATAACCACTGTTAATGCTTGATCACAACTAGCTAACACCTCCGGACTCACTATCCGGTGGTTCCAAAAGAGCCAAATGCCCCCCATGAACCCAATAGCCTCAACGGCCGTTAAATTTGTATAACCCAACTGTTTCATCCACTTTCGCCCTCGGTCACCGTGTACCCGAGTCTCCAGTAAGGCTACCACCGGGGGTTTCCCCGGCTGAATCATCTCTTGCGGATGCAACATTGTGTTTCTTGCTCCGGCTCCCCGGCAATTCCACACAAGTAACTTATTCATAAGGAAAGAAATCACGGGTTTGGAGGGGAGATGGGCTTACTTACCTCCCCCTCCGGCTGCCCCCTAGCTGAATCATCCGGCACCGTCCCATCTCCCGGGGTTGGAACCATTGTTTGGTCATTGATTGTTGCATGTCGAGGTCCCGGATCGATCTCCATTTCGATATTTTCCTTTCTTTGAGGTGCTTGACTACCTCCTGTTATTTCCGATGTCGGGAGCGGTTGTTGGTTGGTTGTTGTAGCCGTGTGCTTTCCCCGACAAATTTGGGCTTGGCCCACTACCGGATCCCGCCCCTGCAGACCTACCTTCTTGCCACATATGTTACCATTTAATTCTTTCAAAGACCCGGATCCGCTTGGTTGATTTGAGGGTCCCGGATCCTTAACGCCGGGTTGTTTGGCTCCACTACGGGTAACTGGCCCCTTTGGCCCACTAGTTGTACCATTGGGGTTAGTCTTGGGCTTCCGGACAACAGCCTTTTCATGGGCCCGCCCCTTAGTTCCGCCAGGTGTAGGAATATCCCCGATTTTCCGCTTCAATATCGTATGCTTTCCGGAATGGTGTCTTCCTCCGTAAGGGTTTCCAACACCGCAAACCTTGTACTGTCACGTCCTTTTCCCGTTGACCTTACATCAGGGCCGTCGACCGCACGACACCAACCTTCGCTCCTCGATTTCCGTTTTCCCGCCTCTACCCCTCCAGTCTCTGTCGCCGATTTCCGGTGCCGACGTTTCTATTCATCTTTTCCTTATCCAACCGAGCATTCGGACGCTGGTTAGCTTCCGATGGCATTGCCCGGCGTGCCATTCTCGCCTGTGTTTGCCGCATGCGCTTCCACACATGAGCGGGCATCATCCGGGGCCCGTAGGGGTTGGCCGAAGTGCTGGCTGTTTGTTCCTGCTCCTTCCGGTGTTGGTCCGGCTGTCCCGCCTCCGCCTCACTAGCCGAGTGTAGTTGAGGGCATTGCTCCCTCCTATGACCAAACTTCCCACAATGGAAACACATCCTATACAGTCCCTCATACTCGGTAGCAAAGGTTCTCCCCATGAAGCATATTGTGGGAACCGGGGGTTTGTTGAGATCAAGTTCTACGCAAACCCTAGCAAACTCGCCTCTGGCGCCGCCGTCGATGTGACATCCACTTTCGGGGCCTTCCCTAGAACACTTCCCATCTCCATAAGTGCATCATCATTAAACATCTCCATGGGTGCTTTAGGGAATCTCACCCATACCGCGTGGTTGTAGCCGACTGCTCCTCCGGGTAGAAATTAGGTCTCCATTTCGAAACCAGTAGGTAGTGTCCTAGAACCATCCAAGGTCCTCCCTCGAGTACCTTTACATAGTCCGCACGACAATAGAAACGGACAATCGGATACCCTTTCTCTAGGTCAACTAACTCGCAACCCATGTCGAGTTCCCGGACTTTTCGTATTCTAGGTTCTAGCATCTTGAAGCTAAAGTTCTTCCCCAGCACCTTCGGGATTAGTGCCCGTCGCCAAGGCCGCCAGTAGGACTTATATTTTTCCCACGGTATGTCGACCGTAGGACATGTTAGCGGGTCACGTTCTTCCTCCCGGAAGTGCATAACATCGGCCATACATAAATCATCCATGGGATCGTCCTCGTCTTCTCCGTATACAACATTCTCTTCGCCGTTAGCCCCCGGACTACTGCAGCAAACGAATGTCCCGCCCGGACATGGTTATTTTCCATCTCCTCATCTGCATGGGGAGGGTTGCCATTGTCCTCCTCACTTCTCTTATGTTTCTTTACACTACGTCGGAGTTGATCGGATTCTTCCGACGTGGTTTCCTGGTCCACCAATGTTGCGGAGCTCATTTTTTCCGCTTATAAGACTTTCTAAGATTATGACTTAGTTAATGTATTAAGTTGTGGGGAAACATGTAACACTTCAAAATGAAATAATTACATTGGCATGGACAAAAAGCCACTCAAATGTAAATGTAATGACCATTTTCCTAACGGGTATAAAGTTAGGAACTGAATTCAATAAATAACCATGTAAATGTAATGGCCCTTTTCCTAACTGGTATAAAGTTAGGAATTGAATTCAGTAAATGACCCACTAGCTTTTTAAATGACTCATTAGCTTTTGCACTTGATTATATCTCAACCTGTCAAACGTAATGTTAAATGAATTGAATCAAATTTGAGTCCCAAAGTAATTGAATTTGTTATTTTGAAGTAATTGGACATGGAATGAATTTTATGATTTTTCTAATATTATTTGTTGTTTTTTTAAAGAACAAGTTCTCTATATTTTATTTTATATAAAATATGAATTTTGAATTTTATATAAAATATAGAAAATTGATTTTAACTTGGTTACAAAATGTATGTACATTGAATGATTGGATTATTTTTATAGTATTTAATATTTGAATTTATTTTTAAATTTCTATTGGATAATTGGATTCTTTTCAAATGTATATGAAATGATTGGGAATGGTGTTCTAAATCTTTTAGTAAAGCTTTTAAAAGTTTTTTTTTTTTTTTTAAATGATATTCAAATGGAAAAGGAAAAGTTTATGTTTATTGAGTGTTGTACTCATCCATTCATGTTCCACCTTTTACAGATGATCTATCAATGAGCATGACTATGAGTTTGGGGAGAATGATCCTTAGGTAATAAGTCTCTAGTTGACGAATTTAGTGGATATGACATTTTTTTAAGTTATTATACTCATGTACTAGAATGTTTTAAATTCCTATAATTTATTGGATAAGTGTTGAAATGTTGGATATTAGTAGATGACTATGTTTATTTTATAGATACTTTTATTACTGTAAAGAAGAATAGAATTTCATATCTTTTTGTTGAAGATGTACGAGGCTTTGCATCCTTGAAAATTTTGATGATGTAGATGTGTTTTGTCTTGAATTTGAGATTTTAGTCCATGGACTAGGCCCAGTTTCGAGGCATGATAATCTCATTGTGACTCTTATATAACTGTTACAATGAGCGTATAACAATGGACATTGTTAACATTGACAAGTAGCTTATTACGGAATCAAACCTAGGGCTTCACTACTATTGATATCCGATGAGGTAAACTTTTGATTATATCATCCAATATATAAAGTCATTGCTTCGATTAATTTGAATTTATTTTGAATTGTAATTGCGTAGTCTAACTCTTACTTGAAAGAAGACTTAACATAACTCTTATGCAATGCTCACAACAAGTATTAAACTAGTGACCTCGCTTACATAATTTTGCTTAGAGCACGAGGTGTCCTAGATGAGTCCCAAACTATGGGAGGACATCTTTAAGTCAATTCACATTCAGACTAATCTCATTCAAGCCTAGTTGGATCTTTGCGGAAGGAAACTCTGACCCCAAATTTTAAATAACTGCATACATAAATCAAAGTTCCAAAAGTTTGAACGCTAGGATTAGAACAGTGGCAAACAAAGGTCAACTTTTGTGATGGGTAAAACAAATATCTAGTGGAGTGAAGTCCAATTAATCAATTGGGCTCTGCATTCGGTCCATAGGAGGAGAACAAAGTCTAGCTCATTGGCAAAAAACCTAAATTGGTGACTAAACTCGTAACCTCTTAAATAATAAATAAAATTCTTATCATTTGATATATTATTAAATTTAATAATTATTGTAAATTTTAAATAATATATATCTATATAATAGTTTAATCATTTGTGTTTGATTTATTTATATATATTAATATTTGTAAGTTTGAAGTCAAGGGTCCCATGGTCTAGTGGTCAGGACATTGGACTCTGAATCCAGTAACCCGAGTTCAAATCTCGGTGGGACCTTTATTTTTTTTTTTTTTTTTTTATATATATTTATAATATATAGGAACTTTTTTTATAAATGTTAAATGCACTCAATTAAATGAGTACCTAACATTTTTTTTTTCTTTTTCTATTGAAGACACTCAATATATATATATATATATATATATATATATTACAAAAATCTAATAATACTCTATTTACTGTTTACAATAATTTTTTAAAAAAACTAAAAGATTTTATAATTTTAGTGATTGGACAATTGGAGGATTTAGATTGAGATTTTATTTATAGTTGTATTTATAAATATATTAATCATGGCAAAAGAAAATTATGATAAGTACAATATTTCAAATGAAAAATATGTAAAATTTTAAGATGAAATTTTTAAATAGCTATAGGTTGAAAGTATAAAATTTTTTGTCTTGAAATATTAATTAGTGATCATTTAGATATAAACACATTTTCTATTATCTAAATAGATAATGATTTTGTCATTTAAAAAATTACAATAATTTTATAATAGATGATTATCCACAAAATTTGAAACCCTCCTTTTGTTTAACTTTCAAAATTGAAATTTGATTATTATTTATTACAAAATTTAAAATTGGACAAAATAAAAATCAAAAGATCAATTTTTTTTGATAAAATCTTTTTTTAAAAAAATAATGATTCAAAATGTTGTGTCAAAACATTTAATTTAGTTTTATTTATATCACTATTTTATATAAAAAATATATTTTATTATTTAAAATTATCAAATAAAAATTACTTTTAAATAATTACAACATTTATGAAAATATGCTTTTAATAACTTTTAAGTATTACACTTATTCTCTCTTTAATATATATATATATATCAATGTTATAATATAATAAACTTTCTTTTATACATTTTAGATGGAAGTTAAAAAAAATAAAATAAAATGTACTAGAAATAAATTAATAATATTGACTTATGTTTAAATATCAAATAAAAGAATTTAAATAAATATAATTACAATTATAAGATGATATCTCATACAATATACTTAAAATATTAATAGAATTAAAATACATATTTATTTATTTAATTTGATATTTAAAACAATTATATAATTAAATTATAATTATAATTTATTTTTTAAAAAAATTATAAATATTAAATTAATGACAAATAATAATATTAAATTTTAAAATATCACTAGCTTTAGTTATAAAATAAAATAAAATAAAATATTAAACTACAACACATAGTCAAGAAAGAAGGTGTAGCTCAATTGGAAACAATCTTACTTATGACCTTCAAGTCATGACTTCAAGTAAGGATTTCTCAAAAAATAAAAATAAAAATAAAAAAAAAAAACATACAACACATAACAAGATAGAAGATCAAAAAATTAAAATATATATATAAATATTACGTTTCAAGTAAAGAAAAATAGAATGAAATATTTATAATTTTTTTCCTTAGATTTGAATTATTATTATTAAATAATAATTCTTATATTCTTACAGAAAGGGGAAATGGTATCTGTAAATTTGTTGATTATTCAAATCAAATATTAGGAAGATGACTGAAAATCAAATGGTGATATACACCAACTTAACTTTCTGTTAGTTCATCTCTACCTTTTTTGCTCTCTTTTTTCCCCCCATGGATTTCCTATTCAATGCTTTTTGTTTTTTCTCTCTACAAAATCTACAAGAGTCCAAGAGTTTTAAGCTGCTGCACATGTTCCGGAGGAAGTGGAGGGGGAGACCAGTCTGATCCGGTGATCTCACCATCAACATCCTCTACAACATATTCCTGGTAATCAAATCATAAAACAAGAAACTCAGGACCTCCCAATATTCAAGAAATAAAACACAATCAAACTGAAAAACACTTGTTCGCCCAAGTGACAAGGTGTATGATTTTTTAAAGCAAAATTTCGAGTTCGAACTTTATAAAAGAAAAAATGGGGTGTGAGAAAGCTTACCCTCCTAAAAAGGGCCTAATTTAGACCGTTTCTAGTTTAGTGGGGATCCAAACTGGCTATCTAGGAGATTTATTACCAAAAATATATACTTATATAAGAGAGAGTGTGTTATCCTTTTGTTATGAATGAAAAAACGTGTATTGAGAGAGCTTACCTTCTGAAAAATGGTCCAACCTAGCTCAATTCTAGATTAATCAGAGTGACTATAGGATACTGGGAGGTTTATTACCAAATATGTATATATAGAGAGTGTTATCCTTTTGGGCAAGAGTCACAAGACAGAGTTCTAGTTTAGGTTCATGGGAGAAAGTAGGCACCCCAATAGTTTTAAACAAATAGAGCACAATACTTTACTATTTTCTAAGTTGGTTTTCAAGCTCACTTATAAATTTTCCACAAGAAGAAAAACAACATAATTTTACCACAAGAATAAAATTTGCTACATATATGTCCAGTGTAAGGAGAAATCTAGAGTTATAATCAACAAAAATTTTCCTACATTGCAATCTACAATGTCCTATTAAAAGCTTGAATCTTTTCAATTTTCATGAAATTTAAAAGGAGAAAAATCAATCAAGCTTATCTTTCACCTTAATGAAAATGCAGCAAGAGATATTTTGCCACCAGTAAATATCAAAAGTAAGCAACATAGAAACGAATCAGAGACAGCTAAGCTCCTGAAGTGAAGGAAAACTATGTAAATCTCATCAAAAAAGTCTAGAAACATAGATTTCCACAAGATGGAATAGACCTAGAGGTTCTTGAATAAAAGATGATTAAGAAACTTGACTTTTGAATTGGGTATGTAAGAAAATCTAAATCCAAGTTCTTGATTATCTGGAGGAACATTATGCACACAAACCACAAAGAATTTACTCAGCAGCAAGACTTAGCATTAAAACGTATTGTTGAATTAAAAGGAGAAAAAGAAAATGATAAACAGAAAGAAATAGCTTGACTTACTTTGGTTAGCATTCTCTTCGCAAGTATATGATAATGGCGCTGCCAGATCCTTTGGCCAACCATTGTAGCCACCAATACGCTGTAGAATATACCAATGACAGTAAAAAGTCCCAGCACAACTAAGGCCATTACTAATAACAATGGCAAACCAGCTTCACCAGCACCTCCTAAACAAGCACATTCACTAAATGCACTAGCACCACTTTCAAAACATGTGGTACAATCAGTCCACATACAAAGAGTTCCAGGCAAATGGCAATCTGCACAGATTCTGTAAGGATGAAATATAGTGATGTTACTTGGATGTTTTGGTTGGAATACAAGATTCATGTAATTCAAGTGAGCAACATAATCAAGAGAACAGCAAGTGAATCTTCAAGCTCCTTAAGCTAGAACCTTAATAACAGAATAATATATATATATATATATATATATATATATATATATATATTTTAATACTTAGAATTAATAACTGTAAATTCCAACACTTGATGGTCTAAACAGATAGCAACTTTTCATATGTTATACTGCAAGAGTCAAAAAAAAAAAACTAAAGTTGCATTTTAACTCAATTAAAATGTAAGATAAACTAGGTTGAATTATAAGAAATTCTTCCAAATTAGTCCTTGAGAGACTGAAGGGCATGCAGTGAAATGACAGAAGGTAATAACCATAGAAAAACAAAATGATGAGCTACTGACACAATAAACTAATTCTTAAACAACAAAAATTACTGTAAATTGAGAGGAAGGCGTGCTTATCATAAGAAACTCAGGAGGTCAGGAGAACTTATACCCTGGATGACAGCAACAAATACATAATTCTCGGCATGGCTGAGCAAGATCATTGCGTACTCTTCGGTCATAACAAGTTATAAAGCACCCAGATAGCCCCAACAAAGCAAAGAACAAGAGTGCACCTGCATGATAGGATACAAAAGATCCTTAAAGGAGCTAGTAACTTGTTCAAGGACTGCATTGATTAACAGAAACAAAAATAGAGAACTATCTCAAACGTTTATTTCGGCTGTAAAATCTATGTCTTCGATAAAACGCTGATGCTTCTTTTCACAACTAAAGAGAACTCCAATGCATTTAAGAAAATATACACAAATGTAAAGTACATAGGAAAGTGAAACAGAGTATGAAATAAGTTGTAGCTTGTACCACATATATAGTAGAAACTCATTTCACTCTCAAACCCCCAGGTTAAGCGAAGCCAAAATTTATTGTATCCATCAATCAAATATACCAAGTATGCCAAAGAGGCAATTACCTGACACAAAGAATATGGAGTGAAATGATAGAAGTAAAATGTGAAGAAAAGAGAAAAATGGAAGAAAATAAAGGAAAAAAAGGACCAACTAGCTGAACAGCAATAAAGATGAACAAAATGTCTCTAGTCACGAAAAATCGGAACTTCAATGTTCGCCACTTCCTATCAGCAAGGACATGGACTCTCAAATGATAAGGAGCTTTGCAGGTTGTGCAATGAGCAAATGCAAACCCTTCCTATTGAAAGAAAAATAAAATAATTAGAATACATTATGATTTAATAAACAATAAAATCAATAAATAAGGAATATTTATTCAAAAGTTCAGTAGATTAAAAAAAATATATAAAAGAACCGTGAAGTAGAAATGAGATAAAGGCACAAGAGAAATATATCAAACAGCAGAGTTAAGAGCCCTAAAAAAATATTGAGAGCCATGAGCAAAGAAGATTTCGACTGTTCCAATTTCATTTTTAATATAATGAGTATGAGCAAGAAGTTAAAAAAATTCATGAAAATCCATAAAATAGTAGTAGTTAAAATTTTGATGAACTTCCAACAAAAAATAGATAATCATCAATTATTGAAAGGGTTTGGATTGACTACAAATTTAATGAATCTAAATGGATCCATTTAAACTTAATCATTTTAATGTATTCAATTGATACCCTTCAAATCTAATAACCATCCAATTTTTTAATTAAAAGACAACAGACGATCATATTCAATAAAGATCAATTAAAAGATGCATATTACTACTACTTTGGAATTAAAGTAGTTTCTTCTTATTATTAAATTGCAAAGGTTTTAGTCCTAATGTATGACATACTTCAAATCCAAGGAAGCTTATGGTGTTTGGTAAATTTTCTTTTTCCAACAACAAGAACAATAATAATAACAATAAACAATTCTTTAGGCACGGTGAATTTGAACCATGCTCCTAATCTAATTTGGATTAGGCTCAAACCTGACCTAGACCATTCAGAATGCATTGGCACCTCTAGTGGGAATAGGGACAGGGTTAAACCACCTAAACAAAAAATCTTCAACCCTCTATTTAATCAGTATTTTTTTTTTTTTTTTTTAAAAAAAATTATTATTTGGTGGCTGTTTGCCTTCTGCTTTATTTATTTATTTCCATTTCTTGTCATCTATTCTTTCATAATTTTTTCTCTGAACAAACAAGAGTGCTCTCAAGTAAGCTTTTGATAAAACTAAGGTATGAAAAAAAATTAGTTAACGCATTCTTTATGATGTGAAAGGGAAGCATAACTATTAGTTGCTACTCAACATCTAATTCTAACATGATACAGAATAATACAGACACTATCATGGACTGGATTTTTCTCCTTTTCATTTCCCAGTAGCATTTTGAATATATTTATTTCAGGTATAGAAGCAACATAGGAAGTATTAGGAAATGAGGCCCTAGGATGGATTGAGGGAGGGTTAATGCAGTAGACTCAAAATTGTTGGTGACTTGGTGATGAGTAAAAAGCACAAGAGGATAAATGGGAATAATGTTATTCTGAACTAAATATAAAAAAAAATTTTATAATGCTCATTTATTTTTCTTTGTAAAGAAAATTACAAAATGCAGAAGAAATGGATACACAAGGATTTGAGTGGATTTATAAACACAAATGGATAAAGCTCCATTTAAATTGTTCACATGGATTTGATACCAATTTTTCCACCCTTGGTATGACTTTATGACATTAATGATTCAAGTTTTAGAAGCACACATAATAAAGAAACTATACCACTTTCTCTATGCTTGAAATAAAACTGTTTACATATCAACCACAGGGTAGTTTCCGAATATAATGAAGTGCATCTCATATGAGACAAATTTTATCTAAATACAATTATATAATGGTCACTTGCTAGAAAATAGCATCACCATGCATAGAATAGATTCGAAATGAAAACCAAATTGTTAAGACACAATGTACTTCAGCACCAAATTGAGAAGTACTCTTTTGTCTTCTATACAAGTTCTGGAGGTTAAGTGTTCAAATCAAGACCCAACAAGTTGCACTGAGATGGTCATGATAATTTGATCATTTTCGTTTACTTACGAGACTATCCACAAAAGTATAGCATCTCTAAGTTATTGAAGAACCTGAATCCCGAGTCTTTTGAACTTCATATTACAAACATTACAGTGAAATGAGATCCTCTTTAACTATAAATGCCTTAAACACTGTCTTAATAAGAAAGTCAGTGAAGAAGTAAAAGCTCTAAAGAAGAAACTGATCCAGATATATCTATCAATAAATTATGTACTCAAGTTCAGCTGTTGTACATATCTATTGTCAAGGATACCAACATACATATGAATCACGTGTAGAACAAGTATATAGGCACAATCAAAATTTCACAAGATAACAGAGGTAAGTGCACCATCATGCTATATTATAGTACTGGAATAAGGAAGATTAACCATAACTGACATAAGAAATCATCTATCCTAGTAGGAATAGATCAAAACCCCGGAAGAATTCAAGTAATGTCAAAGGGAAGTAGTTCAGGGTAAAACCAACACAACTAGATCCTTGAGAAAAGGAAATTCAGCACCCAAAATCACATAATAAGATGGAAATACTTGTAGACTTACCTTCACAGCACGCCAATGATCAAGGCACTCGCGGTGAACATATTTTGATGTGCCTTTACATTTGCAAGGTGCAATGAAGTCCCTACCTAAAAGTGAACAGATATTAAAATTTATCATTATTTAAAGAATGTGTAGCAAAGATGAAACACAATACCCAAGAACCTTGAATCAATGATTATAACCACAAACAACAATTTATATGCCAAGTCGATCAAAATTTTATACAAATAAAAATTTTAGTTCTTCATTCGCTACTAAACTACCAATTCAGTTTCCAGTAAAGGGATTTCTTCTACCCCTAAACTAGAACAGAAATTCCCAGCTGGCCTAAAAATAATGAAAATTTTCCAAATTATTAGCTTTGCTCTCGATCCCAAATCTTCATTTTAAGTAGTTCCGCAGAAAGCAACCAACTTTACTCTTCCCTTTAACTCTAAACAGTAAATTCAGTAAAGTTTAAAATAAATTAAACAAAGGAAAGGACAAAATTCACCAAATGTACCGTCAGTTTCCAGGCATATTCGGCATTGAATTTGTTCGCCTGGGCCAGCTTCAAGGTCGATCTCTAACGGGTCAGTGATCACCGGAGCAGCCATTAAAGGAGAAGATTCAACGAGATGACGCTGATCACTCATCTTTCTTCTTTTCCTTCTTCTTTACCCCTCTTTTACAACAGAAATTCAGTATCTATATACTGAAAATTTCCAAGAAAAATATCCAGAAAGTCAAATTAAATACAATTAAACCCCATCTGGATGAACCCTAATAGAAATTCCTCCTCGTCTTTCTCCACTCTCCTTGAAACAAACATCCCTAGTACCAATTCAGAGATGTGTAATAAACAATTTTTTCCTTTTTTCTTGCAGTAACAGTTGTTGAAAAAGATTTAAGGTAAAAAATGTCTACAAAGGTTTGATGTCTCCAAGGAAGAAATAAATTTGGGAAAGTCGTTTTCTTCCTCAACTGGCGGTACATATAATATGCGCTTCCAGAAATATTCTTTTTTCTTTTTATTATATATAAAAATTAATATTCCCAAAAAAAAAAAATTATTAATGAATAAAATTTCAAATATTCACGGAATATAGAATAAACGACTATTAATAGTTTTTCGGGACTATAAGCCAATTTAATAACATATTACATTAACTCATCACAGTATAAAAATAGTGTTATATTTATTTCTGATGAATATTAATTTATTAAAATTTATTAAATTAATTAAAATACGATAACTAAATACATAATTAAAAGATAGTACATATGATTTATTAAAAAAATCTAAAAAAATAAATATTAGCTAATTTAATTATTTGTCACAAAATTTAATTTAAAATAATATATAAAGATTAATTTTTACCAAAATATTGCTAATAAAAATTTTATTTTAAGAAAATTAATCAATTCCGTCCCTTTTTACCCTTTTTTTTTAATTAAGACTTCTTTTTCACATTCACAAAAAAAAAAAAAAAAAAAATTCTTTTTTCACCTTTTTTATTTTTCTCTAACATTAATATCTTATGTTAATATATTTTTTTGATGCCGGATTCTAATGCGCTTTTTAGGGCGGTTAAGGGTTTGAATCCCTAATGGTTAAGGCGTCATGGTTAAAAAAAAGCGCTCTGGGCTAGACATTCACCACGGAAAAAGAGTTGAACTCTTTGTCAGCCGAGTCTAGATGGATTAGTCTCACAAATAAGGTGGGGACACCGGCGACCTCAAGTGGATATAAAAAAAATGATATATTTTTTTTAAAAATAAAAAATATAATTACATTAAGTCAAATGTTTGAGTATTTTAAGATTTCTGAATTATTACAGAATTACTGAAATTATTTTAGCTTTTTTGTGTATATATATTTATAGTTGTGGGCTTCTACAACTCAATAGCCCAAATTATATCAACTAAAATAAAAGTCCAATGAAATCAAGCCACCATTGTGGTTTAGCCTGCATGAGGCGTTCATCACTAATGAAGTGTTATGGAGATGGAGAATTATTGAGTCGCCTTTGTGTGATAGATGTGGTTATCCAATGCAGAGTACTTTACATGTCTTGTGAGGCCCAGTCTAAGTAGATGGGGAAAGCCTGGTTACGAATGGCTATTGGAGTAAGTTTTGCAAGGGCCCATTATCGGGTTGTTTGTTGGTTTGAAGACCAACTAAAATCTAATTTTGATGAGTAGAGTCAACATTGGACATATATTTTTTTAAGCCGGCCCTTCTGGAAATTTGGTTTTGTCATGTTTATAGGTTTTACACACCTCTTTTTTTTGGCTTGAAATTAGTTTAAGAAGTCTGCCTGGTTTTGGAGCTCCTTTCATACTCGGTCGGGATTCTTAGTTTTTTTTGTTGTCTAGGATAGTATAGGCGATTTTATCTCTCGATGTATATCCTGTTTTTGTGTTTTAATACAATCGGATCCGGTTTCACACAAAAAAAATCAAGCCACCAATCATCTTTACCAATAAAAGTCCATTGTTTGGTATAAGTGGGTAAGTTACTCGTGGGTTTCGAGTTTGATAATTGTTATGAGCGTCATGTCATATAGATGAAATTTTCTTTTAGTAAAAGTTAGAATTTATTGATGCAACTCAAAATATAAAAAAATTGTGGCTTGGATATTGAATGGTATAACAAAAAATTTAATTTATTTTGAAGTCCTTGATTTGACATAAATAATAAGAAATTTGTAACTGCAAAAGATTTCACATTCGATATTTGTTGTAAATGTAATATGTAAGAGTTAGATTGACACTTTTTCCGAATAAGATTTTGACTTTGCAAATGCAATCAAAGTTGGACTTGAATTAATTGGAATAGTAATTTCAAATTTTGAATGTTCTAACGAAAGTACTTATTTGATTTTTTTTCAAGACAACACATAATCCTCGCGTGATTACCTTCTCGTTCGAGCCAACCTTGCATACATGAGTTGAGGTTCAAAACATCAACATCACTTACGTCAAGAAAGCTTTTTACCAACGATTCTACGTCCTCGATTCACTGGGAAAGTAAACTCCTTATCACATAGACTGGTCTATAGAAATTTATTGAGGAAAAACCCCCAAAACTATACAACAAGCGATATAAATATTGTATAATGCCGTTCCTAAGTGAAATCAAACTTAAAACCTCTCACTGAATAAAAATTACTGTCAATCAAACTACCAATTTCTTGTTAATTTGTTTATGTGAATTATAGCTAAATTTTTTTGGATTGGGCCATTTTGAGTGCAATCTAAGCTAGATGAACCTTAAATTTATGGTTTCTGATTGGGCTAAGCCTATACAATTTCAAGCCATCTCTCTCCCTTTACCTAATCACTTTTACTCCTTCATTTTTTTAATCTTTTTTTTCCCCTAGTAAAATATAAACCATAAATTATGATAATAATTGAAGTTAATTTATAAATGTTGTGACTGAAAGTACATATCACTCTTCTAGGGAGATTTTAGAGGTTTTATTAAGTATGGGTTTAAAATAATTTTTTAATAAATTGCTTTAAACACATGATGTCTACTTAAATTAGATCAAATCGGATAATATCATTAAGTTATTTATAACACAATTACTCGTGATAAAAAGGTATATTGTAACTCGAAGTCTTATGGCGGGCCTAGTCAATTAAATCGATTGAGTAGTTATTAAAAATTTATGTATACATATAACAATCTTTTTTTTTTTTTTTTTTTTTTTTGATAATCGTATACATAACAATCTATGAAAGATTCCAATAATGAATTCCAAATAGTAATTAAAAAAATGTAAAATTAAAAGTGACTGATTTAAATAAAGTGACTGATTAACTAATAATGCTTTTAAATATATTCTTCCAAAGAAAGAGAGACGGCTACTCGCACAAGCAAGCACTCAGGAAATCACGTTATTAATACGTGTGTTCACGTAATTGCAGTACCTCCACCACCCCCCAGCCCCCACCCCCTTTCCGGTCCCTCTCGTCCACTATAAAGACACACCATAAGAGAACAAGGTCTTTTCTTAGAATTATATCAAGAAATGGGAGATGCCTCATCATGATGAAGTGAAATAAAAAGTTTGATGACTTTACAATATATTTATACCAAAATCTACAAAACTTCCATGTTTCCAAATTGCATCAATCCCTTTCTTTTTTGGGTGATTCCGATTCACTTTCTCGATCAGTTAATTTCAACTCCTAGTAACTATTTAGCATCATCAAGCCCTTAGCTTGGCATAACGGGAAAATACATTGTGAATGTTACAAAAGGTCGAGAGTTCGACATTCACTGTGAACGTCATTTAAGAGCCGGGGTGAGGTCTTTCCCTGAGTAAGAGTTAGACTATGCGGGCACAACACGGATCGAATTTGGATTAGTCGGAGTTGTGATGACTCTAATACTAGATGGTCTAACCAAAAAAAACTATTTAGTATCATCTTTGTTGTATTAATAAAATATTTCGAGTTAATTATGAATCTCTAGACGACTTGTACTTATGTTTTTTATCATATAATATATACATACGAAGTGGGACGGAATATTATACTAATTGGATGTATAGATGAAATCCAAGTTATAAGGAGAGAATTGGCCAAAAGGATGGGAGGAAGATTAATAATGTGACGCCACATTAGCCACTCTTAGTGGCAACCCACTTTACAAAGTGCACATTGAAATGTTAAAAAAAAAAAAAAAAAAAAAGGCAAAATATTGTTGCGTGACGTATCTCTTCATTTATTCAAGCATATAAACAGAGAATATGAAAAGGAAAATCACTAAAGGAATCAGCAGCCAACTATACTTACAATATATATATATATTATATTATATTATATATCATGATATGGAAAGCTACCCTCCACCAACACCTTTATATAATTATTAAGTATAAATTAGGTTTTGTGTGTTAGAAAGAATTATAAATTTGATCATTTTGGATTGAAATATATATATATATGATGTATAATTTAAGGAATTTTATAAATTGGTGGAAATCAAACAGAGGAATCAATTATTGATGTTGTTTGGTCGTGATTATTAATAATTGGAACTTTAATATAAACATGCTGTAAAGCTTGAATTTATTAATTTAACAATAGTGAATATAAGTTTTTACTAATGAATCCAACGCTTGAATAATAATTAATAAACATAATAAGTATTTAATCTCGAACAATTTTTTTTTTTTTTTGTTTTGATACCATATTAAATTGTCATATAACAAATATAAAATTTTGAATAGCAAATACATATACAAATTTCTAATTATCAAAAAAAAAATATATATATATATAAATTTCTAAATATAACAAAATGATTTGATTAAATTTTTTAGAAGTTTTAAATTGGAAAAGAAAAATGAACTATATTGGATCATAAAAATCTAGTTCTAGCTTAGTGAAACAAGATAATTTAGGCATGCCAAATTTCACATGTAAAATTATAAAATTGAATATGTATGTATTATACATGATTTAATATCAAAAAAAAAATAAATATTCTAGTCCCCCCCCCCCCCCCCCCCCCCCCCCACCCCATGTGTGAATTGAATTCTAGACCTCAAGGGTTGACTAACTAGCATCTTGACTCCGGTATGTAAATATATATATATATATATATATATATATATGAAACTTTTTCTCCATTCAACATTACTCAAATTCATAATCTTGTATAATTATAAATAATTGTAATTACCACTATAATATATATATATATATATATATATATATATATTGTGGGGGGTTGAAGTATCAACTCAAGTCTCACATCGAAAGATCATACAAAAATTATTTAGAATATAAGTATTCCACCACATACTCTATTAGTATGAGACATTTTGGAAATATGTCCAAAAATAAATCCGTAAAGGCTTAGTCTCAAATTCCACAATATTATACTAATGGTGAAGTTAAGTGAGTTGGTGGTCCAAGAATCGTAGAAAAACCGGCCGAATATATATATAATTGTTTAGAAGAAGAAAAGAAAAAAAGGCAAGAAAGAAAAGCATAGCAACCCTAACACCACCTCCCCCCGCACTATGATTGCATCTTTACACATACCATCACCACCTTCACCAAATTAATTCTTCTTCTTCTTATTCTTTAATCTTATCCTTTTCTTCAGTTTCCTTTTTTTTTTTTTTTTTTTTAAAATTTCCTTTTTAAATGGATAAACCCTTAAATCTTTATTCAAATTTTCAGTGATTGGATCTATGCTTCTCTCCAAATTATATATATATATATATATATATATATATATAAAAAGAAGACGTCACTCTGAACTAAAAAATATATATATATATATATGTATTGTCTGCATGCATGCATGCGTGAGGACTTACGTGAGCATAAAGAACTAATGGGAATTTCTTTTTTTTTTTTTTTTTTTTTTTTAAGTCGGGTGATTATTATTGATTAAAAATTATATATATATATTGTAAGAACACTTCTAATCTTAAAGAGAAAAGGGTGCTTTAGATTCATATGATCACAGATTCATTCTTGATATATATGTTTATGAGTTGTCTAACATTCTTTTGAATAGTATATATATAGTTGACTGTTTGATATATATATATATATATATATATATATATATATATATATATATATTCAACTTACAAACATAATAATCAGCCTTTCCTTTTTCTCTTCCAAAAGGGAAAGGAAGGAAAACAACAAATAGGAAGATGGAAGAAAAGATGAGCGTGGAATTTAATTCAAAGTTAAACCTTAAACACTAAGTCTTTCTCTTTTTCTTTCTTCCTTTTATTGGATAAATATTATTGATTTTAATCTCGAGAATCTGGTACTAAAAGCAACCTAATTAACTTTAGACAATTACATTCATAAATGAGACGTTACCAACTAAGTTAAGTTGAATGTTTAAAAAGAGAAATGACTCAAATACTTAATGACTTCACTTTAAATTTTTAAAATTTTTACTTTATTTGATATATATAACTTTCAAGAAATCCCTTTAGTTATATTATGTATATAATATTAGAATACGTACGTAATTTGTGTTCCATACAAATATCTAAGACTCCATCCTTGAAGTTCCAATCCAAAAATTAAAACATACACATATATACATATATACATATATATAGATTATGGGAACCTATATTAATTTTCTGGTATTTGTACAAGAATAAATTAGGTTTTAGTCAAAAACTTTCTCTCTCTCCACAAATTAGGTGATTGCTGTTAGAGAAGGAAATTATATAATATTGATTGGGGATGAAACTCTCTAGTCTTGCCACGTGCGATTGGTGGGGCTCGCTTTCCACCGACGTATCCTGCAAGAAAGACCAAGTGCTTTGGGGTGTGTTTTCGGTGTTGGTTCTCCGACGGTCAAGTCAATCACTAATATGAGGTGTAATCTTAGGAGACCGCTCGGAAGATATATTCCTAGCGGATCTCACTGAACAAAAGGTGTATCGGAAAGTAAACCGAACACTTATGAATATATTTTATATGTCTAGCTTTCAATTGTCTGTGCGTGAATGTGTGTTACAGTTTATATGGAGAAGAATAGTCAATCGGGAGGTGACACGTGGATGTGGTACCTTTCCTAACAGTCTGAAATGGTAGCTTCAAATAGTGTTTGTCGAGTCAGGTGCATTTAATGTTGAGCTCGGAAGAAATCTCCTTGTTAGAGATCATGTCATTTATGTGATGGCTCTAGTCTCCAGCCGAACTTCAGGAGACTCTTATCCGGGACCAAGTCGATCTTTCATGGAGTCCACCTCGAATAGTCTGGTCTATGTGGATTTTTATGAGACTTTGATTCCTCTCAAATATATATTAATATGTATGTATATGTATATGTATATTAATATTAGGGCAAATTGGTATAAATAGTCCCCAAATTATGAAGGTTTGGTGGCATTGGTCCCCAAACTAGTTTTTTGGTGGGATTGGTCCCCAAACTATAAAAAAATTGTGATATTGGTCATTCCGTTAAAAATTCCATTAAATCACCGTTAAGTTAAAAAAAAAAAAAAAAAATTCATGGGCATTTATGTCATTACACTATTTAAATATAAGACAAATTGGTATAAATAGTCCCCAAACTATAGACTTTTGGTGACATTAGTCCCCAAATTATTTTTTTGGTGGGATTGGTCCCCAAATTATGAAAAAATTGAGATATTGGTCATTTCATTAAAAATTATATTAAATCACAAGTTAAGTTTTAAAAAAAAAAAATTAATAACATATATAATTTTTAAAAAATATAAACAATTAATATATTATTTTTATTCCCAAAATATTAATGCGTAAATCATTGATAATTATTAAAAATCATTTTTATAACTCAAAATATCAACAAAAAAAAAAAAAGAAATACACAAAATAAACATTATTTACATTTTCTAAAACTTTATTGCAAATTACTGGAATAAATTATATATTATATATTTTATATCAATTTTTCTTATTTTATTTCTTATTTTGTGCTTTGTAAAAGTATATTTGTCTTTTTCATTTTTTTTAGGATTTTTAGATGAAATTAGAGTATAAAAAATAGTCAAAAGTTTTATATGATAACAATTTCAACATTTAACAGTAAAAAAAAATTCTATTTAAAGAAAAAATCTTGAAGAATGTCAATAAATTAAAGTTTACAAACTCTACTATTATTTAAATTTTTTTTTTAAACTTAACTTGTGATTTAATATAATTTTTAATAGAATGACCAATATCACAATTTTTTCATAGTTTGGGGGCCAATTCCACCAAAAAATAATTTGGGGACCAATATCACCAAAAGTCTATAGTTTGGGGACTATTTATACCAATTTGCCTTATATTTAAATAGTATAATGACATAAATGCCCATAAAGTTTTTTTTTTTAAAACTTAAGGGTGATTTAACGGAATGACCAATGTCACAATGTTTTTATAGTTTGGGGACCAATCCCACCAAAAAAATAGTTTGGGGACCAATGTCACCAAACCTTCATAGTTTATGGACTATTTATACCAATTTGCCTTAATATTAGAGAATTAAGATACAAAAGATGTTTGCAAAATCCATCTTATTGGCCATCAAAGATCAAGTACTCAAATTGAAGAAAAGCAAAATATATATATATACATACACACATATTGCGCAAAGCACAACTTGCATAAAAAAGTCCCACATTGTGGAGTTGAGCTGGAATATATGAATATATACATATATGTGTGTGTATGTGTATGTGTATGTGTATGTGTGTATGTGTATGTGTGTATGTATATGTTTGTGGACCAATATGCAGAAAGTAACTCATATTCTTTACCATTTTTCATTGGATATTGACTATTTTGGGTTTAATCAATTAAATCAATTATTATTATTATTTAGTCAATAATTTTTATTTTATTTTATTTTTTTAGGAATCTTAACTTTTCTAAGTGTGTCTCGAACTCATAACTTCCAAATTAGAAGTGAGACTACTACAACTGAGTTACACATCTTTCTTGACAATTAACAAAAAATTTTAATTTATATTTTTTGGGTAATATATATACATTTGAGTGTATATAGAAGTACTAAAAAAAAATTAATCAAAAATATACAAATTACAGAATCACCTTTTTCATCTTCCTATTCCTATGCCCCCTTTTTTTCATCTTTCACCATGTGCTCACAATTTAATGGAAGTCCATTACAGAATCTTTATCAAATTCCTTAATATTATATATATATATATATATATATATACACATATATTATATTACTTTTTATTTAGCAAAAAAAAAAATATATATATATATATATTATATTACTTTACACTTTATAAATTATTTTTCCTTGTAGAAATATATATATGTGTGTGTGTGTGTAAGGAAATATTAATAATGAGTTGTTAGTTGATCCCTGTTGAGCAGACAACCAAATGACTACCATTGCCATGTGCCTTTCAACGTGGTCTTACTGTTATAAGGAAATTAACAAGACTAAATATAGCAACTCAATCTCTAGGGAGAAGAAAAACTGAGAAATTCAAGGTTGGGCCATAGTATTCGGACTATCGTTCTTGCTATACTAAAATAATATCTCGATTTGATAATAAGTTTATATATATATATATATATATATATATATATATAAAATCTAATGACTAAAGGTTATCGAATCTACTATCATAAAATTATGACGCAAATACAAAAAATACATGATATATATGTATATATTACTAATCAAAAGGTAAAAAAGGAAATATTAATATTTTTTATTAAATAATGATAACATATTGTTTATTGATCATGATAAAATTTCTATGGAAAATAAAATTCAAATACAATTAGAATTTATCTAAAAACCTATAAAAAAACTTGTCTTAGAATTTAGAGACTTTTTCTCATATAGAGAAAAGAGAGAGTTGTGGAAAGGTGATAACTTAGTCGGTTTGGCTTCTCTTTTTTAGATATCTCACATGACCTGTTAAGTGAAGGACTTAGAATTCGACACATGACATGGACGGCTTTAAGCTGCAAATTCAGCTGATTCCTCCTAGATTAGTCGATGAGGATACCAAGTTTAAAAAAAAAAGAAAAAGAAAAGAAAGATTGGTTAGACAATATCAATACACTCTCCATCTATTTCTAGATAAATAGCATTCAATAACTTTAAATTTCTAATCTGTGTAAGACTATAAGTATACATATCTAACTATATGACATTAACCAAGGGGGTTGGCATAGTAATTCAGCGTTTCATCCCTTAAGCAAGTGATTGGGGGTTCAAATCTCAACTTTTGTGAAGGGAAAATAAACTTCTTGGCCAGCCTTCTACAGCTTAGAGCACCGACAGTGGGGCAAAGGGATTAATCTGCGATCGACAGTAGATACCCTGGTGCAGACCCAAAAAAACTATATGACATTATTATCTTCTAATATTTCTATTAAGAATAAAACTCTAAATATGTGACTTTTTCTTATTGATATATTATTTCTTTTTAAAAACTAAAAATATTAATTTTAAGGCACTTTTTTCCATTTTTTTTTTTTTAACGAATAAAGACTCGACAACAAGTTTAATTAAACACCAATAGATTTATTAAAGTTTTCTTTTAGGTATAATCATGGAGATTATCATAGTTAAGGTTACCAAATTCTTGAATAATATAAACTATATATGAAGAAGTTGAACAAATACAAAAGTCACCACTTTTCTTGACTCTAACATAATATTTTATTTCTCTATCAAATTAAGAATTGAGAAAGATTCATGATTAAGGTTGTAGATTTCCTTTCCCATCAAAAAAAAAAAAAAGGTTGTACATTTCCTCTATATTTTTATAGTTTCCTTGTACTTTTTTTTTTGCTGGAAAAGTTTCCTTGTACTTGATAATATATATAGTTATATATATATATTATATTTGTCTTTTGTACTTATCATATTAGAGGAAAATTGATATTAAAGAAGAAAAAAAATATATGTCATATTAAAAAATTAAAGTGCATTTATTGATATTTTCTCTTAAATAATTCTGTAATTAATGTTCGAAAACCAATCCTTACTAATTATTTTTAGGCAAATTGGTCAAAAAGGTCTCTTACATTATAAATATTTTGCGACTTCATCCTTTTTCTTTTTTTTTTGGAAAATTTCATCTCTTACATTATAAATGTTTTGCGATTTCATCCATTTTTTTTTTTTGGAAAATTTCATCCATTATCTTATAAATTTTGGCCAATTTCATCCTTTCTGTTAATTTTTTTGGGTCAACCGTTAGTCAACTGTTATATTTAAAAAAAATTATTTTCTCAGGGGTAAAAATGTCATTTTACTGTTTAAAATTAATAAAAAAAAACCAAAACCTTAAAAATTTTAATTTCTTTTTTTAGTTTGACATGACAAGGAAAAAGCCAAATTGGCCAAAAAGGTCCCTTACATTATAAATGTTTTGCGATTTCATCCATTTTCTTTGTTTTTGGAAAATTTCATCTCTTATCTTATAAACAGAAAGGATGAAATTGGCCAAAATTTATAAGATAAAGGATGAAATTTTCCAAAAACAAAGAAAATGGATGAAATCGCAAAATATTTATAATGTAAGAGACCTTTTTGGCCAATTTGGCTTTTTCCTTGTCATGTCAAACTAAAAAAAAAATTAAAATTTTTAAGGTTTTGGTTTTTTTTTTTTTTTAAAAACAGTAAAATGACATTTTTACCCCTGAAAAAATAATTTTTTTTAAATATAACAGTTGACTAACGGTTGACAAAAAAAAATTAACAGAAAGGATGAAATTGACCAAAATTTATAAGATAAGGGATGAAATTTTCCAAAAAAAAGAAAATGGATGAAATCGCAAAACATTTATAATGTAAGGGATGAAATTTTCTAAAAAAAAAGAATGGATGAAATCGCAAAATATTTATAATGTAAGAGACATTTTTTGCCAATTTGCCATTATTTTTATTAGAAAAAATAAAATTTTAAAAATATTTTAGTCTTTTTATACAAAAGACACATTTATATAAAAAGAATGGAGAAAATACATATTTAACTAGGGCATTATGTCAAGAAAGTGTAACTTAGTTGGTAACAGCCTCAATTATGACCTAGAATTAATGAGTTCGAGACACATTAGAAGTTAGGATTCCTAAAAAAAAACTATGACATTCTTTTTTTTTTTTTTTTTTTTTTTTTTTGGTCAAAAATAATTTTACTAATTAGATAAAGTTCTTGAATTATTCATGTTAAAAATATATATATATATATATAAAAAATAAAGAAAAGAAAAAGAAAAAAGTGTCTAACATCTAAGAAGAATTGAGATTATCCAAACATGTCACTATGAGATATGAAGAGTCATCCATCCATATTCACCAAAAAAAAAAAAAAAAAAAAAAAAAAAAAGTCATCCATCCATAATTAGGTGGAAAAGTAGATTATATATATATATATATATATATATATAAAATAATGGTAGGCTGAAAAAGGAAGTGGAACTCAATTAGATTTATTAATTATAATACAAATTAAATCTTAATACTTTTTCGATTTTTTTACTTGTCACATTATAAGAAATTGAAGTATATTTATTGATGTTTTTTTCTTTATAATCATATAATTAATATTTTACAATTCATACTTATTAATAATTTTTATTAAAAAAATAAAATCACATAATTTGCTTAAATTTTTCAATCAAAAAATATATCAATTTGTATATTTTATAGTAGAAAATCGAGGAAGTACATACATTAATTTTATATATATATATAGAAATAAATAAAATAGATTTAGATGTTGCTTTCTTTCAAAAGTAACAACCGAAAAGGAGAAGAGTAAAAAACTGTCTCCAAATCTTCCTTTTTATAAGTGGATACAATGTGCTTCGGTACTTCCATGTTATGTATATATATATATATATATATATATATATATATATATATATATATATAAATGTGTATCAGGGCAATGTTTTTAAACATTGTCTTTTCAAGTTCACGAGAGGGTCATCATCAAACAAATACACGCATGCACACACTATTCTATATGTACTACTCATTTTATTAAGACTAGAATATGACTTCTATGATATTATATATATATATATATATATATATATATATATATATGTATGTATGTATGTATGTATGTATGTATGTGTGGAAGGATGGATGCATACACATCTTGTTTTTAGTTAGTCAAAACAATTAAATTATGTATAGGTATATATATATAATGGATTGATTGGTGCATTTCCTTCTTCCCAAGGAAGTTTGAGAATGACATATTATGTTTATTAGGTTAAATTGTGGAAAATTTATTCTAATGAATACAATATTACTAGTCCTTTAATTTAAACCCTAACATAATACTAAACAAATTATTAACCTAAATCACTTTTAAATGAAAGATTAAAAGTCATATTCCAATAATTAATTCAACTTAAAGTTTAGAAAGATTTATTGTATTCATAATAAAGTTTAGATTCATTATAAGCTCTTGGCCGACATGATGAAAAAGTGCTCGAGTTCAACATTTGTTTTGAGTGTCATGTAAAAGTCGGGTAATGTCTTCTCTCGAGTATTGAGTCCAGGTTAGTAGCAAGAACGATAAATGAATAAGAGTTTAGTCTTATATATATATATATATATATATATATATATAAAAGTAAATGTTATGAGTTCGAGTCATGATAAAATAAAAGTACAAATTTTTTTTTTAAAGTTAAATATATTAAGCTCATCAAATCAAACTAATAGCTAGTTAGCTAGGTATTATATTTGATTAGTAGTCCAATCAAAGTCCATAAATTGGCATTTGTCACAATAATTTGGCTTTAGTTGTTCTACCTCTTGTTCTTTTCTGCTGTTTGCCTTCTTGTGGTTTTAAATGTTAAAAGGTTCAACAAACCTTTGTGCTTTTGTGATGTGTGAGAAACTTCTCATCAACAATTTTTTCCTTTTTTTTTTTTTTCAATTTTCAAAAAGTACTTTCAATAATAAAAAAAACTTTTATTTGACAAAAAAACGTAATTCTATTGATAGCAGTCTCACTTAAGATAAGAAAAATCTTGAATTCTAATCATCTTAGAGTCAAATTCTCACACACAAATATATATATATGATTGCAATGCCATCAATATGCCCACTTCCAAATATTGCTAGTGCTAATAAGGACATTGGTATTTTCTAGTTAATTTTTGCACTACAAGATGAGACATGTCACACACACACACACACATATATATATATATATATGTATATATAGTTGATAGGAAAGCTATATTGGATCTCCCTTTCATACAAAAAGTCAATTTCACCAAACAAAAAATTTGTATGCACTTATATGGAATCACTTTACTACTTCTACTACAACAAAAAAAATAATAATAATTGTACTTTTTTTTTGCTAAATTAATAATAATTGTACTTGCTTCGAAACTTCCATACAATTTTTACCATGTAGGCTACGTATACAATATATATATAATAATAATTACATATTTTATAAAATGTTCTAAATATCTAAATATAGATTCAATCTCGTAACTTTATAAGTCAAAGAACTTCATAACAATTTACTTGCGCTGTGAAGTTATATAATTTATTATTATTATTATTATTATTTATAGTTATGATGTATGGAGTATAATTTTATGGAAAAAATGTTATGTACATTAAGTTAAAAGCTTGTGTAATGATTAAGAGAGATTCTCGTTAAGATTCATTCCCATATTTTAATCTATGGTAAGTTGCCTAAAATTACCAATATACCCTTAATTTGGAAAATAAAATTTCTTATTTTTTAAATAATAATAATATAATAAAAGGAAAGAAAAGAGAAATAGGAATATTCCTCCTAATTTCTTAGTTCTCCTCGTCACCCCACCACGCAAGGCGTTATATTATCATATTCTTGAGAATTTTTTTCCTTTTTATCCTATTCTGAACGAGTCTCAATTATAAGTAACACTTTTAAGTTATATTTACATTCAAACTATTATTATTTGAGCAGGTAAACTTTAATATTGGTTCAATTCAACGACCTCAATTAAATTAGAATAACTCTTTATTACTTGTTTGTCTGCGATTTGGAGTTTCTTCCGGAACTATTTTAATAATTTTATTTATGTAATTTGTTCCTATTTGAGATATAATCATAAAATTGTATGTCAAATTTTGATTTGAGGAAAAATTAAATTAAAAATTAAATGTATAATTGGTTGTAAGAAGAAGACAATAGACCTACATGTTTTTTTTTTAATGTTTGTTTGTAGCTTTAGTCATAAAATAAATCATATTTTTGGTTAGTAATGGGCCAAGTGTGTTCTCATCTTCTAATTCTTGAGTGGCAATAAGACTAGATTCCAAAACGCACATGCTTTTTTCTACAATTGGATGAAATTTTTATTAATCATCTTATCTAATTAAGCTATTTTCTTATATATATATATATATAGAGAGAGAGAGAGAGAGAGAGAGAGAGAATACATACATATATGTATATATATTCAATATTCTCAACTCCACATATTAACTTCTTTTTTTTTTTTTCAAAAAGAGGGAATATATTAGCTAAGAAAATGAAAATATATCATTTTTATTATGTAAAAAAAAATGTTTATAAGATTTTTTTATGTTCTCCAATTACTTATATTTAAGATCTTGTCCAACATTTCATTACAACAATTATTAAAAAAAAAAAAAAAATCAACAATAGTTATTTTGTGATATTATATATATTATTGTGACTTGAAGTCCCACATCACTCACGTAAAAATTACTGAGCAGTTATTAAATAGAGGTTTGAAGCCCTTTACGTTTTAAATTTGCAAGACGCACCTGAAATGGATTAGAACAAACAATATCATTATATTCGAGTTGAATAGATCTTTGAAGAAGGTAAAATGCAATCTAACCTATAACTTCACCCTAAGTTAGAAAATCTTTTAACAACTCATCTTAAGTCTCGAGATTTTGGTAATAAATTTTTAATATATATAATAGTTCTTAAAATATAAAAGAATTAATCTTTGTGGGTACAATTTCCAAAAAATCTGAATTAATCGAAAAAGTAATTTTAGATATCGGATTTTCCTAGTAGCTCTACATTTTTTTTCCCCCACTTTAAAACATGTTTGGGTAAAAGAAAACAGAATTACAAGAAGGTACCAAAAAAAAAAAAAAAATTTGTTCGGATGATATAAACATGGTACCAATCTACCCGGTCCGACCCAGTACAATTCTTCGCGGGAATGATAACGACATTTTAAAATTATTTATTACAAATACCACGCTCCTTCTCTCGCGTGTGTCTCAAACGATAGTTCCACCTCAATTGTATTTTTTTATTAACAAAATAATATTGACCGTTTATATCATTAATTAATCCATTTAACTACAAATATTCTCCAATTGAAAGTAAATAGTTTTGTTGGTATCTAATTGGGGCGCCTGGTGGTCTCATCTTTTCGGTGAGACTAATCCGGACTCGGTCTGCTGCCCTGGAGGAAGTATTAGGAACCAACTCCCCCAAACTATCGGGTTGAAAGTAAATAGTTGAACACTTAATATGCTTTATTTTCATAAATACGCTTAAGTGAGCCTCATATATATAAAATGCGTTATTGTGTAAAGGGGTTTAGACTCATGCATAATATCCACTATGACATCTCTTAAGCGAGCAATGTTAGATTACAGTTGACAACAAAACTTAAATGTTCATAAATAATATAAGTTTTTATAATTTCAAACTTTTATATTTATCTTAGCACTAATTAAAATAATAATAATAATAATAATAATAATAATAATAATAATAATATGATTTACTTACTATTTTAATATATATATATATATATATATATATATATATATTAATAAAATTAGGATAAATATTACCTAACATTAATGCCCACGAGCAACCACAACCACTCAAGAGGGCTCCCAAATAAGTGATGAAGAATCAAACAAGAGAATGATGGTTGTAGGACTTATGCCAATTATTAATAATAGTATACAAATTTATTTGTATATAATATATTATAATTTACAATATTAATTTCGTATCTTAGGTGTATAAAGATTTGTTAGAGTATATATTAGTTTTATTATTTATTATAAGTATAAGGGTAGTATTGTCTTTTTATCTTTTTCATTATTCCTATATATAGTCTTATTTATCTATTGTAATTAGATTATTCAATTATAATGAAACCCTAGCTATTCCTTTTGTCCTCTTTTATTTCTTCTTCAATTCTTACATGGTATCGAGCCGTTAGATATTTGATGGTTTATTTTGTTGAAATTTGTTGGTGTGGAATTAGGTTTTGAAATTTGTTAATCAACTTTTGGTGGCAGTCGTGGAATTTTGTTGGTGTGGTCGCTGGAGCTGGAATTCCATTAATTTTGGAATTCATTGAGGGGGAGAAGGTGATTGCGGAGAGAAGGGAAAGTTAGTGCGGTTTGGAAGCTCAAATTTTGTGAGGAAAGTTGAATTTTTTCTTATTCAATTTAATTTAAATTTTCTTGGTTATTGTTTGCCTTTGCTGGAGTTCTATATCTTGATTAAAAGGGGTATGTTTTTGAATTATACAAATTATTCTATATTTGTGTAAGCAATTTGAGAATTTGAGAAATTTGGGGATTTGACAAATTTGAGAATTTGAGAATTTGCACTTGTTTGAGACATTTTAGAATTCTTGTTTGAGACATTTGAGAAATTTGGGAAGACATTTGAGAAATTTGGGAAGACATTTGAGAATTTGAGAATCGAGCAATTTGAGAATTTGGGAATTTGCACTTGTTTGAGACATTTGAGAATTCTTGTTTGAGACATTTGAGAAATTTGAGAAATTTGGAAGACATTTGAGAATTTGAGAATTTGAGAATCCGAGCAATTTGAGGATTTGACAAATTTGGGAATTTGAAGTAATTTGAGTTTTGAGAAATTGCACTTGTTTGGAAGTTTTGGTTATTTATGATCTTAAGATCTTTATTTACTTTGCTTGACTTGCATTGATATTTAGAGGATCATTTATTGCTAATGGCTTTTGTAAAGGATGATTCACCTTACGCGATGTCTACTTCATCCGCATTAAATCGGAATTTTGCTAATACCCTGCAAATATACTTACTTTCTTCCTTGTGGGTCTTAGATTCGGTGCATCTCATCATATGTCACCTTCTTCATCATCCTTTGTATCTATGTCCCAATCTCCTTCCCCTACCCCTCGTTATGGCTCGATGGCACTCACATGCCCTTAGCGGTGTTGGTTCTATATGCATTCCTCATTTATCTCTCTCCGATGTTTATTGTGTTCCAAAACTTACTATGAATCTTGTATCCGTGAGTCGCCTTTGTGATTCCGGTTGGTATTCGTTTCCTTTCTCATCTACTTCTTGTGAGGTACATGATCCTCAATCTCATAGGATGATAGGGAAAGGTCGTAGACAAGGGGGATTATATGTCTTGGACGAGCTACGTGTTCCGGTGTAGCCGCATAGTCGAGTATTGATTTGTCTTCTTTTCTGCTTTAAACTTCTTCTTCTTCCCCTTTTACTTGTGGCACTCTAGACTTGGTCATGTTTTCGCCGCTCCGCTCTAAAATATTTAGTTTCACAAGGATCTTTGGGCAATTTAGAAACTTGTGATATTTCGATTGTAGTGGTTGTAAACCGGCCAAGTTTTTCCGCTTTACCTTTTTTAAGAAGGTGTCCCCCCCCCCCCCCCCCTTGAGAGTAATTCATTCCCCCCCCGCCTTTTTCTCGTAGACACAAAGGGGGTTCCAAATATTATGTTTCTTTTATTGATGATCATACAAGATATTGTTGGGTTTATTTAATGAAACGTAGACTCGATTTTCTTCATATTTATACATCATTTCGCTCATTAGTTAAAACTCAATACTCTGCTGTGATAAAATGTTTGCTTTCGATTTGGGTGGAGAATATACGTCTATAGCATTTTCCCGAGCTCCTTCTTTTACGATGGTACTATTCATCGATCCTCTTGTACCGATACCCCACAACAAAATGGAGTAAGCTGAAAGAAAACATAGACATATTGTTGAAACAGCTTCGCTCTCTTCTCTTATCCGCTAGTGTCCCAAGTTCTTTTTGGGGTGAAGCTATTCTCACCGGGTCCACTTAATTAATAGAATTCCTACTATTCACACATCGGGTTTGTCTCCTTATGAAAAATTGCATGGCCATTCTCCTACTTATTCCTCCTTACGTGTGTTTGGTTGTACTTGTTTTGTTCTTCGTCCTAGTGTTGAGATAAATAAGTTGTCTTCACGCTCCGCTTGCGTGTGTTTTTCTTGGTTATGGTGCGAGGCAAAAAGGTTATCGTTGTTATGATCCTATTGCTCGAAATTATATGTCTCTCGTCATGTCTTCTTTCTTGAACACATTCCCTTTTTCTCTATTCCTAAGTCATCCCAACATATCTCTAAGTCGATCTCATATGCATTGATCCTTTCTTAGATGATCCTCCTAATCTTAGTTCCTCCACCATCGATGTTGTCTCCTCACCTTCTCCCGTAGTCGTCCCTACTCCTCCTCCGATTGTAGATCCTCCACCACGCTATCCACAACGTACTCGTAAGTCCACTCAATTACCGATTTTGTTTATTCTTGTTTTTCTCCATCCTTTACTTCATTTTTAGTGTCTCTTCACAATCTTTGTGAGCCTACTTCCTATAGAGAAGCCGTTCTTGATCCTAAGTGGCGAGGCTATGGCGAGGAACTTGATGCTTTGAAACGTACCAATACTTGGGATTTGGTACCCCTTCCTCCCGGTAAGAGTGCTATTGGTTCTCGTTGGGTTTATAAGATCAAAACTAAGTCGGATGGCTCGGGGGGGCGTTACAAAGCAAGGTTAGTTGCAAAGGGTTTTGCTCAAACGTATGGTATAGACTATGAGGAGACTTTTTGCACTGTTGCCAAGATGGCCACTATACGTGCTCTTATTGCCGTTGCCTCGTTCATAAATGGTCTATTTCTCGGATGGATGTCAAAAATGCCTTTTTGAATGGGAATCTTAAGGAAGAAGTTTATATGGTCCCCCCCCCCGGTGTATCTCATAATCCAAATGAAGTTTGTAAACTTAAAAAGGCATTATATGGTCTTAAACAAGCTCCTCGTGCTTGGTTTGAGAGATTTTCTACCGTGGTTTGTTCTCTTGGATTCACCTCTAGTGCTCATGATTCCGCTTTTATTTGTTAAGTCTACATCCTGCGGTCGTATTCTTCTTTCACTTTATGTTGATGACATGATTATTACCGGTGATGATGTTCTTGGTATTGCAAAATTGAAGGTCGAGTTGGCTAATCGGTTTGACATGAAGGATTTAGGTCTTTTGCGTTATTTCTTGGGGATTGAGGTTGCTACTTCTTCAAAAGGTTATTTTTTGTCTCGGCCTAAGTATATAGCAGATATTCTTCATCGCGCCGGTCGGTGGCTGAGATATACCTGGGTGATACACCTTTGGAACTTAATGCTCGATATAGTCCTAGCGGATGGTTCTCTCTTGTCCCGATCCTACTTTGTACCGAACTTTGGTTGGTAGCCTAATCTACCTCCACTATTACTCGACCGGATATTGCTTATCATGCCCCCATATTGTCGGTCAATTTGTTGCATCTCCAACTACAGGTTCATTGGGCCGTTGTTCTTCGTATTTTACGTTATCTTCGTGGTACTATTTCTCATGGTCTTGTGTTTCCGCTCGATTCGTCTTTGAATCTTTCCGCCTATCTCGATCCGATTGGGCCGGTGATTCGCATGATCGTAAGTCCACTACCGGCTTTTGCATATTCTTAGGTGGTTCTCTTTATTTCATGGCGAAGTAAGAAACAACAAGTTGTTTCTCAACTCCTCCACGGAGGCCGAGTACCGTGCCTGGCTACTACCACGAATGAGATTGTTTGGCTGCGTTGGCTTTGGGCCGATATGGGAGTTCACATTACTACCCCTACTCCACTTTATTGTGACAACAAGAGTGCTATTCACATTGCTCGTAATTCAGCCCTTTCATGAGCGTACTAAACACATTGAAATTGATTGTCATATTACTCGACAGCGCTACAACGTGGAGCGATTTCATTGCCCTTCCGTTTCTTCCACCATGCGCTTAGCTGATTTTTTACAAAGTCTCACACTGCTTCTCCGTTCCGCTTCTTTGTTGACAAACTCTCGATGCTCACTGCATCATGAGTTCGAGGGGGATGTTAGAGTATATATTAGTTTTATTATTTATTATAAGTATAAGGGTAGTATTGTCTTTTTATCTTTTTCATTATTCCTATATATAGTCTTATTTATCTATTGTAATTAGATTATTCAATTATAATGAAACCCTAGCTATTCTTTTGTCCTCTTTATTTCTTCTTCAATTCTTACAAGATTAAAATTGTGATATCTCACTCACATTGAAAGTTAAAGTGAATGTATAATGATATATAAGGATGATTCTAGGTACTCAAAGTCAAATCGGGACATTCTTTTGGTATAGTGAAGATAATACTTAGGAGTTGATCATAGATGCTACCGGACCTATACTTGCAAAGCACGGGCTTGCACGTCGTGACAAAAACTAATTATATTATTGTATTATATAAAATTTTTTATAATTATAATTAAAATTTTTAATTTTATCCCTAGTTATATTTATTTTTATTTTTATTTTTTAGTTGGTTTATTTTATTTTTTATTTAGTAGGCTCCCAATGCAATCTTTTTCCTCCACATTTTTACCTGCCTAAAAATTTTCTGAATAAATGACCAAAATACACTTGTCCGTTATATTTTTAAAAACATACAAAATAATAATAATAATAATAATAATAAGATGGATTACAAAAAAAAAAATATGAAGATTAGGAATTAAATACACGAATTTCCAAAAATAAAAATGGTAAAAATACGAATTATAAAAGTGACAAAAATGGTGAATCAGTGTATTTATTCAACAAAATAAGTAGAGATCAGTTATGTAAAAATAGATTGTTTTAATTCGGTAGCTTGAGGGAGTTGGTGCGTGTACTCTTAATGCTTCCTCCAGGGCGGATGGTTGAGGTTTCGAATCCCTCTAGGGTGGTTATCGTCATGTTTAAAAAGTTATGAGTCCGACCCTCACCCTCGAGTAAGAGTTGAACTTTGCGAGCGCTCTGCAGACCTAGTCCAGATTAGTCTCACTAAATAAGGTAGGAACACCGAATGCCGAAGTGGGTATAAAAAAAAGAAAACGAGGGAAAAAAATAGATTGCTTTGGTGGGGGCCCACCATGTTTTTTTTTTTTTTTTTTCACCATGCTTATGTAACTACTAAAAGAATAATTGCATTCTATAGTTGAGATAATTTATTTTATTTTATATGTACAAATAGTCTCATTATATATATTATTTTATAACCTTATTTCATAAGTCTAACTTTTATATATATATATATGTATATATATATATATTATTTTTTTATTATTATAGGGGGAAGGGGGTGTCGATCTCACCATCTGTGAGGTTGGGGGGTGGCACCTTTGCCAACTTCTCTGCCCAACACTGACGTCTAACTTATATATAGTATTTTAACTCTTTTATCTTTTTAAAAAAATAATTTAATTAAACTTTGTTTTATATGAATACTTTACGAAATGAAGATTTTAACACTTATTGAGTGATATATAAGTGTTTGATTGAGATTTTCTCTTGAAAATTAAATTATCCAAACGCAATTCGAATCGAATCTATATTTGTTGAAACATTGATTTTAAATATTAGATTATTCAAAAAAAATATATTTTTTATTAGATTAAAAAGAATATAATGTAGCTAGCTACTCGTAAATCGTTTAAGAATCAAATAAATTAATTTTTTTTATTAATCACGTATAGGTGTATGTATATCTTAAGAGAATCACGTTAATCGGACTATTACCTTATTATTATTTTAAAATTTTTGATATATTTTATGTGTAATGTATCTCAAACTTATGACTTCTAAGATTATAAGTAAAACTGCTATTAACTTAATTATCCAAACTTTTTTTTTTGTTAGATCATTTGGTATTTGAAGCCATCACGACTCCGATTAATTCGGATTCATCTCGAATTACACCCGCAGAGTACAACTATTACTATAACCTTTTTTTTAAAGTACAATCTTATTATCAAGAACTTTAAATCTTGGATTCTCTAATAAAAATATAATCTTTTTGTCCAAAAATGTCGTGTACTATATATATATATATATTGCTTTTTTAGTATAGTATAGTATAATAATTAAGATATATATTCAGATAAGCTTGCCTTGTAGAGTAAGGATTGTGTTTAGTATTCCAAGTTGATGTGGGGAGGAAATAGGATGGATTCTGAAACCGAAAGAAAGAAACACTGAATATTTTGAAATTCTTTTATCCAATTTGGTGCAACAAAATTAAAATTAAAATTTAAACCCAGTAAAAGATTGGAACTTTTTAGAGAGAGAAAGAAAAAGGAAAGGTTTTTGAGTGAGTGTGACCTGGTGCGCATATTCAATCCTCACATATCACACACACACACACACAACAAACAATAAAAAAAAAAAAAAAAAAAAAAAACTGTTGTTTGGTAGTGGAATTGTGTTTCTTTTCTTCCAAACTGTAGAAGACGATAATAGGAAGACCCCTCCACATTCTCTCTCTCTCTCTCTCTTTCACCCACAAAATAATAGTATTTAATAGCATATATATAATATATATATATATATATAGTATATATATATATATATATATATATATATATATATATATATAGTAGTAATAATAATATAATACTGCAAGTGCACACCTATACATGAGTTTGATTTTTTTTTGTGATTCGGTATTCTTATTAAGGATTAAGTCGTCAGGAATTCACGAGAGAAAACTCTCGAAACTACAACATATAACCGAAATCGAGAAATAAAGTTGTCTTTGACATGTGTAGGGTGAGACACTTAAGTAAGAGAAACCAAACTAACTAAACTATCACATGCAAGTTTGATTTTATTAGAAATATAAACAATCAATTTTTGTTCTAATATGAAGTTTCACATCGCTCGCCTAAGACAACATGAAGCAGTTATTATGCAGAGGTGAAGCTATTTACTCAATGATGATACGTATTAAACACGTGAGACTCATACTCATGTGAAATAGAGCAAAGCAAAAACATCATTTTGTCCCAACAAAAATTATATGAAAACTAAAATCACTAATTTTTTAATTTTTGACCAAACTAAAATAATATTTATAAAAATACTATATAAATACTCTTTATATAAATTTACAAAAATACCCCTAAAAAATATAAATAACTAATCAAATAGTAGTAGCTATTTAAACCACTTTGATTTGGTTAAAGTTTTTGAGAGGCAGCTTACCAAACTGAGTTATTATAGTTTTAAAAAAAAAAAAAAAAAAAAAAAAAGTTAGTTGTATTCTTGAATAGTGGTGTGTATGTATATGCATGGGGAAGCAATATGATTTTTGGGATTATTTATTTAATGGTAGCAGCATTTAAATATGGATTTTTGAAAAGACGTCGCGTTTACATTCGATTCTTCCTTCCTAACTCTTCATCCAATGAAATAACAATTGATGGATGTTTGAAGAAGATGAGTTTCAGAAACAGCTCTCTGCAGCAGAGAGAGTTTAACTGATTCATGAGTTTCTTCAGTTTCAGTTTCTTGTTTTTTTAGGGGAGCAGCAAATTGAGCGCGGGAAATTAAAGAGTTATTCTATTTCTTCCTTGAAGCCCTTTTTTTTATTTCCATTGAAGGTCTTTTTTCTTCGCTCTGTATATTGCTTGATAGAGGATGGAATGGATTTGAAAAGTGGAAGAAAATTGAAGTTTTCTGTAATTCTTTGATGGTTTTTTTGGGGAAAAAAAAAAAACGCTTTGGAATTTTATTCTTTTCCAACAGATTTTGTTTTTTTTTTTTTTGGTTTTTTCCTTTCCTGATTTTTGGTATTTGTCTGCTCTTTCGGCTGATAGAATGGAATTATCCCTTGAGTGGGTGAATTTTTTTTTTTTGGGGATATTTATCCTTACGCAGACCAATTGTTTGACGTATACTTGAGATTGGTTCCCTTGCTTGATTTTCTTTTTTCAAAATTGAAAGCACTTTATTTTTTCATTTTCCCTGATCTTTAATTTGGGTGTTTTTCTGTGTTTAATCATTCTTTTCTTCCTCTTCTTATTGATTTAGATAGAGATTAAATAACCTGTTAGTGGGTTTTTTTTTTCTTTTCTTTTACATACATATATTTCTTAAAAGGTCAAAGATGAACTGTTCTATGTTTCTGCTTCCATGATATTCATAAACTTAATCTGAATGATATTTTTAGCTGCTTTTAGTCATTAATTCTAAACATTTTGACTCATAGTTGAGTAGTGGAAAAGGACAGAGTCTTGATTTACCACTGGCCTTTTTTGTTTTGCACCTTTGGTTTGTGTTTTTCTTGATATATATATATATGCACACCTGTATCTCTATACCTCCTTCTTCTCTACCTGTTCTTTCTTTTCCTTAGTTGACTTAATGATCCTGTTAGATTTGAAAACTAAAAGGGTTCTTTTTTTTATTATCAAACATCAGATTACCAGACAGGATGATTAACTCAACATCAACTCAATTTGTTGCCTCAAGGAGAATGGGACTTTATGAACCTATGCATCAGCTTGGGGTGTGGGGAGATTTTCAAGGTAATGGGTGTATGAATGCATCTCCTACAACAATTCTAGAAGTTGACACCAAACTAGATAATCAGGTGCTGTATTTGCATCATTTGTTAATTCATGATTTTACCTGTTTGTGCTTTTTTACAGGCTCTTACTTGTTTGATCTTGAACTTGTTTTACAATGAATATGCAGTCGGAAGATACTTCACAAGGAACATTTATACCTCCGAGTAAATATGATCAGGAAGCAAGTAATAAACCTGCTGATAAGGTAAAAAGAGAATATGCATATTAGTTCTCCGACCTATAATTGTTTACTTCCAGAGAAGATTATAGTTGATAATAGAACATCATTGCATAAGTAAGGAACTTCACACATGGAAGAATGCAATTGTATGTGTTCAATCATGATTGTAAGGATTCAACCATTTTCTTCTCTTTCACTGTTACATTTTCATCATTTCTCTGTAACATATAAACCTAACTACAAAAGAAAGCATGATAAGAATCCTTTTTCATTTTCTCAAACTCAACAATGGATTTTTCATTAGCAATGGAACTTACAACTGATTATTACTATTCTGATAGTGATGATAGGCTTAGGGACTATTTATTTATGTGTGTTTTGCTCTGTAAAAGTTGAACTTTAATGGTATGTGTTGGAAATTACATATTTGTCCTAAATCTAGAGGAAATTTATCACAGCTACTTTTATTTTCCATATATAGTTCTAAAATCTGAATATGGGCATTTCTCTACTGTTAGAATTAAATGTTGCAGTGTTTGCTATCATCCCATTCAGCATTTACCCTTATTGGCCACACACACACACTGTGTTTTCTAAGATGGTGTGCTATTATTTAGAAATGTTTGATATTTCTCAATCAGATTGACAATTTCCTCTTTCCTTTAAAGTTTGCACTGATTATTCAAATTGGAATGTTTATGTATCCTAGGTACTGAGACGTCTTGCACAAAACCGTGAGGCTGCTAAGAAAAGTCGTTTAAGGAAGAAGGTAAAGTAAGGGTGCTGGTATACAAGAAATATAGTTTGTTTTCTTTCTGATCTTCTGTGTTTTAGATGAATGAGCGATACGGGTACTGATAAATCCTTTTTACTTATAACTGACTTCTATAGGCCTATGTTCAGCAATTGGAAAATAGTAGAACAAGGCTAATACAGTTAGAACAAGAGCTTGAAAGAGCAAGACAACAGGTTAGATTTTTTCTTTCTTTTCTTATATATATATATATATATATATTTTTTACAAATCTAACTAATAATCAAACTATTTATTGCAGGGTGGGTATTTAGGTGGAGGATTAGAATTTAGTCAGATAAGCAGCTCTGGAATTGGAAACTCAGGTTTGTTGATTTCATTACTATGGCAAGATGCTATGCTATATTATGCTTTGGGGCGAAATTGAACTGAGCTGAATGTCCAACTTATTGAGCATGAGTTTGAAATAAATCATTGAGACACTGAGTTCGAGTAGGTTGATCTAGCTCGCATTTTGGTTCGTTGAACTTGATGATATTAATTAAATCGATTCATTTTCAGATCCAATTGCATCTAAGAAAACTATGAGTCAAATTTTTTACTGAGTGAAATGCTGTTTTCTGCAACTAAATGTTTATATGCTTGTTATGTCTTCAGGTAATACTGTTTTTGGTATAGAGTATGGACATTGGGTGGAAGAACAAAATAGACAAATAGATGGTCTGAGAAATGCTTTGGATTCTAACATCAGTGAAGCAGAGTTGCATATCCTTTTCGAGGTTGGGATGAAACACTATTACAGTCTGTTTAAGTTAAAGACAATGGCAGCAAAGTCCGATGTCTTTTATCTTCTCTCGGGGATGTGGAAAACACCAGTGGAACGTCTTTTCTTGTGGATTGGAGGTTTTCGCCCATCAGAGCTTCTTCAAGTAAGAGAGATGAACTTTAACTTTTTGTTTTTGACAGATAGATCTGGTTTTAAATCTACATTTAATTGCAGATAATTATGGTGTCGATCAATCCTTTGACGGATGAACAAGTGTTGCATATTGACAATCTCAGACAATCGTGTCAGCAAGCTGAAGATGCCTTGACACAAGGGATGGAAAAACTGCATCAGCTTTTGGCTGATGCAGTTTTAGCTGGCCAGTTAGGCCAAGGCATTTACCTGCCACAGATGGAAGCTGCAATGGAGAAATTGGATGCACTTGTGAGGTTTGTGAATCAGGTAAAAATAATTAATTTGTTTCTTTTCTGGGGTCAAGAATTATGATGATGATGATGATTGGCACACAACCTTTACAGGCGGATCATCTTCGCAAAGAAACCTTACAACAGATGTCTCGAATTCTAACAATCAGGCAGGCAGCTCGTGCACTACTTGTCTTGGGAGAGTATTTTGAACGTCTCAGGAAATTGAGCTCTGATTGGGCGAATCGCCCTCGAGAACCAGCCTAAAGAGGAGGAGAGAGGAAGAAGAGCATAGATGAGATCTCATTTGGGAGGGGGATTTTGCAATCCATGGTTGGCTATAGCTATACTCATGTTTTTTTCTCTTAGTGATGTTTAAGTGAGAAATATATAAAATATATATACCTGTCTGAATGTGATGATGATATAAAAAAATGATGCCATTTTTTCATGCAGCTTCCTGCCAGAATTTGTACATATAGAATTCTATAGGAAGGAAGTTTGCAGTTTCAAATTCCTTTTTCCCCTTTTTCTTTCTGGTTGTACATTTTGTTTGTTGTACTAGTCAGTCAGTCAGTCAGGCGGCTTATGCGTTACTGGAATCTCGAAGGGACGTTGAGCATGCTGCATGGCGACGTATTTGGAAGACCAGGGCTCCTATGAGATCTTCGTTTATACTTTGGCAGGCCAGATTGGATAGATTGAAGACAAATGCTTTATAGGCGTACTATCCGGACTGACCCTAGCTGTGATATCTGTCATGGGGTGTATGAGGGCTCCTTTCATGTGTTAGGAGACTGCCCTCCTGCGAGAAAGTTGGTCCATGTACAATTCCTCCCTATTGAGGAAGGCTGTCTTTTTTTTTTTAATAAGTGAAATTTCATTAAAAAAATAATACAAACTGAATGATTAAAATAATAGAACAAAATACCAACCTAAAAAATAGATGGAGATAAAATACTCAACCTAAAAAACACAAAACACGAAATTCAATTGGGTGATTTCACTTTCTTCTTTCAACCGCAACTTAATCCATCAATTTTTCTTCTAAAAGAAGAAAAAAAAACTGATATCTAGATATCAGTAAAAACTATGCATTTGAAAAGTGAAAGACAGAAAACTAAAGAAGAATAATAGACTAAAACAACAACCAAAAAAAAAAAAGGGAAATCACAAAAAGAAGTAAAAAAAATAGAGAAAATACAACAGCAAAGGTAGATCTCCGGCTAGAGCTCTCTCTTAGCCGGGAGAGGGAAGTGGAAGCTAGAGGCTGGCGGGTGGAGAAGAGAGGAGGGGAAAGTTAGTGTTTTTTTTCCTTGCATTATATATATATATATATATATCCAATAGTCCTGTGCATATAAAATTAATAATTTTGTGTTTTTGCAGTTCAGAAATATTCAAAATTATCAATTCTAAGACACACTTTCCCCCTTAAAGAGAAGTTGCATATACATAGTAATTTAAATTTTGAGGGTAGAACTAATCTCCCAGAAAGTTATCTATCAGACTTGAATGAAATTAATCTAGATATAGATATGGTTTAAATGCCACTCGTTTATAAGACCTCATGCCATAAGAAAAAAGAATTTTCATACTATCAACATGAAACAGAATATAGAAACAGTGGTTTTTCAATCATCAAAACCGTTGTCATCTACAATTATTGGGAAATTGAGAATGTGTTTAACCACACCTTGGTGGAACTTATAAGCAGAATCTCATCTAAGTTTTGCAGCTAATATAATATTATATATAATTGTACAAATGCAGGATTATTGCAGGGCTGCAAAACACTAAGTCAGGGTTCACAGCTTAGATAAGGAATAATCCAATGCATCCACCAGAAAATCTGCAGAAAGAAAACACAGGAATTGAGTCAACATGTCTAATGAAGAAGGGGGGAAGAGAAATAGCCAAAAATAGCAAAAAAATGTTTCTTGGTTGGTTACCTGCATCATCTTTGCTGAAACACATAGGAGGCTTTATTCTGAAAACATTGCCATATAATCCACCTTTCCCAACTAAGACGCCGAGTTCTATCCATAAATAAGAACATCATGACAGAGAAAGCATGAAATCAATAGAGGATAAAAAGTGAGAATAAAATGAGCATAAATAGTTATCTATCTGATTTTCACCATTTTCCTTTCTATATTTAGTTTTACAAACCTCTGAGCTTCTCAAACACAACAGCAGTTTCTGCTTTTGCAGGAGTTTTGGTCTCCCTATCAGTCACCAGCTCTATGCCCACCATCAAGCCTCTTCCTCTCACATCTCCTATAACTGTTGATATAGATATTATATATTGAAAGAACAATAATTAGAAGTTATCCAACGTATCATATTGTATGTATAGCTAATCAATGGCAGTAAGGGGCAGATAACAAGTAAAGCTAATCTGTTATTAGATTTACTCCTCTTCTTTCACCTTAAATATATATATAACACTTTTATACCATAACCTGAAGGATGAAAACCAAAAGCTACAGGCATCATTGAAGAGAGTAATTATCCATGTGCCAGAGGGCATGCATAAAACATACTTTCACATGTAGATACAGATATTTCATATGTGTCACCTGTTTTGTTGTTAAATAAAAATAAAATTATAGCAAGGTAAGTTCCAGAGGATTACTATTGTGACTCTGCTGAAGAGCCTTCAGACGCCCAATTAAGTGTGAGCCGACCTCAGAACAGTGCGCTTGGCGCTTCTCCTTATCAAGAACTCTAAGCACTGCAAGACCACCAGCCGAGCATACAGGATTGCCACCAAAGGTGTTGAATTGTATCTTTTTAGACAATACACTAGCGATTTCTGGGGTGGTAACAACAGCTCCGAGAGGCAAACCATTGCCAATTCCCTGATAATTACATTTTATCAAATTAAACAAGAAGGACATGCATGCACTTGGAGAGGAATTGTGTACTTGTCAAAGAGAGGAGAATGCAATGATTTTTACCTTTGCCATGGTAACTATATCAGGAATAACACCTTGTGTCTCAAAACCCCAATAATGACTTCCTGTACGGCCAAAGCCAGTTTGCACTTCATCGGCAATGCAAACACCACCAGCCTTACGAACAATATCATACACCAGTTTCAAATATCCAGGAGCCAACTCAACTGCTCCACCAACCCCCTGAAGTTTTAGCAGAGGTTAATGATTCGTGGATGAAATATAATTTTTAACTCACTAAAATGTGAAATGGTAATACACCTGAATGGTTTCAGAAATAAATCCAGCAACCTCTCCCGAAGAACCATGATCAATGTGATCTTGAACATCCTTAGCATAAAGACTAGCATCTGATCCAAATACACCACGGTAAGGATTTGGATTTAGAACATGTGTAATTTCACCCTGCAGTATCCAAAACCAATGAACAAAGTAAGATTTTGAAATCAAAGTGAGCAGGTTCAGTAAAAGTATTTTGAACCCTGTTTCTAAGCACTAACACAGAGCGCAAACATATGATATTTCAGAGGTTACTGTACTTCATATAGAGCTATATGAAGTATCTCGTTGGGAGCACTTATTTCAGCATTTTGAAGGAAGTAAGATTATATTCAGAAATAAGGACCCAAGATACTCAAATTTATGTTTATTTATGTAGGCACTCTCTTATATGAACAACTTATCTCTCTGTTTTAAAAATCCAAAATAGGATGAAATTGTAAGACAATGCAACATTTCTCTTGATATTGGGTTCTTTTTGACCACTAGTCTGTAGCGGCAATTGTAATGGTACCACAAATTTATTAACCAACTGAGGAAGCAGAAGTGATGTTTTTAACTTTGAAGGTTAAAGACGTGATGCATTTTTCTCAAATGAAGATCACTTCTTTTAATTATTGTACCAAAACATAAAATGAATAAAAGTTGGGGATGACATGACAGAGTTAATCAAAAAGGAGCAAACCTGCGGAATGGGATATTTCCATGTACTCAGAGCCGTTAATCCAATAGTATTGTGACTTCCACCATGATATGCATTTCTTAGTGCTATCATACCAAGGTTGCCAGTGTACAACCGTGCCATCAACAATGCTAATTCATTTGCTTCAGTCCCAGAATTTACAAAATAAACAACCTGAAGGTCCAAAAGATTTTATGATTAAATCAAGACTTTTCATATGAGGAACAGAAGAGAAACAACACTCCAAGTTTGAGTAAAGCTTTGTCTAAAATTTAAGTGCAACAAACAGATACAACTTTTAATTTAATCGATGAAAGTGATATACAAATGTAGAAGCAAAGTAATGGAAGGCCCCAAATGCATCATAAAACCTCACGTGCTAACAAAATGCAAGAGTGTTAACTTTAAAAAGCAGAAATATTTCAGCCACTGAAGATGAAAAGGTGAAACTCGAACATCAAATACTATCTGAGCATAAACAAACTAGCACGATTTTATAACCTGCAAACTAAATGAAAGATTTAATTAGCATACTTGCCTTCAAGTTTCCAGGCATCTTGGATGCTAGTGCTTCAGCAAAATCAGCAATAGCATGGTGTAAGTAAATGGTTGTTGCATGTTGCAGAAGCTTACTTTGCTCCATAGTAGCTTCTAAAATTTCAGGATGGCAATGGCCACAAGATACAGTGACAATCCCAGCAAATGCATCAAGATAGCGTTTCCCATTCTCATCAAACAAATATTGCATCTTTCCTTCAACTATATTGAGCTGCACAAAAGGTGAAAAATTTGAAAACAAAAGTCCAATATGAAAACAATTGCAAGAATTTTAAGTTCCACGACTTATCAAATAAGATTTCTAGATGTATAATCATATATCTCAATAGAGTTTCTATCACAACACAAGGCTGCAAGCCTATTACTTGGCACCATTCTTGCCATACTGATAAGTGATCAAAATCTGTAGATTAATTAAGTAATCATAAAACAAAAATCTAAAAACATCAATGCTAATCATTTAGCCTCACGCTCAACGGCTCAAGTATATGGTATTAATACCCAATCCATTAAAAAGGAAAACAAGGACTTAGACATCTCATCAGAACAAAAAGCACAAAAATTTAAACCAAGAGAGAGAGAAAAGGTAAAAAGGGCTCACGGGCTTCTGATAATAATGAAACAGAGAAGGACCAAGATACTTCTTGCGCTTCTCAAAAACTTCATCAGCCAAAGGACCCTTATAGGGCTTAGGTTGATAATCAAATGGGGGCAATGACAGATCAGCCGCAGCGCTATTCCTCTTCAACAACGTTCGAATTCCAAAACTTCCAGTAAACATCTTCTTCTTCCATGCTGCCATGGCTGCTGCTACTGACTCGGTTGATCTTTTTTCACAAACAGAATATTCACACACACACACAAACACACAAAAACTCGCACTATAAGTAGAAGTATATAAGTACATGAATGAATGAATGCCAAGTTGGCGGTCAACAAACAGAAAAAGTTTTTCTATGAGAGCAAAAATGGGGATTGAGATTTCTGATGTGGAGATTCTTGAAATTCAGCAAATCCGTGGTTAGTTTTACCGAGACGTGATTATCCCGGATTTTTTCTTTTTTTTAAAATTTCAAACATTTTCGTTTCTATTGTGTATGAATCGAATAGTGGATTCTGTTACATACTAATTATTATTATTATTATTTTGGTAAATACATACTAATTATTATTATTATCATAAGAAAGGATAATGTTTCATTCTGAAAAAGAAAGAAAATGTAGCATTGGTTGGATCCGAGTCAGTAATATATATTAGGTGAGATCGCCAGCTTATTATTGGGCCACTTGCTGGTTGTTGTGAGCTTAAATATTCATGTTTTTTTTTGAAATTTTAACATTTAGTGTGTAGTAACTCATAATTTTTAGGGTCATAAGTGGGGCAAAATTACTACTCAACTGAGCTACATTTTCTTGACAAGATAAAAAATATATATATATATATATATATATATATTTTTATAAATAATTAAATTATTACGTGTTTTTTTTCACTATAGTTATAAAAAACATGTAAAAAGTTAGGATAACTCATAATTTGAGTCATAAATAAGTATAAGTGATCTAACCCAAGATGTGTAGAGGTTAAAGACTTAGGCGGTCACGCTAAAATCACTAAAATATTATATATATTTTTTTAAGAAAATAATTATTATATAAATATTTAATATTTAATTTTTTTAAAAAATTTTTATTTATATATATAGAATATTTATTTTTATCAATAACAAACATTATAACTTTTTCCATTATCTTCTATGCTATATTTTCATTTCAAATTTTGAATAAGAGAATAAAAATATATTATTGTGATGTTAAAATATATTGTGATATTCAAAAATTGAATCTTCTAAATATTTAGTTGATCGATTACTCAATCTTGATGATACAACAAATAATGTATTTTTCGATGAAAATATTTATATTTTAAAAAAGTATTTTTAAATTTTTGTTAGAAATAAATATTTGATATGACATTAATTTGTTGTTAATGTTGTGAATAAAAGTTTATAATTTATGATATAGATGACAAATTGGTCAAATTCGTTCTTTAACTTATAAATATTTTGCGATTTCATCCTTTATCTTTATAATTTTGGCCAATTTCATCATTCTGTTAATTTTTGGTTAGTCAACGGTTATTTTTAATTATTTTTAATAAAAATAATTTTCTCAAAGGGTAAAAATGTCAATTCACTTAAAAAAAGCAAATTGGCCAAATTCGTCCCTTAACTTATAAATTTTTTGCGATTTAATCCCTTATAAAATTTTTTGGAAACTTTCATCCCTTATCTTTATAATTTTGGTCAATTTCATCATTCTATTAATTTTTTCGCTAGTCAACGTTATTTTTAATAAAAATAATTTTTTCAAAGGTAAAAATGTTAATTCACTTAAAAAAAAATTAAAAATTAAAAAATCATCACAAGATGTCCGTCTCTGCCTCCCGCTCCGGTAACCACTGCTTCATTGCCGCCGCCAGTGACAAATAAGGCTCTGTCACCGCCCAATTTTTTCGGAAGGCCTCCTTCATTGGCCAAATCATGAAAGCGTAGTTGAATGAATAGATTTCGGTTGGGATTAAGATTAATTAAACCCAATTTACCAGGAAAATTAGTCTCGGCCGCTCTCCCGGTGGCAGAATCTTCTGGTGGTAAATTGATCAAATTCTATTTAAGATCAACCGGAACACTTAGCTATTTTATCTATTCAAAATGAAATGTTGAAATATATTAATTATAAATATATAATAAATAATTTTTGCAATTCAAAAAGATCAACAAATGGACTTCCCAGAAGTCAGATTCCCACAAAATATGGTGTAACACTTTTCTTTTACCTGGACCTACAAGCCCATGTTCCACAATGGGTTTGGCAGACCTTGCAATTAACTATTTAGTATTTACCTCTGTGTACCAAAATGATATCCGAGTTGATTATAAATACTTAGATTCATTCTTATATAGCATTACACATATTCACTTCACTTATTGATATGAGACGAAGTATCACAACAGTAATCTCCTAATAGGAACTTAATGTTAAAAGTAATATATGAAGCATAAGTTACCTTCAATGTGCCATGCGTGTGAAAGTTTTCCTGAGCTTTATTAACACACACACACATACATATATATATATATGATCTCTACCAAGTCTGCAAGATCACTGGAAACAATACCCAAAGGGAACCATTAGAAAAATGGCCAAAAAGAGTGTAAAAATCATTTTTTCCTCCCCAAAACATTATCTGCAAATCAATCAAAAAAACACATCAACTCCTTGAAATAAAGATTCAGTAGTTAACTGTACATTCAAAATTTCCCTAGCTACTGAAATGAAGAATGAGTACTATGCTAGCAGTCACCACATTTGCAGTCCAAGAAACAGGACTAAATAATGTAAGCAGGTTACCATATATATATATAGAGAGAGAGAGGGAGAGAGATTACTGAAGCAACAGATTTCTGACATATAGTTCTGTTACATGTTTGTATCTCCAAAATTAAGCAACCCTGCAAAAAAAAAGTATTCTCAAGCTCAATCATTTCTGCTCAATGATTATAATATATATATATATAAAGATTATATAAGAATATCTAAGTACAACTGAACTTGTTGAATATAACACTTACATACATATTAATGGTGGGGAGCTTCAGTGTTCTACTTCAGAAACTTCCATCAAAGTCAGTTAAAGAAGTTCCTTCTTGGATTGACAAGATTCTGTGATGAGAATCAGGTCTCAGTTCCTTTCTTGCACTTGATCACAACATTTTAATGGGCAGACTCTTGATCGATTCAAGTACTTCTCCAGTGGAACATTTAGAAGATTATTCTATGCTACCAATAATCTCGACAAGAACATGAACCACCTTTGAAATGGTGAAAGCGAGTAGAGTCTCTTAAGATGATTTCTCTGCCCACAAGACTGGAAATAAATTTAATTGCAGAATGACAGTCATTACAGACTCTCAGATTCTTCATTATCCTCAGAGTGGTGTTTTCTGGCGTATTTATTAGCCCAAAAGCAATAGCAAGCTTTTCACTATGATGTCGAAGAATCTGCTCTTTAACCTCATTATCAAGATCATGTAGGACTGAATCAGTGTCAGGAACAAAACCCATCTTCTTAATCTCCTTCCAGATTTTTTCCATCAACCGGTATATGAATTCTCTTTGTGGATGAAGTCCATCTTCTACACCAAATACATGGATTTCATCCTTTATCTGAATCCAACTTAATCCCTGTTCTTTCTTCACCTGTCTGTTCTTCATTGATTTTCTGATTTTTGCAGCTTCCTCCCATCTTCCACAGGCAGAGTAAACATTAGCAAGTGCTGAGTAGGCTCCTGCATGATCTGGCTCAATTAAAAGCAATCTTTCAGCTGCAAGTTTTGCCAAATCTGCATCCTTGTGAATCCTACAAGAAGCTAAAAGTGATCCCCAAGCTATAACATCTGGCTCGATTGGCATTTTCTCAATGAAATCTTGTGCTTCTTGTAGCAATCCAGCACGTCCAAATAGGTCAATCATACAAGCATAGTGACTTGAGGTAGGGATAATCCTATGCACATCTTTCATCATTTTGTAGTATCTACGGCCTTCTTCAACCAAACCAACATGTGTGCAGGCGGAGAGAACACCAACATAAGTTATATGATCTGGCATAATACCAGATGCCAGCATGTTTTTGAACAGTTGAATAGCTTCCTCTCCAAGTCCATGTTGAGCTAAAGCTATGATCATGGACGTCCAAGAAACAGCATCTTTTCTCCAGTGTGTTAGATTAAATACTCTTCTTGCAGAATTAACATTTCCAGCCTTAGCATACATGGTGATTAAAGCATTGCTCACAGAAGCAGATGATGCCTCTAGTAACTTCAAGGCTACACCATGGAGTTGTTTTCCATGATTTAAAGAAGCCAAGCTTGAACTGATGCTTAACATAGCAGCAAGCGTATAGCTGTTCGGCTTTGTGCCTTCTTGGATCATTAGTTTGAAAATTTCAACAGCTTCATCACGGAAGCCATTCTGGATGTAACCAACAATCATTGCTGTCCAAGAAACAACATCATGTTCCCTTAACGAGTCAAATATTACTCTAGCTGGATTGATATCTCCGAGTTTGATATATCCATCAAGCAGAGCTGTAAATGCTATTACATCTAGATTCGATACTCCCATGTGGTCTACAATGCTTTGAGCAATTTTAACACTCCCGCACTTAGAATACATGGATATCAAGGCATTCCCTACAGCTCCATTAGTATTGAGACAGCTTCTAATGATGTGTGCATGAATTTGCTTCCCAAAAAACAAGTGCTCAGTATTTGCAGAAGCTGATAATGCACTTGCCAGTGTGTACTTATCAGGCTTCATAACTGGATCCTTGAGCATCTTTGAGAACATATTCAGTGCTTCAACATCAAATCCATGCTGGTTGTATCCGGTGATCATTGTGTTCCATGAAACGATATCACGTTCTTTCATCTGTTCAAACTGAGCTAGAGCAGAATCAAGTCTGCCAGACTGCATATGCAAAGAAATCATTCCATTCCAGCTCGAGACATTCTTCGACTTCATCCTCTCGAAGACTATATTTGCAGTAGGCACATTACCAGACTTGGCATACATATTGAACAAAGAATTAGCCACAGAAACATAACCGCAAAGCCCCATTTTAACAACAAAAGAATGCAACTTTTTACCTATATCCAATGCTTTAATTGCAGCACAAGAAGCAAGAACATTCGTGAAAGTATACTGTGTAGGAAATACTCCGTTCGACACCATCCCCAAAAACATCCTTATGGAATTTTGAAAAAGACCCATTTGATTATACCCCACAATCAACGCAGTCCAAGAAACAGAATCTTTTTCGGGCATCTGATAAAAAAAGCAACGCGCTTCATGAATCATTCCTTGTTTAGCATATGCAGATAAGAGCGTATTCCAAGAAGAAGTGTTCTTTATGGGCATTTCATCAAACACTCGACGAGCATCTGAAATGTAACCCGATTTTGCATATACATTCATGAGATTGTTCATCAGAAAAACACTCAGGTGAATCCCAGACTTGATAATTCTGGCATGGATTAGTTTTACAGAAAGTGGGTCTTTGGTCTTGAGACTTTTCTGCAAAAGGGATGTGCAGAAATCCAACAAGCAACCAAGAGATTGAGTTTGTGGGATATGATTTTCCATTGTTGCCTATCTAACCATTATATATATATATATATATATATATATATATATATATATATGTTAAGCCCAAAAATTTCTTCGAGGTTAGTTTGAAGAATCAAAAATCAATTTTGCTAATGTCGGAAACTGAAGACAACGGTTGAACCTTTTATATGGCGCCATTGGCTTCCTAATTTTTCAACTGTCATTGGTCGAGTAACCGTTTTTCAAATATTGTAATTAAAAGTCTTAAACTTTGATACAAGTGGTAAATAGCTAAATTATTGTTCATATTAGGATACTAATAAAAATAACATGTATCAATTTGTTATAAAGTTACATTAAAAAAAAAAAATCGTTACTTTTTTAAGCTAATTAATTGATACGTGTATATGTATTTTATTTTTATCGGGTCTTAAACGAAGGACCTTTCACCTCGTATTAGAGTGAAAATGAGACCTTTTCTATTAGCATTTTTTTATTATTATTATAATAAATTAGTTTAATATGAGATGGTGAAAATATAATTTGTTTTTATTAATTGTGTCACTCCGATAAAAGGTGATGACATAGTTGGTGCGGCTCATCTTATATAGATGCCTCAACCTAATTTGCCAGAGACGATTTTATACTGTATTTTCGATTGTTAACCATGAATTCCTTCCAAATTAGTCAATAAAGATATTAAGTTATCAAAAATATGTTATTTAAAGTATAATGATGAAAATAGGTTTGAACATAAATTTAAATAGAAAAAAGTACTCGGTTTTTTAGTGTTGTGTTAAGCCAATTCCGATAGCTACACTGTCAAATTGTCATCTAAATTGAGACAAAAAAGTAGAGTTATAGGTCGATGTGGCAAAAAAAGTGAGAAAATGTATCGATAACTTTTGAATATTTGGTTGACCAATAATTACTTTATAAAAATCTCTCAATTGTCGACTTTTGAATATTTGATCGACTAATATTATTTCATAACAATTCTCTTATCGACCAAGTTTTTATAGGAAGACAACATTCTACAAACATAATGATTATATTCTTACTTATTAGACATAAAATTCAATTGAGTTCACTTTTTTCGAATTCAACTAAAAATATTATTTTTATCAAAATAAACTCTTGTAGAAATACATTCAAAAATTTGTTCAATAATTGAATTCTGTTTTTTGTTTTTTCAATTTTTACAAGAAAAAGAAATCAAAAACCAGCTGGGAATCCTCCCTTTCTTGGATCACTTACTGCTGTAAGTTTGCCTTTATCTTGAACCACAAATTGGCAAATTGTGCCACCAGAAATACTTCTTAGGACATGACCTCTCTTTTCTAGGAAATCCCTTGTTTCTTTAGGAACCTTAATGTGATCCCCACTCACAATTTTCCAGTCCTCATATTCCACCACATTAGGAATTAGCTGCCACCCAAAATATATATATATATATATATATATATATATATATAACCAACTTTGGTAAGAAACTAATAAATCTTGATGATTTGATGTTAAAAAAGTATAAATTTAATCGGTCTCTATCAGTTTAATTCTATTTAACAGTTGGTCACTAGTTTCACCTGATGGTAATTTCTTGGAGCCATGACAGAAGAAAGAGGATCCATTCCCTTGACAAAATGATTCAAGAATACCTCAGTTGTCCCTGCAATAATCTTGCCACCACCACTGGCACCTACAACACCCTTCAATTTATCACCCTGCAAATATATATATATATATATATATATGGTGGCATTAGTTGACAAACTCTATCATAATTAGGCCCACAAATCTATGCCGTAATTATGGACCTCATGTGATGACATGTCGAGTTAGTAATGAATATTTAAGTTCTTTTTATATTTTATAACATATGAATTTATGGAGTGGAATATAGAATATTCACCCGAAAATTTGAAACATTTACCTCATGGTATCAAACATTTTAAATCAAGTTAAATTGTCATCTGCGGTAAAAGTTTAAACTTTTTTTAGGAGGAAGTAACACTGTACCTCGATTTAATACAGTATCAAAACCGTAGATTTTGATTTTGAATCTCTACCGTTACTATAATTTATTGATTATTGTACACGTGTTGAATCTTATTAAGAAAAATTTATCATTGATCGACTCCGATACCATCTTAAATTAAGGTAAATTGTTACATACTCTAAAAGATGAAACTTATAGAGATGGTGACAATTTACCTTGAGTTAACAAAACCTAATAATTTAAGATGTTTCAATAGAGATTATTAGATATACCTTAAGAATAATGGTAGGTGTCATGGATGACAAAGGTCTTTTGCCTGGATGAATAAAATTTGCAGGTGCTGGTGGAGGAACATCATCATCCTTTGAAGAAGCATTCATTGGCATGGAGAAATCATCCATTTCATTGTTGAGAATAATTCCAGTTCTTGTTGAAAGAAATTTAGCCCCAAAGTATCCATTTATAGTACTTGTCATTGACACTGCATTTCTTTCACTGTCAACAATGGATATGTGAGAAGTTCCATGATCATTGATCTGATTCCACCTAAAAAAATTCCAAATATTTACAATTAGATCCAAAACCATTAGGAGATAGATAGACAAATTTGTTAAATTGAGTTAAATTATTATATACTTTAAAAGTTTAAACGGATAGAAAAATGTTAAATTTATCCTCTTTAACATATCTTCAGTACATAATAATCAACAGATGGATAATAGTAACAGAGATTTAGATTTAGAATCTCCCGCTCCGATACTATAAGTTAAATTGTCACAAATTTTAAACCTTTTCGATTACCTGCCACCGTAATAAGAAGGGCTAAAAGTCATGTTATCATAGATGGTTTTCTGCAACTTCTTGGCAAACTTAGTTGACAGCATATCAGCTAAAACATTTCCTGTGTTAGCAGCAAAATCTGGATCTCCAAGGTTCATTCTCAGCGCGAATGCATGTTTTAAAGCCTCGATCTCTCTATGCGTCATCAAGGGAATTGAAATGTTCGAAAAATTCTCATATTGTGCAAGAATATTCAGCATCTGATGATGTTACACAAGGCGGAAGGCATTAAAACAAAAAAAAAATCATTTGAATTTTAAGCATAAGGCAAAATCTTTACTTACAAGAATCATTGCAGCTCCTCCGGATGAAGGTGGTGGCATACTTAGTACTTTAACTCCCATGGTTTCTGTCAATACTGGTTCTCTTAGTTTCACTCGATAATGTCTCAAATCATCCATTGTCAGTATTCCTCCTGATTCAAGAACATCTTTAGCAAGATTATATCCAATGCTTCCATTATACAATACTTTAGGTCCATATTTTGCAATTTCTGCAAGTGTTCTTGCTAGTTTTCTGTTATAGCATTTCTCCCCTATCTGCAGAAGACTAGTTCCATTCGATGTAAAAGTGTTTCGGAGTCCTTTATCCGCCATAATACCTGATTCTGTGGCAACCATTTGCATACGAAGATAAGGGGAAACCATGAATCCATCTCTAGCAAGACGAGCTGCTGGCATTACAAGCCTTTTCCATGGGAGTTTTCCATAGTTTTTCCAAGCTTCATGGAGGCCTAATACTTCCCCTGGCACAGCTACTGAAAATGGACCACTAGCTTTCTTTGTTCTGTTTCCTGCATACATGTTCTAAAATGTTTGCTAGAACTCATTAGATATATATAGATATATTAAACTAGGTTCAAATATAAATATAAATATATATATATATATATATATGTATATATGTATGTATGTATATACCACAGAAGATTTGATTGGAGCAGTTTCTCTCATATCAAATGCTTGTGTTTTTCCATCAGATGATCGAACAACCATAAATGCACCACCACCAATGCCACTTGAAGCAGGGCTAACAACACCTAAGCAAAATGCAACTGCAACTGATGCATCTATGGCATGTCCACCTTCTTGAAGAACATCTCTTCCGATTCTCGAACATCTTCCATCATCAGCAGCGACAACGCCATTCTTTGCGACGATGCTCTCCTTCTTTCTTCTATCGTTGACTGAAGCTTCGCTCGAGCTCAATTGGATCAGTAACAGAAGAAACAGATATGCAAATGCAATACCTGCATTTATAATCACCACATAATAACTTAGTAATTAGTCGAACCAAATCCGAGGTTAAGAACTGATCTATATAGTATTTACAAGAATCATTTTCATATAATTATGGACCATGACTCTTTTATTACATCTGCTGCTGTCCTACCATCATCAACCTTATTCTTCATGATCATGTCTGAACCCCACCCCAGACTAACAAAGCTCCGTATAATATGTTACTATCTAATATCTCATTACTTTGATTAATTCAAACTTGACCTATAGGGTAAAGATTCTACTTTGATTCTTACATGACGTTCACAATAATGTTGAACTTGTAATTTCGTGTAGTATTCACAATGCAATTTTTCTATTGTGGCGACTAAGGCTTAATTAATTAATGTAATTAAAAACAGTGTAAAAAAAGACACAGTCCAATGACTCATGTAATGAACATAAAAGGAAAATCAGAAGGGAAAATTGTAATCAAGAACATAGAAACTCACCTGGTCCGGTCATGTTCTTTTACTTCGGATGAGGTAAAACAGAAAATTTACCACGATATTATATACACACATATATATATATATATATTTTTTCAAGAAAAAACAGTGAAATGAGGCTCTGATGAAGCCCAGAAACTCAGAGTCTCAAAACTGGATTCTTGAAAATGGTTATAGAAAAAGACATGTGAGCTTCATCACCAGAAGTATATTTATCCATGAAAATCAGGAGGCTATAATAGACTTTTCACATATGCTCATTCCTGTCACATTCTTCTTTCCTTTTCTTTCTTCTTTTTTTGATTTTTTTTGATTTTTTTCTTTTTCTTATTTTTTGTCTGGGGAATATAAGGTAGTTGGATTTGTCATTTTATTTTACCTCTTTTCCAACTGCCAACAACCAAAGAAGAAAAAAAAAAAAAAAAAAAAAAGAAACCACAAGAACTAATTACTGCTGTACTGCTAACTTTTATCCTTAAAATCCCAGAATTTTTTTTTTGGAATTTTTGTTCAGAATCCATTAATTTTTGAAAAAGAAACGCAAGAATTCTTGTGGGTTTAGTGGTATATATATATATATACTGATGTGACAAAAACAAGAATCTTGGACAACAATACAAAGAAATATCTTGCGCCTGATATAGTGATGTTCATGTTCACATTCACTATTATTATTACGTAAAAACGCATTGTAAATATTATATAAAATTACGAGTTTAATATTTTGTTATGAGTACTATAAAAGTATTAAAGTACGAACATAACTCAAAAAATTTTATTTGAATAAGAATTAGATTTTATAAGTATAATTAATCTTTAATTCACATCAAAAATTAGTCAAGACAATAATTCCCGTGGAAGAAAAAAAAAAAAAAATCTTGGATGATAATACAAAGAAATATCTTGAGCCTAATGCTCATGTTCACATTCATCATTATAACATGAAACGAAACATGTGGCAAATGCTTGCTTTTCTTACAGAAACAAAAGTCCTAAATTTGCACGCCTAAAAAAGTCCGAAATATAACATTGATTTAGATTTTCGGCTGCCAAATGTCCAAATTTGTAAGTATTGGAATATTTTAATTTTTTCAATGAGTCCCACTTGATTTTTATAGCAGTTTTACCAATAAAAACAAACTTTTATGGTAAAATAATTACTTTATATAAATATATATATATATATATATATATATACTAGATAAAATATTCAGTCTCGAGTGCGGATTAAATATAATTTTTATAATTATAAAAAATTATGCTCAAATTTTTAAAAAAGAAATAACAAAAACATAGAATCAAACTATAAAGAGAAGAAAAAATCATCATTTGTGATATTGAAGATGAAACTAATAGAATATATTAAAAAAAAAAAAAGAAAAAAGAAAGGAATGAAAGCAATTATACAAAAGAAAAAAATTTATATTAATTATATAAATCAGAAATAATAAAAAAGTTGAATAATGTAAAAATAGAACTTGAATTTCATTATACATATATCATCCTAATAAATTTTTTTATTTTTTTAATAAGAAGATAGAAGATAGAAAAAAACAAAGTGTATTATGAAATTAAACTGCTCATCATTCTCTCTTTAAATAAGGTATACTTTTTTACCTTGTAAAAATCAAAAATATAAAAAATAAATTTAAGTAAACGTTTTTTTTTTTAACAAAAAGAAAATCTTTTCAATTATTTAAAAAAATTTAAAAAAAGAATAGATTGGTAAAAAACATAAATAATAATAATAAAAAATAGCAAAACAAAAAAAAATGAAAATTAAAAATAAACAATTATAATAAATAGTGAGATATGAAAGGTTATAACATAAAAAATAATAGAGTTGAATACATGTCAATTAAAATAGAAAAAGAAAAGGAGAAATATTGAAGGCATAAAAACCCTAAAAAATTATAAAATTTACAGAAATGTCATCAAAATGTAATCATATATATAAGATATAAAAAAAATAAAGAAAAGAAAAAAGTGAAAAAAAAAAAAAACATTAAGAAGTTTAGAGAATGAAAAGAAAAAGTAGATAATATATTAAAAAAAATTTGATACAATTTAATAAAGAGAAAGTGAAAAAGTTATAAAATAAATAAATAAATAAATAAATACTAAAAGGTCAAGAAAAAAAAATTAAAAATTATTAAATATTGAATGATAAAAAAAAACTAAAAAGTTTAAACAAATTGCAATAATATATTATGATGATTTAAATAAATAATTTTTAAAAAAAAAAATATAGCTAAAAAGTTCAATAAAATTACAATAATATGCTAACCAAATTTTGTAATCTTACATATATATATATATATATATATTATATATATAAGATATATGTATAACCTAAACTTCCAAGTTTAGATATATATTTTTTTACTTTTGTCAATTCAAACTCATAATTTTAAACATTGGCTTTGTAGAATGGGAAACACATAATAATATGAGGTAGACAGTTTGACATTCACTATAAGCGTTATGTAAGCGTCGGGATGATTGGTGACTTTGCGGGCGCAATTTAATCCGAATTTGAATTTGTCAAAGAAATATCGAATAATAATAATAATAATAATAATAATAATAATAATAATAGTCAATGATGATGCTTTTGGCTACTACAACCGAATTTTGATTGTCATATGTTGCTGGCAATTATCTCTAATTGAAGTGTTATTTGTTTGGCAATATGAATTGAAAATTTGCTAATTCACACAAGAAAGAAGTTTCTTGGAAAAAAAAAAAAAAAAGGGATAAAACCAATCCAAGAGTCCCAATATACATATTTTGTTAATATTGAGTTGATAGAATGAGTTTAAATTTATTTCTCATTTATATATATATATAATATATATATATACTTAGTATTTAAAAATATCGAATGAATGATGTAAATCCACAAATGATTCATTAACAAAATAATAATGAGAGTAAAACTCAACTCGAAAACAAATCTCGTGACTATAAATATCGAATGTATGATGTATTTAAAAGATTTTCTTATAATTTAAATGTTTTTTTAAAAAAAAACACAATATTTATGTATATATATATATGTATGTATAATAGTTGAAATTACTTTAATTAAATGTCTTATTGAAGTTGAAAGAATATAATATTAAAGTTTTGTTGGGAACATGTCATGGAAAATTAAAAATTAGGAGAACTTTATGGAAATCTGCTCAAATTTAATCATTATATTGGTTAGGTATAACTTTTTATGGGCATAATGATTAAATTCCCCTTCTTCCTCGTAATGTGTTAAGCCTCTATAGGTCCAATCATTTTTATTTTTTAGAAAATTATTCTTTAAAATAAATTTGATGAAGTTATACATATATATATATATATATATTTTTTTTTTTTTTAATAAAAAAAAAGGGGGGGTGTAAACCCCAAGGGGGGGGGGAGGAGGGGGAGCTCCCCCCCCCCCCCCCTCCCCCCACATATATATATATATATATATTTAAAAGAGTAAAAAGAATATTAAAAAAAAAAAAAAAATCTAGTTATGTTCGAACCTCGCGGAGTGGCAAGAGGCCACCCTTTTGGGGTTTGACACCCACGTCTCCTTTCTCCATGTATCAAAAAAAAAAAAAAAGTTAGAATCAGGCTTTTTGTCAGAAGGGGAAAGAAGTTTTGTACTCTATAACTTTAACTAATGAAGATATCTGGTTGCCAAAACAACTATAAGATCCCGAAATTGATGTAATGACATTTATAAAAAGGAAAAATAAATTTTTTTCATTTAAAAAAAAAAAAAAATCCAAGAATTGAGTTCTTTGCGATGAGAAGAGCCAAAATGAGACTTTTCTGGGCACAATTTGAACTAAATTCGAATTAGTCAAACGAAGATCTAACCAAAAAAAAGAAGGCTCCTAAAACTTCTCTTCAAAGCGGATAATCGAGGGTTCGAATCCCTCCGAGGTGGTTAGCGCCACGTTAAAAAGCTCTGGGTCGGACCCTCATCCTCGAGTAAGAGTTGGACTCTGCGAGCGCACTCTAGACCGAATTAGTCGGCCCGTGTGGGTTCGGATACCGGATGCTTAAGCAAAAAAAAAAAAAAAAAAAAAGAGGGCTCCTATTGCAACAACCCACCACAATGAAATCATCACTTACTTGCAGAAAACTACCTGATGTCGTTCAGTTTTCTTGCTGTATATCACAAGATTCCCAGGAAAAGAATGCTGGAGAGTAATTCCTACAGAACTTGATAAAAGTTAGCCATTTTACCTGACAAGCTGTGCCAATCTTGCAAAAGACAACTGATGGAATGAATCAGAGGAGCAGGAATGGCTTCATATTCCAACCATTTTTATATGATAAACATTTTATAAAAGAACAAGTCAGATACAATTAATCAAATAATGGATAGAATTAAGAACCTAAGACAGTTAATAAATCATATGATGTTGTTGACAACAAACCTAAAGAAATTGCAAACTACCAGTACTTAAATGAATTGATGTAAAGGACTTTGATTTGTATAATTCGAAAATGAGACTTTCCCCCATCAACTTGCAAAACGAGAAATTTCTATAAACAGGTAGAAACTTCCTTCTTGAAATGATTTTATAGAAATCGAAAAATACAAAAAGGGAAGCTTACAAACAATTTCGAATCAAGTAGAAGTCAAGCTTGTTATCCAACATGTGGTTCCAAAAACACTCGTTTGTCACAAAACTCTTTATTGCAACAAAGAATAAAAACAGAGGAAACATGGTACATATCTAAATTTTCCTATATACTCTTATATGCAGAGGGATCAGAATAAATCTTCAGTTCTTGATCTACAGCTATGACAACCTAAAACATTAGACAAACACTACAATAAGAAGTTCCAAGCCAAAATCCCGAAAACAGCATCTATTCTATTAAATTGACTGAACAAAGCATAGCCATTTACCTGATGGAAAAAGAAAATTCAATTTGTATTTCTATTTCCATCTCTGCTTCAGCATTGGAGGAGCAACATATTCTGCTTAACTTGGAGCAAGAAAAAACTCGAGCGCCATACTGATCCCGGAAAGACTGTTTGCAAATCAGACGGTAAGCTCCGTTATCCTAAACTTCTGGTTTATTTACGAGTTTTGCCTTTTAACATCACTAGTTGACTTTTGAGTTGAGTCTGAAGAACTAATGGCACCCAGAGCATCCAAGAAGAAATTTTTGTTTGGGATAATTCCATCTTTATCCATGTGTAACAGCAGTTTCTTTACTAGCTCTTTCATACCTGCTTTCGTATACGCCTTATATAAAAGTTTATATGTAGAGGAGACAATCGGAAATCTTTTAGAGTTATGTGCATTCTCAAAAAGTACATGTGCTTCCATTGGTAAACCATTTCTGCTATAGACATCCAGCATTGCATTTAAAGTTGAAACCTTTATCTCCTTCCTAGAAGATTCCATAACCTGGTCAAATATCTCTCTAGCCTTAGAAACACAATCACAATATCCATACATTGTAATAAGGCATTCATATGTAATGAAGCTTGGTCTATATCCCATATCAGTCATCTTCTTGTAAACAAATTCTGCCTTCTCCCTTAGCCTGGCTTTTCCATAGTTTGTGATCATTGAATTGAAGGTAGGAATTGTCGGTTTTTCCTTGGAACGTAACAAGCTCTTAAATACTTGTTCCATTTTTTCAAACTCTTGTTTCTTCCCATATGAATCAATCAACAGATTAAACGTGATGATATCAGGTTTAAGCTCTTTACTCTTCATCTGAGATAGCACTGACTCCATTTCTCTAATCATTCCATTTTTCCCGTAGGCATCCATCACACCGTTGAATGTGAATATATCAGGTGCAATAATACTCTCATTAAGATCTTTGAACAATTTTTCAACTTGTTCAACGTTTCGCGACTGAGCAGCTGCTCTCAAAAGAATGTTATATGTTACAACATTAGGTCTACAACGCTCCATTCCCTTCATCTTATCAAAGTATCCTAAAGCCTTGGAAAAACCCTTGGCTTTATCACGAGAGTGAAGGTGGGCTGTTATTAATGCATTATAAACTGAGGTGTCTGCTCGACATCCACTATTTCTCATCTCAGAGAAAAGCCACATGGCCATTCTTGTTTGTCCTTTCTTTCCCATTACTGATATCAACTTCGAATAAACCCCATTATCTGCTATATACCACCTCTGTTTTTGCATCCATCTGAAAACCTAAATACTAGATGAATCAGTAAAACCATGGTTCATAGGTCATTCTAAATCATGGATGTCCAAATTCATTCAAGAAAATAGACAGAAGAAATGCATAACAAGAAAAAACCATTTTAAATTTTCTACCAAAAACAAATTAGACATTTAGGAACAAACATGCCTCTAACATATGCTAATGTCTCCAAACATCTTAAGTTGAGTTAAATTGTCACTTAGGTTAAATTTATTTGATCACAAATTTTCTTAACACAATCCAAAAACCTGCACAATAAATGAGATACGAGAATCGATCACAGACCTCCTGCTCTGATACTTGTCATATGCCATAATAGATTAAACTGATTGGGATAAATTGTAAGCTATGACATTTTGAGATCAATAAACTTACCTATCCAGAGAAAAACGCAGTAAGAAGAACCATTTCAATTATTTCCCACTCTTCATTCCAAACACAAAATTTAAACAAACCTATGTATTTTCTAACACCCCAATGCATTACCTTTCTGACAAAACAACATAAAATAAGCAAATAAGTGCTTCAGAAGATGCACATTCTCTACCTAACTATACATATACATACATACATACATACATACATATATGTAAATAACTACTTTAAAATAAAAACCAAAATTTAAGTAAAATCAAGAAAAGGGTCATTTCCAAACGGTGTTTATAAAAGAATTGGATGATACCTCAAGGCACTGAAGCCATTTGCCGGTCTTGCCAAGTTCTTCAAACAGCATAAAACAATGTTCAGTCCTAATAAACTTGGCATACTTATTCAAAGTGAGCTCCGATGGATTATTTGTACTAAAATTCTTCATCAAAGAAGCAATCAATTCCTCTGCTTCTGAAGCATCATTTTTTGTCTTAGAACCCGTTTTCTTCCTGGATCTAGCAGAAGACACATTGCCGAAGCAGTAGATTGATTTGTTCAGTGGAATTTTCCATAGTCGGAAATTAGGAGGATGAGATTGGAAGAATGTTGGTGGAAATGAAGATGTTGTCGGAGAAATTCGTAGAGTACCGGAAACATTGGTGAAGCTCATTTTTTCCCGTTTTCCCAGTCGGAATTGGGATAGGTTTGAGTGAGACGAAGATTGCTGTGTGGAAGAACTGTACGAAATGACGAAAATAGCCTTGACAGGGGTAATTGAAGTAAATAAAAACGAAAGGAAAAATTATCTGTTTTAGCCCATAACTAATTTATTTTTACATACTTGGCACTGAATTTTAAATACTTTAAATTTGATCCTTCAATTATTTTTATTTTTTGGTCAAATTTTAAGAATTATTTGAACATTATAAAATAAAAATAGTTGAAGGGTCAAATTCTAAAATATAAAAGATTTACGATCAAATTAAGAAAGTAAAATAATTATAAAAAATAGAGAACTAAAAAAAAAAAACAGAAGAGAAAAAGAAAATTCACAAATAGTTGAGACGTGTATTTCTGTGATTAAAAAGGTTTAAAATTTTCACAATTTATTTTTGTTTTCCTAGCCAAATTTTAGGAATTATAACGCCGTTTTAGTCATGTGATAAATACATGTTTAATAGATAGACTAATAAAAATATTCTTAAATAATTAGATATGTATTTCTCACGTGATTAAAATAGTTAAAATATTTCAAAAATACCAACTGAGTTACACCTACTTAACACTTAAAAAAAAAAAAAAAAAAAACACCTACTTAACAAATTTATGACCAAATTGAGAAAGTGGAATTTGAAATTAATTTTTTTAAAAAAAATTGAACCTGACGTGAATCGAACACGCAACCTTCTGATCTGGAGTCAGACGCGCTACCATTGCGCCACAGATCCTCAGATGGAAATATAGTTGAACTTAATTTTAAAATATAAAATATTATAGTACTGGCCAATCTTTACACAAATTTAATCCTTTTAAAACTTTTTTTCATCACCAAAATAAAATTTCTTCCATGGAATTTTTAAAATATATATATTTTGGTAACAAAGTTTCAGACACTAAAGGTGATTTTTTTTTTTAAAAAAAAAAATAAAAATTAAACTTGTCAAAATAAATTTATTTAAAAAATTGTAATACAATATATATATATATATATATATATATAATATATATAAATAAAACATGTAATTTCTAGGAAAATTATAATGTTGTTGTTTCACCCACGTTGAACGGTTCAGACACGAAAAAGAAAAAAACAAGTAAATTCGAAGTCCTAAAATTAGTCAAAGAAATAAATTTTAAGTCTCAATGTTGGTTGACTTTGAAATAATGTATGTACAATGTATTCTATTCTCATTCTTTCCAATCCCAACAAAAAAATCCCAGTCAAGTCTCCTCATTTTTGGATTACGGGCATCTCAAGTATCTCGCTTGAGGGTACGTAGAATTAACTCCCAAAATTAAAAGTTAAAATAATTCAATATTATATATATATATATATATATATGTATATATATATTTATTTGTCGAAACGAGTCTATTCAATATGTATTTGTTATTATAATTAAGTATATTTGTAATATTTGTTTATGTATTTGTAATAAATTTTTAATAATTTTATTGTTTAAGTTAAAAACCCTAACTCGAATGATTCTTTCTCCCTATTTTTTTGTGAATATGATATATATTTTTTTTTTTTATATATATATATATATATATATATATATATATATATATTATATTTCACTTTCACCATTCTGCTTAGAATTTTTGTTACTAAATGACTTATAGAAATTTATTTTTATTGGTTTATAATATATATATACATATATATTATTTAGTGTCAAGGGACCTAATTTTTGTAGATTTTTTCCTTTCAGAAAAATGGAAAAAAAAGTGGCACCATATCTCCTCATAGATACAATAATACATTATATAGTTTACGTTAAATCAATATTAATAATTTATAAAAATATATATCCTAAACATATATCTAACACCCAAAATAAATATGAGTATTTTGATGATTTTTTTTTTCAACAAAAGACAAATATCAATTGACCTACATCTACTTTTATATATTTAAAGTTTTTTTAGTTTTTTTTTTTAAAAAAAATTTGAGGCATTTTTACTTCTATTATATCTTGAATTCACGACTTTTAGAAATTATAAATGAGGCTTACCAACTAAGTTACATATTCTTGATTTCTTTCTAGTTATAAATGTAGTTGTTATATTTTACTGAAAATAAACTTCTATGAGTTGACAATGTGGCTAACAGTACTATTGTCTCTAGTTCAACATTTGTTATATGCATTATATATAAGAGCGAGGATCAAAGTTTATAACCCAACTCGAGTTGAATTTAAATTAGTTAGATCTAGTAATAATATTAATAGATATGAAATGGTCTAACCAAAATATTTTTTCTATAATTAGAGATATGTAACATGACATTTATGATTTAACTTTTCATTATAAGCATTATGTATAAAAGTAAGAATGATGAGCAATAGTCAAACTATGCAACGCAACTGAAATCAAAATTCAAATTAATCAAAACATGAATTACAAATATGAAATAGAATAATCAAAATATTTTCCCCAATAAATACCCCAAGACCAATGCTTCCATCAAGCATTAAAAAAAATCAAAAGACATCCATCATCACCAAACACCAAAAGCCATGTTGATGAAGATGATCATTTCTTGCACATTCATAACCCTTTTTCTCTTCAAAATCTTTGATCTTCTTCTTCAAATTCTCAATCCCAAAAGAAAGAAAAACTCCATTAACAAGAACAATAACAATAGATTACCACCACCACCACCACCAGGTCCAAAATCACTCCCAATAATAGGAAACCTTCACATGATAGGTAAAAACACCGTCCACAAAGATCTTTACAATTTATCCAAAAAATACGGTCCCATAATGAGCATGAAATTAGGGTTCGTCCCAACAATAATCGTTTCTTCCCCAGAAGCAGCCGAGAAGTTCCTGAAAACCCACGATCTCCTCTTCGCCAGCCGGCCTCATCATGAAGCCGCCTGGCACATAGCTCACAAACAAAAGAACATAACTTTCTCCCCTTATGGAAACTACTGGCGCAAAATGCGCAGACTGTGCAACCAAGAACTTCTCAGCAGCCATAAAGTCAACTCGTTTCGATCCACCAGAAGTCAAGAAATTGACTTTTTAGTACAATCCCTCGTTCACGCTTCGTCCAATGGAGATATCGTGGATCTTACGGCTGCGATTTCGTCCATGGTGGCGAACGTGAGTTGCATGATGATTTTTGGAAAGAAGTGTTTAGATGATAAACATTTTGATGACAACAGGGGGTTTAAGGATGTTATTCAGGAGACAATGCGATTGGCGGCAGTTCCGAATTTTGGGGATTTTTTCCCTTTACTTGGGTTTCTTGATCTACAAGGGTTGAATCGTCGTTTGAAGGCTCTTGCTAAGGTGTTTGATGATTTTCTTGAGAAGATTATTGATGAACAACGTTTGCAAGAGGAACCAATCAATAAGAATTTTGTTGATACTATGATGGATTTCTTGCAATCTGGTAAAGCTGATTTTGAGTTCGATACTCGTCATGTCAAATCCATTTTGTTGGTGAGATTTACAATTTTTTTTCATATACATTTATTTTTTAATCTAAGTTAACTCAAATAAGTAAACGTTATTTAGTTATTGACAGTTTCATTTATAATATAAGAGACGAGTTTGAATCACATGAATTGGTAAAAAGATCTTAAAATTAGAAAATATATATTCTTATAGTTCTTATAGTTCGACCTTTTCGAATCATACGTAAAACTATTCTCAATTAAGTTATTTAAACCATCTATAAAAAGTTTCATTAAATATATTTTTATGAATAAAATTTTTAATAATTAAATGTCTTAAAAAGTCAAACAAATTATAGCAGTCAACTTTTGTCAATTCTAATTTGAAGTCTATTGCAAATAAGTGAAAAATTTTCAATCTTTGGGTCTACCACTAAAGTAAATCTTCAAAGTCATCCATTATATATAAAAGTCAACCTTTGTTTTTGGCTTTTTTAGGTTTTTTTACATATTAAAGATTTTTTCATCAATTAAAAGTGATTCTTCAGTTATAAATACGAAAGGTTAAGAATTTAAATTATAATTTCAAAGCATCCACTACTAATTGAATTACATCTATATGTCTAAAAAAATTCTAGAAGAAATCTTTTCATCAAGAAGTGATTCTTCTCGTGATAATAATTTCATGTATAAATACGTAAATATTAAGAGTTTAAGTCATAATCTTAAAAAATTCACTACTAATTGAACTACGTCTGCATGTCTATAAAAAATCTAGAAGAAAAACATACATATTATATATACATATATATACAAACACATTTTTGAAATTTTTTTTGTCAAACTACTCAAAATAGAAACATAATTATAACTATTGACACTGAATTTGATTTGTTTTTTGATCTATTTTTGGGGTATTATATATATATGTATAGGACTTGCTTATTGCTTCCGTGGACACTTCAACAATAGCAATAGAATGGACACTTTCAGAACTCTTTAAAAATCCTCATGCAATGCAAAAGCTTCAAAACGAACTAAAACAAAAAATAGGCATGCAAAGGCCGGTAGAAGAATCCGACCTGGACGACGGCAACGGCCTCGAATATCTAGACATGGTAGTTAAAGAATCCTTACGTCTCCACCCCGTTGCACCGTTACTTGTTCGTGAAGCCATGGAAGATTGCACCGTGGAAGGCTACCACATCAAGAAAAAGTCCCGTGTGGTAATAAACTTATGGGCTATTATGAGGAACCCTAATGTGTGGCCGTCGTCAGAATCGCCGGAGAAGTTCTTCCCGGAAAGGTTTGAGGGTGGAAATGATATAGATGTTAAGGGACAACAAGATTTTAGGTTGATACCGTTTGGTGCTGGAAGAAGAAGTTGCCCTGGTTTACAATTAGGGTTAGTAATAGTTCGTTTGGTGGTGGCGCAGTTGGTGCATTGCTTTGATTGGAAAGTTCTAGAAGATGATTTGGATATGAGTGAGGTTTTTGGTTTGCTTACTGGAAGAGCTAAGCATCTTAGGGCTGTTCCAATCTTTAGGCTGCAAAAAGAATGATACAAGCTTTTGGATTATTTTAGTCTCATTACTATTTTATATATTTTTTTTTATTTGGTCTTAAATTTTTAGACTGTATTTGGACAGACAGAGATTTAAATAGAAAAAGTTAGTAATGATTATGTTTATATTTTAGATTTAAAAAATATTTTTATATTTTTTTATAGGGAGATAACATTATACAAACGTAATGATTATGTTTTTATTTATCAACACATAAAACTCAATATATATATATATATATATATATATATATATATATATATATATATCAATAAAGAGATTTCAATTTTTAAAAAATTTCTTCTAACTATTTTCAGTTTCCTAACTTATTCCTTCTAGTCGTCAAGAAGGCGTAACTCAGTTGGTAACACTTTTACTTATGACATGAGAGGTCATGAGTTCGAGATATGATAGAAGTTATGATTTTTCAAAACAAAAACTTATTCCTTCTAGTCAAATTTAAGAGAATTTTTTGACCGTTTTAATCACGGGAGATGTAAATAACCACAAGGTAGACTCCATAAAATGGATTTAACATGTATTTTTTAGACAATTAAAATGGTCAAAAAATTCTACAAATTTGATCGAAAGAATCAAGTTTTTAAAATTTTATAATTTAGAATCTAATTTGAAAAAATAAAATAGTTATGTGACTAAAATGAAAAATTTTGGAATGATTTTTCTTCAAGATCTAGTTCAGTTGGTAATAACCACAATATATATATATATATATATATATATATATATATATATATATATATAGACAAATTGACAAATTTCACCCCTTAAGTTATATAATATTTGTAATTTCATTTCTTATCTTTGTAAGTTTCATCCTTTTATCATTAAATTGACATCAATTAACTAGCCATAACATTTATAAAAAATTTGGATACAAAAAATAATTAAAAGGGTAAAAATGGAAATTTAGAAAATAACAACTCCTTTTGAGAAAATTAAGGTTTGTTGCATGCTGATGCAATAATTTCTCCTCCTACACCATTTAACACTAACTCGTTTTCCTCCTCCTCCTCCTCGAGTCTGTGATTTCTTCTATCAAATATATCTTCTACTCCCATGTCCCATCAACTGCTGCATCTAATCGAAATCTGGAGAGGTATTGAAAGAACACAACAAAAGTTATAGTTTCATAATAATAGAGTGATAGATTACAATAAATATATATACAAACAACGTAAAAAGTCAAAAGACAATTTTACCCTTACACGAACTAATAAATACTCTAACAAATTCAACGCCTAAAAGATAAAAAAAGTCCTGTTAGTTAAAAATAATATTAATATTAATATTTTCATTTCATCTTAATAATATTATCTTTTGGAGAAAAAAAAGATAAAATTTGTCAATTTATCTATATATATCTTCTCTCTAATTAAATATATATATATATATATATATATATATATATATATATATAATACAAAGACAGAAATAACTATTTTAGATTTACTGCGAACATTTGGTTGAATGTAATATTAAGTATATCTTTTATTAAATTTTTCTTTTTTAGATTATTATTTATTAAAAAAAAAATTAACATATAATTTTTAATAAATAAAATTGGCAATGTACTTAATCCATCTTATACACATATATATATATACACACACATAAGCTAGGTTAATTTTAATAATTAATTTTATTTTTTTTAAAATAGCATATATATATATAATTGTTAATAATATTTGATAAATATAAGTATTTAAGGAAAAAATACATTAAAAATATTTTAAATATTTTGAATCAAATTTTAATGTAAGATTATTTCTTTCAATAAGGAGTAAAAATCATCAATATTAAAATATTTATAATTTTAATAACTTTATTAAATTCTATATAATACTAAATAATTTTATTAAATTTTAAATTTTCCATATTTTCAAAGTACCATCCTCTTTTAAAACATAATTATATATATACATATGTAATATTTAGGAAAGTAAATATTAGATAATTGTTAAAATTACTTAATATCTCCTCGACTCTTATTTTTATTATTACTTTAAAATACAATATATTACTCTTAATCTTAAAATTTTGATTTATAAAATAATAAAAATTAATAAGTAAATTTTTTTATATTATTTTACTAGAGGATGGTAGTTATGTATTACTTTTAATACTTAACTTTTAAATAATCACTTTCAAAACTCTTAATTTTTCCTTCATTTTCCCCAATTTTTATTCCTTTCTTCTCAATGACAATTGCTAACCCCTTGATCATTGACTTTCATTCAGAGTTTTCTTCAAATACTTCCATAACACGTTGTCATATCTAATCCTTCTTGAAAAACAAGACTAGTAGCCATTAAAAGATTTTGAAACGAAAATACTGAAAATTTATAAAAAAAAAATTTAAAATTAAGAAATAATAGAAGAAAATATAAATTTTGATATAAATTTTAATATACATTTGTATTGCGCAAATGATTTTGTATTATAATTTTATTTTTAATTCAATAATTATATTTTATCCTGTTTAAATATTAAATATTTTTTTTATTACTTATATGTGATAATCATTTAGGATATTATTTATAAAAAAAAACATATAAATTAAATATATAAAAATATTAACATAAAAACTTACAATAAAAAAGAAAAAAAATATATATATATTAGATCTTTATTATTATTATTATTTTTAAATCCCATCGTTTATTTTGGTAAAATAGATATTTCTCTTAAGTTAATAGTCAATATGTCAATAATAAGGCGTAACTCACTTGGTAGCAACTTCACTTATGAGTTGGAGGTCATGAGTTCAGACACAATAAAAGATAAGATTTTTCAAAAAAAAAAAAAAAAAAATTAATAGTTAATAGTGTACCTATGCAAAGAAAAATAATGAAAAAGGAAAAAAAAAAAATATGAAGGAATTTAATGCAAGTGAATATAATATTTAAAAATAATATTTCAAGTGAATAGACTTGTAACTATTTAATGCATTATTATGAATTAATAATACCTTACATAAAAGAGGAAAAAAAATACCTCGTTTATAAACAAAAAAAATCATTATTAATTGTTTTGAATACTTGAGTAATACTCAAGTGTCCTTGTAGTCAAAACTTACAATAATAGCTTGATTTTACATGTATAAGTAAGATATCAAACCTATTTGCATCACATATGAAGGTTTTTTTAATGAATACTCTTCTTTGAAAACCTTAAAAAAAGATACGAAATTACACGATTGTTTTATTTTTATTATTTTTATATCTTTTCTCTCTCTCTCTATATATAATACAAAGACAGAAATAACTATTTCGGATTTACTGCAAAATTTGGTTGAACTTAATATTAAGTATATCTTTTATTTAATTTATCTTTTTTAGATTTTTATTTATTAGAAAATATAAAAATTAACATATAACTTTTAATAAATAAAATTGGCAATGGTTAATTTTAAACAAATTTTTTTAATAATTAATTTAATTTTTTAAAAATAACATATATATATATATATATTATTGAAGGAAAGCATATGCGTATTATTAATAATATTTGATAAATATATGTATTTAAGGAAAAAAATACTTTAAAAATATTTTAAATATTTTGAATCAAATTTTAATGTAAGAGTATTTCTTTCAATAAGGAATGCAAATCATCAATAATAAAATATTTATAATTTTAATAATTTTATTAAATTCTAGAGAATACTATATAATTTTATTAAATTTTAAATTTTTCATATTTTCAAGTACCATCCTCTTTTAAATAATAATTATATATATACATTTATAAAATTTAAGAAAGTAAATATTAGATAATTGTCAAAATTACTTAATATCTCTTTAATATCTCCTCCACTCTTACTTTTATTATCAATTAAAAATATGAAATAATAAAATATAATATAATACTCTTGGTTTTGAAATTTTCATTTATAAAATGATAAAAATTAATATGTAAATGTTATTTATATTATTTTACTAGAGGATAACAATTTTGTTTAATTTTTAATACTTAACTTATAACACTAACGTCTTGATCATTGACTTTAATTCAGAGTTTTCTTCTAACTTTTGCAATTGTTCATTACTTCATTCAATGTCGCCATTTACTGTAATCCTTTTGAAAAACAAAAGACAATTAGCCATTAAAAGATTTTATAAGGAAAATACTGAAAACATAGAAAAAAATATATTTAAAACTAAGAAAGAATAGAAGAAAATGTAAATTTAGATATAAATTTTAATATACATTTGTATAGGGCAGATGATTTTATTATTTGAAATGAGAAAAAAAAAATGTTATTGAACTCAAACTACTGTATTTTATAGGAAATTTTCTATGACATTGCTTGATATTATTAATTATTTAATTAAATTATTAAAAAAAAAATTCTTGTTAAAAAGTACTCCACCGCAAGTTAAAATATAAATCTTATTCTTATTCTTTATTTATGAACCTTATTTGTTTCTCATATATGTATATATAAATTCATTCTTTTTTTTTTTTTTTTAAATAATTTGTTTTGGACTTTTTTAGAAATTTCATTCAATTTATTGAAAATTTTGTTTAATTTTTTCCTAAATTTTTAATTTTCTCACTCTCTATTTTTTTTTTTAATATTTTTATCTTGTTGTAATGAAATTTTGCTTACTTACATCTTTTTTTCTTAATACAATATTATTAGTATCTATTGGAAATATATATATATATATATATATTTTTAAATTTATTGTTTGTAATTAATTATGATATTTTTGATTTTCAAAAAAAAAAATTATGATAAATTTGTATTGTAATTTTATTTTTAATTCAATAATTATATTTTATTCTCTTTAAATATTAGATAATTTTTTTTCATACTTATATTTGAAAATCATTTAGGATATTATTTATAAAATAAAATTTTATAAAAAAAAATTAATCATATAAATTAAATATATAAAAATATTAACATAAAAACTTACAATAAAAAAAAAAAAATTATAATTATATATATATATATATATATATATATATATATATATATATATATATATATATATATATATATATATGGTTCCTCTCCCGGCCATTGGCCTAGTAGGCGCCTGCCTTACTTCTCTCAAGAGGTCAAGAAGTTTAAACTTTACACCTGGGGTTCCACAGTTCGAGATATATTTGCAAGTGCGGATATACCCGCATTGTTGGGCCTACCTGGGTGGATTAGTCAGGGCTGGAAGGGTTTGGGATACCACCTCAAAAAAAAAAATATATATATATATATATATATTATATATTTTTTTAAATCCCGTAATTATGTTGGTAAAATAATTATTTCTCTCATTAAGTTAATAGTCAATATGTCAAGAAGGCGTAACAACAACTTACTTAATAATTAATAGCAAAAATTAATTTGTACGAAATTTTATTTTTTTTAAAAAAAAACTTTATAAAATATATAAATAATAAAATAAATTCAATATAAAGATTAAAAGTATATGTATATATATTTTTTATTAAGTATATTTAAATAGTATAAGGACATAAATATTCTTAAATTTTTTTAACCTCACGAATGATTTAACAAAATTTTAAATTAAAGGACCAATTTCACAATTTTTACATAGTATAGGGACCAATTCCACTCAAAAAATAATTTAAGGAGTAATTTAATCAGACATCCATAGTTTGTGGACTATTGTTTGCTAATTTGCCCATAAAATTTTTAAAAGACAATACCTATGCAAAAAAAAAATGAAAATGAAAAAAAAAAAGAGATATGAAGGAGAATCCTTATCATAAAACAAAACAAGACAACGATGTTTTAAAAATGAATTATTAAAAGAAATAATAGAATATCAATAAAAATTGAAGTTGCTACTACACGAAGTTATCGATCTTATATAGTTAAAATATAATATTAAATTAAATGACTAAAAAGAACTTGTTTGTATATTCCATAATTTCTTCTAAATAGGTCACAACTATGCTTTATAGTTGTCAATCTTATATAGTACATACATAATATTAAATTAAATAATGCGTAAAAAGTACTTGTTTGTATTTTCCATAATTTTTTTTAATGGGTCACAACAAATAATATTTCAATTGAATAGACTTGCAACTATTTAATGCATTATTATGAATTAATAATACCTTTGTATAACTGTTCAAAAGGCGTTAGTATCTAATAATGCGGATGATGTTGTTGACCCTAGTAATAATAGACTAATGAAACGTATTAAATTTTAATTTCTTTTAAAAAAGTATATAAAAGAGGAAAAAATACCTCGTTCATAAACAAAAAAAGTCATTATTAATTGTTTTGAATACTTGTAATACTCAATTGTCCTCATAGCTGTAGTATATACGAAAAATATAATAAGTTCATTAAAACTACAAAATAGCTCGATTTTATATATTAAGTATAAGTAAGATATCAAACCAATTTGCATCACATATGAATGTTTTTCAATGAATACTCTTCTATTACATATCAAACCAACTATTACGATCCGAAGATAGAGACTATATATATATATATATATATATATATTTATCCCAACATAATTGGTCTCAACCCTAAATCAACCATTAGGCGTCTAGAATTCTAGAGGTGGTTATAGCCCTCCAGTTTAACACTTAATTCTCATAGTCTGGATTGACTACTAGCTATTCACATTTCTGAACCAATTGCAACAATCTGGACCCACAAGCTCGCAAGACAACTACAGATCTAACAAGACTCATAATCAACTATTTAGTATTGTACTCACTTTACCAAAAGAGATAAGGGTACTATAAATATATAAACTCGTTATTAGATATCATTACACATATATTAGAATATAAACAATATATATCAAATTAAACAAACTTCCAAGAGAAAGAGGGCTAAAAGAGAGAAATGGATAGAAAGAATAATTAAATCTAAACAACAGAAAAGAAAAGGAAAAAGACTCGCCTGAATAAGCTTCACCAAATCAATCTGTAAATAAAAAACGACAAATCCCACAAAATTCAATTCAAATTAAACAAACATTTGAGACAAAAGAGATTAAAAAAGAAAAAAATTGGAGAAAAAGACAAAATATCTACAAAAAATATTTAAATAAAAATAACCAAAAAAAAAAAAAAAAAACCCTGAGAGTGAGAGAAATGAATAGGAAGAAAATAATATATTATAAAAGAATAATTAAATCAAAATTAAAATTAAATTATATAATATGCCTTCCAGAAGAAGAACAAGAAAAAGAAAAAAAAATATTATTCATGAGTTAAGATATCCACGTGGCTCTAATTTTTTATTATTAGATAAATTTATAAATAAAATAAATAAATTTATATTTATAAAATGTTACATTCTTTTCAAGAAATAAAAGTGATAGTGAACTTATCACCTAATTGTTTGATAAATATTATTTTCTCTTTCCAATCATTTCAATTTTCGAATTAAAAAAGTGGAGATATTTTTATTTTTATTATATATATAATAAACATCATAAGAGAAATAAAAAATTAATTGAATTTTGAGTAATTTTTTTTAATATTATAGAGAATGTTTTAAGAGATAATAATAATAAAAAAGTGATTAGTAAGGAAAAATTCTCGATTCAATTTTTTAAATATTTTATTCTCATTTTTTTAGACTATTTAATATTTGGAGTCAATATTATTCAATTAATTTAGATTTGGCCCGGGTTGCGCCCGTAAAATCTAACTTTTACTCATGGAAACGTCTCATCATGACTCTTAAATGACGCTCACAGCGAGTGTCGCTCCCTCAACCTCTTGTAGCATTAATACGCTTTCTCATTATACCAAATTTAGGGCTTAAATCCTTCTCATATTTATATATTTAAATATATATATATATATATATATATATAAGATCGAGGACAATAACCCAGGAGAAGTTGGTAAGCGGACTCCCAAAGCTTCTCCTCAAGGCGGATGGTTGAGGGTCAAATCCCCTGAGGTGGTTAACGCCACGTTAAAAAAACTCTGGGCTAGACCATCATTCTCGAGTAAGAGTTGGACTTTACGAACACATCTCGGGCCGAATCCGAATTTTTCGGTCCGTGTGGGTTCGAATACCGGATGTTTAAGCAAAAAAATTGAGGACAATATTTTTTTATTGCCCATGCAAAACAAAAACTTGTTTTATTGTTTCCAACAAAAAAGATATTTTAAATCTTAAAGGACAATATATATAAAATAAGGTTGCAAAGATCCAAATTGTATGGCGTGCCAAAAGATACGGATCGCTCTAAATTTAAAATCAATTTTTTTTGAGAAAATATCAAGTGGCTTCTTTTATTATTATTATTACAATGTCTACATCAATTCCATTTTGATTTCTAGTAAAATTTATAAAATAGCTCAAATTTCAATTTCATAATTTTGAATAATAATTATATCCCTATCATTTATAAATGTTATATTATTTTTTTTTGTCAATATATAAAATTATTATCCTTTTCTTTTCAATAATATCCTTCACATATTTATTTTTCCCCCAAAAAAAAAAAAAAAAAAAAGTGAAGGAGTATTACATAAAAATAGGTGTAAGGTCAAAGTGGTAACTTCACTATTTAAACTCCAAGACGTAGATGAGTTGATAAAGAGTTCTTTTGACTTAAATGTAGTCGATGGTTCAAACCTCGACTGTTTAAAATTTGGGATCAAAACTTCCTCTTTCAAAGGACCAATGTCATTTAAACTAGATTAGTCCAGATGAGAACCGCCTAAAAGATCTATCATATAATTTTAGATTCATTTAAAACATGTCGTGAAGAAACTTTCCACTCACTTCTTACTAATTCATCGACCACTTGTCGATGAAAAAGACTTGTGATTGTTCTAATAGGAGATGCTAAATTCATCAAGTAGCATCATTTAATTACGTTCACTCAAAACTGTTATTTTGTCAGATGATAGTTTCCCCAAAAATGAATATGTACAATAATAATAATCAGCGGTGTTGTTGGATAAACGTCAAAAAGTGGGTTCTACTCGTATTAAATGCCGCTCGTCGGCAAGCTTGACCACCGATACATTTTTTTATATATATATATACATATATATATATATACATAGACATATATATATATATCTATCGATCTTCAGTGTTCATCACTTCAGGGTGTAGAAACTTTGAGAAAATGGTGGTCATTGATTATTGGATAAGCTCAACTCTTTTGGTTGCTGCAATTTGTTACTTACTCCAAGAACTATTATGGTGGAAGAAGAGAAGAAGATTACCACCAGGACCAAAACCACTTCCGATTTTAGGAAATCTTCATTTATTAGGTAAAAACCCTCCTCAAGATTTGTTAAATTTGTCCCAAAAACATGGACCAATCATGTATTTACAACTAGGATTTGTCCCCGCCATTGTTGTCTCCTCCCCTGATGCAGCAGAAAAGTTTCTAAAAACCCATGATCATAATTTTGCTAGCAGACCTTACCATGAAGGTTCTTGGCACGTTGCTCACGGACAAAGAAACTTGACATTTGCCAAATACGGTCCGTACTGGAGAAACATGAGGAAACTCTGTACTCTTGAGTTACTCAGCAATGTCAGAATTAATCAATTTCAATCCATGAGAAGACAAGAAATTGGATTATTAGTCGAAAAATTCAAACGGGCTGCTGCTGATTATTCAGATTCGAATCGGGTTGCGGTCGATTTCAGTGATTCGGTAGCTTCAACGAGTGCAAACATGAGTTGTTTGATGATATTTGGGAAGAAATATTTGGATGAAGAGTTTGATGACAAAGGATTCAAGAATGTGATTCAAGAACTATTACATATAGCAGCTGTGCCTAATTTTGGTGATTTTTTTCCATGGATTGGTGTTCTTGATCTTCAAGGACTAACTAGAAGATTCAAGAATATCGGGAAGGTGTTTGATGAATTTCTTGAGAAAGTTATTGAGGAACATGTTCTGCAATCCAAGGAAAAAGAAAAGCCAAACAGAGATTTGGTGGATACTATGATGAATATTTTTCAATCTGGTGAAGCTGAATTTGAGTTTGATCGCCGACATATCAAATCTGTTTTACTAGTAAGTAATTTGATTTTCTTGAACTTATAATTCAATTTAGCATAGTATTAGAACAAACAAACATGTGGGGTCTTAAGTTTTCAGTTTGTGCTATTGTCTCTATTTATTGATTCTTGTGTATAAGTCAGATTTTGTTATGAAAATTCGTGTTTGTAGTTATATGGAGTGTGTGTTCAAAAGTAAATTTTATCATCTTTATTAGTCGTTTATCGAAAAAATGTGTTAGGTTCTCACGAGAGGGATTATGTAAAGAGAAGAACAATAAAAAGAAAGTTATTCAAACATTTTTTAAATGCTTTAATTGAGTGTATATATATTTGTTATACCCTCGGCTTACATCGAAAGTTAAAGTGAATATATAATGGTGTATAAGAATGAGATTAGATACTTGTAGTCAAAATTCTGGTATCCTTTTCATATAGTGAAGACAGTGTCAAGTAATTGACTCGGGATGCTGACAAGGCTAATAGTCGCTCGTGGTATAGATTTGTAAGCTTAAATAAATATGTCTCAATAACTTTTTTTTTTTAGTGAAATTAGTTTTTTGTAGTGTATTTGACAATTTAATTTGATTTAATGCGTATAATTGGTATAGGATTTGCTCGTAGCATCAATGGATACTTCAGCAACAACAGTAGAATGGATATTTACAGAACTCTTGAGACATCCTCAAGTGATGAAGAAACTGCAGAAAGAAATAGAAGAGAAAGTTGGAAGAACAAAAAAAACTGTTGAGGAATCAGACATTGAATCCCTAGAATACTTAGACATGGTCATTAAAGAAACTTACAGACTCCACCCTGTTGGACCTTTACTACTACCACATGAATCCATAGAAGATTGCACAATTGATGGTTTTCATATCCCTAAAAAGTCAAGAATTCTTATAAACACGAAAGCCATCGGTCATGATCCGATGGTATGGGAAGAACCAGAGAGGTTCTTCCCTGAAAGATTTTCCGGTAAGGATAACAATGTGGACATTCGTGGGCGCGATTTTCGACTTATACCATTTGGTTCTGGCAGAAGAAGTTGCCCTGGTTTGCAGTTGGGACTCACTGTTGTTCGTTTGATGGTGGCGCAATTGGTGCATTGCTTTGATTGGGAACTTCCTAATGGTATGAGACCAGAGGAATTGGATACTAATGAAGTTTTTGGTATAGTAACAGCTAGAGCAAATCATCTTATGGTTGTTCCTAAATATAGGTTTGAGTAAGAATTTTCTTAGGTAAGAATTAGACTTTGTGAAGACTAAATTCAAATTATATATATATATTTGAATTTAATATTATAAATAAGAAGTATTGAGTTTTATTCACGTTATAAATGACTTTATATCTCCATTTAGTTTTTGATAGTATTTTTCATGAATTTCTCCTAAATTAGTGAATGACGATACGATGTTACTAAAACAATATATAAGATAAGATAAGAGTTCTTTTCTTCAATCATCTTGTTTTCTCTTATTTTTATTGATGTCCTAAGCAATTTCTTAGATAATTTTAATCATTCTCGTCATATCTTCGTGTGTTATAATTATAAAAAATTTCAACCCAAAAAATTCTAAAAAATAAAAATAAAAATAATTTTTGAAGTGAAAAAAACCTAAAAATCATTATAATTATAATTATATATATATATAAAGAAGATATGTAAAGATTTTGTAAGTTAAAATTATGATATATATAAATTTTAAAATTTAAAATTAAAATACCTAATTTATACACTAAGATTGTAAAATAATGTTGAATTTCTCTATCTCTCTCATATATATACTTTCTCATCTAAATCAATCTCTGGTTCCAATCAATTTCTTTCCTCCAACATTTTCCCTTTCGATTCTAAAAAGAAAAGAAAAGAAAAACCAATGAATTGGTGCAATAGTAGGACAGTTTTTATATTTCATATGGCATTGTTAATCCAAATACTTGGATTAATAGTGTGGTTAGCAATAGAATACTGCAATAATAGATCACTATCATATGATACTGCTATTTTAATCCATCCCTTTTCTTCTTCTTCGGCTATATTTGGTTCAAAACCGGATCTGTATTATTCTTTTGCTATATTCTTCATCATCATCCAACTGCTATTCTTGCCATTGTTATATACATATACAGATGATTTCGAATGGTTACCATTTGATTTGGGGAGGAAGAAAACAAAAATTGATGGAAATATTGTGTTGGTAACAGTAAAATTGAAGAACTATCAGAAGAAGAAGAAAAAGATGGTAAGAGTTGGATAACTTTAGCGTGTGGACATAAATATGACATTGTCTCATTGAAGAGGCTAAATTAGTATCAGCATCATTACAGTTATTTATTATTATTATTATTTATATATTTTTGAGAATATATAATATTGTGTAGTTGTTATAATTGAATAAAAGTTTTTTTTTTTTTAAAAATTTTTTAATATTTTTAGATAATTAAATAATTAAATAGATATTGTTTGTAGGAGTCTAATAAATAGACTTTAATTAATCTAAAATATTAAATTGATATTAAATATATATTTGACATTGTACTGTTGTATATTATTATAAGATTCTATATAAAATATAAAATATTATTAAATATAATTCACAAAAAAAAAATTATTAAATATAAAATATTGTTGTATAATGTACTGTTGTACATTGTACTGTTGTAAACATTTTAAGATTCTTTGTGATACGATATAGAATTATTATTATTTTTTTTTGTAAAATATAGATTATATATACACTAGGACGGAATGTATATTTTATAATTTTTAAATTTTATTTTTCTAAAAAAATAAAATTAGATTATATTTTGTAAAATATAGATTATATATACACTACAACCATGCCTAAAATATTTTTGTAATCTTATATATTCAGATTCATAAGTTTAAAAGTGCATAATTATCTAACTTTTTAATTATTAATTGTGATAAATTATTAGTTTAAAATTTTGAATATTAAAAATAATATATATAAATAAATTAAATTTTTTTATGATAAATAGTAATTTTATTTATTTATTTATTAAATATTTATATAATAAAAATTTTATTCTAAAATGATATTTTTAAAGGGTAAACTATTTTGGTGATGATCCCAAACTAAGTTTAGCCCCTAAAGGTCCTCCAAGTTTTAAAACGTCTATGCTCTTCCGTCAATTTTGACCGTTAAGTCAGAATTTTAACCATTAGTCAACTATTTTTACTGTGTAACCGTTAGTCAAGTATTTTTACTGTGTTGGGTAAGACATTTTTGTTTGTCTAGTACTTAAAAACCCTAATTTTTTTATAAAGGTTAATTTTGTAATGATAATAAAATAAAACCTAAAACCCTAAATTTTCTCTCACTTCTTCTTCACGCTAATACAACCCCCAAATTTCGGACTCTTCTTCTTCCATGGCTGCACCTATACACCAAAATTTTGACTTTTCTTCCTCTTCTTCTCACCGATACACCCCAAATTCCGGACTTTTCTCTCTTCTTCTTCTTCCATAGTTGCATTGATTCACCCCCAAATTCCGACTTCTTGGATTTCTTTTATTCTTACTCAACTCCATAGCTCTTTCTTCCCGTTTTTGGATCCGAATACAAGAATATGATGGCTTCTCCCGCTCTGCAAAACCCTTCTCCAACATCCTTATCTCTCTTATTGTTTGTCATCTTCCACTAATTGCTCTACTTCATCTCTATCCATTGCAAAATTATCGTAACAAGAAGGATGGGAGCCCGAATGGCTTGGGAGGGTCCACTCTCCTCGGTGAATTTATTTGTCGATTTTTTTTTCTTTTAATGGACTTAATAAACAATTGAGATTGCTTGAAATTTTTGTTGGGGTAAGAACGGAGGTAGGATGTGGTGAGGAATGAAGAAGAAAAATGGTAGAGGAATTTATTGATTACGGTTGCCGGCCACCGTTGTAGTCACAGGCGGCGGGAGAAAAATAGGATTTTTAGGTTTATTTTTATTTAAAATTATAAAATTACCTAATTTTTAATTAGGATTTATTTTTTAGTAATGGACAAAAATGTCCTTGCCAAAAAGTTAAAATTACAAAATTAACCTTTATAAAAATTAAGGTTTATTTTTTAAAATAATGGACAAAAATGTCCTTGCCCAAAACAAGTAAAAATAGTTGACTAACAGTAAAAAAATCTGGCCTAACACTTTGTTAATAATTTTTTTTGATGGAATTTTGATATCTAAGGGGTGTCACCAAAATAGTTTACTATATTTTAAAATAATAATAACAACATAATTATTCTATTTCTTCTTAATACTTAGTTTATATTTTACCTATTAACCATATTAAAAAAAATTTAAAATTTAGTGATCTCCTATACATTATATAATGATAATGTATATATAATAATGATTCAATTGAATAAATAAAAAAAATTTAATGAATTGAAAGTGATAGAAATATTGGCGTGCTTGTTTCGTATTATTTATGAAATATATATAGACAAAGTAATCTAATAACTAAAGATATCTAAATCTAATATATCTACAGATAAATCAAATATATAAAAATATAAGGACTTTAATTAACATAAATTACAATTAATGTTTAAAAAAAAAAACTTTAAATAGATGTAGTAAGATAAATATATAAAATAAAGTAAAAGAAAATAAAAATAAAAAAGTTGAATAAAATTACAACAATAATACTATTATAAAGTTGTAATCTAAATATATAAAAGATAATATAAGATATGTAAAGATTTCTAAGTCAAAATTACGATATATATAAATTTTAAAATTAAAAAATTAAATACCTAATATTATTTTAAAATAACTTTCTTGACAACAGTTTTTCCTATATAAATATAAGCATTAAATCAAAACCCTAGTTCCAATCAATTTCTCTCCTCCAATTTTTTTTTTTTCTTTTCGATTGTCAACATGGATAATATTCAAATTTGCATAATTATTATAGGTATAGCAATTTGCCTCGAAATGTTCGTAATGTTTGGAGTTGCGATTTCAACCATACCGTCTGAAAAAAATGTACCAATCTTTACTTTCTTTATGTACTGCATTTTCCTCCAAGCTTTTGTCCTTGTTGGTATGTTTATTTACAGGGCTTATAGAAAACATTCGGAGTGGAAACACGCAAATGCACAAGGAAATCTTGTGATTCGTAACAGTCAAATTGAAGATTTCGAAAAAGATGACGAAACTGAATGTTCTGTTTGTTTCGAGAAATCCGAAGATGATCGAAGTTGGATAACGTTAAATGACTGTGGACATAGATTTCACTATAAGTGTTTGTGTCGATGGTTGCCGGATAATCAATCTTGTCCGAATTGTCGCTGTTCTGTAAAGGTCTTTTCTTTTATTCATTATCCTCAAATCGAGGTTTAAGGTGATAATTTATCACTCTTTAATATAATATCAAAGTAGGAGGTCGATAATTTGAATCATGACTATTGAAATTTGATTTGTGTTGTTAGTTATTTATTTATATTTTAGTCATTAATCATTACCCTTCCATCTTCCCCCACATATTGTGATTAAGAAGTTATTTAGATTTTAATATTTTATTGTGACTATAATAAAGAATCTATAATAATATTAGAGCTCATATATTCTTTATATAAATCAATATTTTGTATTTATTTATTTTTATTATTATTTTTTTATATGTGAACTCAGTGTTTAACCATGTGTAAACAATATTTTTGATCCCACACAAATATATAATTGAAAAAATATATATGTCACAAGATAATAATATATCTCTCCTCTTTTACTTCCGATTGTAAGAGTGGTTTTATATATATATATATATATATATATATGATTTTTTTAATGTTTTCTTGATTTTCTATTTATAGATGAAAAAGTGAGCAAAAGTGACTTTGATGGGAGAAGAGATTCTTTGGTGGTATGAATCATCTAATTGATAGAGACACATGTCTTCATCACTTCATAATTAAAAATTTCGATGTCTACACCATGTGTTACACATACATGCACACAATAACATGTAGATTAATTCAAAGATATTTTTCAATAAAATTATGGAGTTGAATTATTTTAACTTTCAATTTTTGTAATATTTGTTACCTTTTTCGTCATTATGATTAAATAACTCATGTCGCAAAAAACGTAATTTATTTGGTGGCATCCTTATTTATGACTCGTAGAAGTTATGAGTTCAAGACATATTAGAGAGAAAATACCTCAATTTTGAAAAAAAAAAAAAAAAGAAAAACTTATGACTTTTTAATATTCTTTTTTCTTTTTTATCTTTTCACTCCCTTATTTTTTACTTTTTGTTTTTAAAAAAATTTCACTTAGTTCTTCTTGTTTTAATACTTTTTACTACATTTTAAGTTATATAGTTAAAATTTTAAATTTTTATTATTTTAATAATCTTAAGAAAAATAATATAATTCAATCTTCATAATATAGTTCCTTATATATCTTGAAAAAAAAAACACAATACTTAGCACTTTAAAAGACATATTTATATTAAATTTATCACTAAAAATAGCATAATAATATTTAATTCAAATATCAATAAAAAGTTATAACTTTTCTTTTAGATATTTTATGTAAATTTTGTTAAATTTTTTAAAATTTCATTATATTTCTAAATTTATGTAATTTTTATACTTTTATATTTTATTAGACTTATATATACATGCTTTATATTGAATGTATGAATAATTTTATATTTCACTCTAATTCACCTTTTTATTCTTTCTCTAATTCAATTTTATATAGGATGTAGAGAATTCATGAGATTTAAATTTTATATAATATTACTTAATCTCACTTATAATTTTTTTTTATAAAAAAATTGATAACAATATTCAATTAAAATATCAATAAAACTTGATTTTAAAATTAATTACTATATTTATATTAATCTCATACATGTTGATAAATCTTTAAATTTTCATTATAAATTAAAAAAAATTTAAATTTTAATATATTTATCTTTTTCCTTTATATATATAATATTTGTGATATATTATCTTTTTCCTTTCTATTTAATATAAATATATATTTCACATTATAGAACTTGTGTAAATTTTTAAAATTTTATAAAAATTACACTATGATATTTTTTTTTATAAAAAATTAAATTTATAAAAAAAAAATTAGGTGATAATTAAACACATACAAATAGATAAATGAAATTTATAATATACTAAAAAAACAAAAAAAATTATAATATACATATCAGCAGTTGGACCAGAATGTATATCTAAGTATATATATATATATAAGATTTTTTAATATTTATAAACAAATTGGCCAATTTCATCCCATAACTTATAAAATTTTTGCGATTTCATCAATTTTCAAAATTTTTGGATAATTTCATTCCTTATCTTTATAATTTTGGCCAATTTCATCCTTCTGTTAATTTTATTATTAGTCAACAGTTAATCAACAGTTATATTTAATAAAAATAATTTTCTCAAAAGGTAAAAATTTCAATTCACTTAAAAAAACCAAAATTTCCCCAATTCATCCACATCTTCAACCATCTTCACCATCTTCCCCAAATCACAAAAGTTGCTTTCTTTGAATGAAATTGACCCGAATAATTCTCCATAGAAATCGTCCCAATCTGCTTTTCCCTTTTCATTCTCTGATTAATAGTGCTATATATGGATTCTGGATTTTCTGATTCAGATTTTTTCTCTGAGTGACTCTTTTTTTTTTTTTTTGAAAATGATAAAACAAAAATTGAATGTGTTTAAACAACAGACATTAATTGAAATTGTCTTGAAGTGGTATAAAAATCAACCACAACCTGGAGATGAGATTTTTATCTGCAAACCCAGTTGTGGGATTCATGAAATTTTTGTTCTTGAATCTTGAACTGTTAATCTATGATATTCAGGGCTGGTTTCTTCTTGTTGCTCTGGTTTCAGCTATTATAGTTGGTCAGATTAATCTCTTTCGTGCAAGAAAGAGAAGTTCTTCTTCATCCCATAGTAGTATGCCTTTCAAGTGTTTGATGAATGTTCTGCCCCCTTAATTCGCCTCAAAATTTTCCTTTTCTTTTTCTGATTTGGTTGTGTTTCTTTTCTGTTTTGATTCTAGAGCATGGAAATGCTAGATTTTGTGGAGGAAGAAGGATTAGAGAAGAGGACAGCAGATTTGATGCATCTCATGTAAATTCACCATCCCTTTCTCTCTCTCTTATATATATATACGTATGTATAAATGTTTGTTTTCAGACAAGAAGAAATAAAGAAAATCTACTTACCTTTTTCTTCAAAAATGCAGGATGAAAGAAGGGGAAATGAAGATAAGGCTGAAACTTGCAGAAGCGAATCTGTGTTGGAGAAAAATAGGACAAAAAGAAATGTAAGAAATAAACAGAACCGACTTCAAGGCGTGTATCGGATGCCACTTTTCTAAAGGCAATATTTGTCCAATACAATCTGCCTTTAGGATACAATGAAGATAAACAACTAGGAGAGTATTTGATGTTTTGCGGAACTTTTGATAATATGTTATTCCTATTGTTGATATCTATCTATTTTGTATATCTATATCAACAATATATATAGATAAAAATGACATACGATATATCGTTTAGATATAGATATATCCCTCTAATAAACATATCTTTTCGGATAATTTATTATTTAAAATAATATATTATCTTTAATAGATATCCTTTCGGAATCAAACTCTTCTGAGTTTTGATTCATTGAACCGGAAGAACCACTATCGAACTATTATAATATTTTGAAAATGTTCCAACAATCCCCCACCATTTTCAAAATAAACATTCACAAAAATTCTGTAAGTTATATGCATAAATAAAGGTATCTTGCGATTTAAACCTTTACTTAGTGAAAGATCAATACAATATATCTAAACAAATTGGTAGTAAAAACTTTGAACCAAATGTCTTTATTGATATATTGTAGATACAATCACACATAAAACTTATTACATCAAAACCCTGCTCAAATTGAATGACACAGTTTATAATCTTGTGTCTGTATCCTTAATGAGTGTATAGAATAGAGCCTTTGAATTCTTTGAAGTGACTAACTTCACACTCATATAGGTGAATTTATATCAAGTACCCTACATCTATGGCACTTTGACAAATTTTCTTGTCTTTATCTTCCTTTGACAAGTTATCTTATAGATTCATTAAGAATTTAAAATTCACCATCCTTTCAATGCAGATACCAAGCATTAATCAACCTTGGGATGAAAAATAAATAAAACATAATGCTTGCAATTACACTAATGACATACTTTTACTCTTTGAACTTAAGACTTGGCGTAGTACCAGCGTCAAGTAGAGGTTCTGTCATGGGTAATTTATTGAAGTAGGCTTTAAACCATCCCTTTAATCTTTATTTACAACCTTTCTTGTTAAGACTTTGTAAATAAATCTGTTAGATTATTGCTTATTGCACATAATCTATAATTATAACAGAGAATAAATCTCTAAGTAACTATAACATAATTTAGATTCAAATTTCATATTACATATGCATTTACTTTGCATATTTCAACAATGATACCACTCTGCTTTTTACTTCTTTAATATAAAGGGTTTCATTTGATTTATTTATTTTAAATGAATCCCTCATGCAATAGATTATGACATCTATCTTTATATCTATAAGAATATCTAAATATTCAAACCTACAAATTTGATATAGGTTATCATGATGAACATTTTCATCAAACTTTATTATCAATCAAGACTACTGTCAATTTCCTTTTAGAATGAATCTTAGGAATATGACATTTTAATTATCCAATATATTTAACAGTAACCATTTTTTCAAATAATTATTTACATTACCTTTGTTTACTGATTCTCAACTTTTAATTTACCTCTTTGATATGAATATTTGTTCCTGCTGGAATCCACTAATTCTCCTTCAAAGCTTTTAACTTTCTGTCATCCGATATAACTTTCCATCATTGACATTATTGTTCTTATAGGACAAATATTGCCTTTAGATTGTTGGAGAAAAATAGGACAAAAAGAAATGTAAGAAATAAACAAAACTGACTTCAAGGCGTGTATCGGATGCCACTTTCCTAAAGGCAATATTTGTCCAATACAATCTGCCTTTAGGATACAATGAAGATAAACAACTAGGAGAGTATTTGATGTTTTGCGGAACTTTTGATAATATGTTATTCCTTTTGTTGATATCCATCTATTCTGTATATCTATATCAACCATATATATAGATAAAAATGACATACGATATATCTTTTAGATATAGATATATCCCTTCGATAAACATATCTTTTCGGATAATTTATTATTTAAAATAATATATTATCTTTAATAGATATCCTTTCGGAATCAAACTCTTCTGAGTTTTGATTCATTAAACCAGAGAACCACTATCGGAACTATTATAATATTTTGAAAATGTTCCAACAATTGCACTTGAAGGTTTATCAGACAAACCTGAAAAATTTGACAGCAAAATGGAGACATCCAAAGTATAAGAAAACAGTGTTCATGAAATTAACCATTTAAAGAAAGCTGTGAAGGAAATGGAGCAGAGGAGAGAAAATCTTGAACTGGGATTGATTGAATTGTACTGTTTGAAAGAGCAAAACTCAAGAATTTCTCATATGCAGAAGGAATTGAAGGACAAAATTGCAGAGATAGATAAACTAAAAAACATGCTAAACAAATTACAGTCCGATAGAGAAAACTATACGAACAAGTTAAGCTGAATCAGTTTACAGAAAAGCAGCTTGAAAGTGCAAGACTTGAAATTCTTGAACTCCAGCTGAAAATGGAATTCGATTCAGGTAGATTGAATGAACATTTGGTGAGGCTGAAGGAACAAGTTTGGAGCTTATTCGACATGGAGATGGAGGATGAAACGTCGAGAAACGATACAAAATCTGATCAGAAGCTTAAAGATAAAAGAAAAGTAGAGCTGGAAGCAATGAAGATGAAGAAAAGGAACAGAGAACTTCAGATGGAGAAGAGGGAATTAGGAGTGAAACTGGATGATGTTCAAGCCAGAATTTCAGAACTCTCTAATATGACAGAGGTGAAAATGGTGAAGATGGTGGATGAATAGTATGAATTCGGGAAATTTTGGTGTTTTTTTTTTTTTTTTTTTTTTTAAATGAATTGACATTTTTATCTTTTGAGAAAATTATGTTTATTAAACATAATAGTTGACTAATAATAAAACTAACTGAATGATGAAATTGACCAAAATTATAAAGATAAAAGATGAAATTATCCAAAATTTTTGACAAGGGATAAAATCGCAAAATTTTATAAGTTAGGGGATGAAATTAGTCAATTTGTCATATTTATATCGTGCAAGTTTGGTTCTTAATAATTGTTTTTAGATTCCTAAACTATTATTTTAGTAATATGCAATCCTATGGAAGAAATGAAACCTATGAAATCTGAATTTATTCAGTATAGATTAAACTATATTGTAGTACACTAATAAAAATAATACATAAGTAATTTAATTTTTTTAAAAAAAAAAATTAACACGGAAAATAAAAATAAAAATAAAAATTTATAATTTTATTTGTATTATAAAATATTTTATATTATTTAAAACATAAAAAATTGATATCTTTATAAATTTAATGAAATTATAATTTTTATTTTTTAAAAATATTAATTTAACTAAAATAATTAGTGTTAGTTTTTTAGTTGATTAAAACTATAAGAAACTCATAAAACCTCATGAAAATAGATAATAAAATATTGTAAATATTTTATTTTTTTAAAATATTTTTAAATATATATATATATATATATTTTAGACTCAAAGGTAAAGGATGTCAAGGTATGGTAGTATTTTAAGGCACTTCCCAAATTATTGGCAAAGTAAATCTTCACTTTAATTGTATTTTATTGTTAATTATAAATAATAAAATTTTAATTTTTTTAATTTATAAATTTTCATGATGTAATTCATTTTTATAATATTATATATATAATAAAATTCTCGTAGCTTATATAATGTTGTTAGAGAAAAACGTGTAAGTCATTGGTAATGGTATATACGTATAATAATAACATATTGATATTAAAGTAATTATTAATTTATTATTTTTCATAAACATAATATAATGTTTATCGGTTTTTATATAAGTTATATAATATCAGCTTATAAATAAAATTTAAATACATTTAGAATTCTATCCAAAATTTAAATAAATTAAAATAAAATTTTTTTGACCAATTTATCATTTATTCAAATTTAAATATCAAAATTAAATTACAATTTTAAAATTTACAATAAATTTTAAGATTTTTTAAAAAATTAATTTTCTCCTTTTTTTTAAAAAAAAAAATATATATCTTCTAAGGATATAAGATTAAGAACAAAAGTTGGGAATCTCTCTTAGTTCATCATAAACATAATTATTACGGGAAAAAAAAAAAAAAAAATATATATATAGATATAGATTTAGACATATATAAAAGGAAACTACTAAAATATAACTTAATTGGATAAGAATATTTGTAGAATTTTTCTTAAGAAAAACACTACTCAGCTCAATTTTTAAATAAAAATAGGAGGGAAATTTTTTTTTTTTTTTTTTAAGTGATATTTTGTTGAATTTGTTTTAGATGAGTTTGTATTAGGAGATCGAAGTTATGTGGCACTTGACGTAAACCCAATAAGGGTCACATTGACTTTATCTTGTCATGTCATTTACGAAGTTGAGGCACCACTACTTCAGATAGGGATTAGAGTTTGGAGTAGTTACATCGGTGTGATCCCTCATTTGACCATGCCAAGCATATTTAATGTGTTATACTCACAGCGTACTCGTCATTAATGTTACTGATAAAAGTGCTAAGTAATAGTACAATATTAGAGAGCATGTTTTGCTAGCATTTTAGAGTTAGGGACACCTCAAACCACCCCATTGTTTGATTTATTACGGCCCAAACCTATATTCCAGATAAATAAGAAGTGACACATAATAACTAAGAGGAAAGCTTGTACTAATAAACGCAAACAACATACTCTCTCATTGATTTTGTCACTTCATTTACTCTTAACAATATTCAATACTCATTCGAATATCTTCCTTATTTACTCATTTTCTCGACTAAATTAAGTATTTAAGGGTCTAAAGAAAATAAATTTTTGTCTCAAACTTGTTATTGTTGGTACCATTACCCACTCAAGATTCATAGGTGGCAAAGAAAGAAATAAGTTTACATTAGTACCCCCATTGTATATCAACTACAATAATCAATTACCATTAACTGTGGAAGAGAAAAGTTAAAAAAGAAAAAGAAAAAAAGACAGCACTTAACAAGTGTCACGTATTCCCAAATGCCACCCTTAATCAATCTCTTTTTCTAGTGTTTTATTCCTTGATGTTTTTTATTTTTTATTTTTTATTTGGTATCCTCATCGATTAATTTGGAAGGGATTCGTGGAAGAAGACTCTTAAAATTATAACATATAGCTGAAATGTTGTCTCCGAAATGTGTCAAACTTAGGTTTCTCACTTGGCAAGTCAGGTGAGACACCTAAATAAGAGAAACCAAATCAACTAAGTTATTACATTTTCACTATTCATTCATATTTTTACATGTAGCAAGTTTCTTAAATTGCCTAATAAAATAGTCAAATTTATTTTTTTTATTACAAGATTAGTAATCAATTATTTGACAATTGTCGTACTCAAGCAGCTCGGACTTAGTCCATCTTCAATTAACGGACATATATATGTAATATATAGAATTGAAATATTATATAAATACTAAAGAAAATTTTATTACTCAAATATCAAACTCGTAAATATCTTATAATGATCATCATTCTGCATTGTAAGTATATATAATAGAAAATAACCATTCCCTAAACCCCTAACCCCATAATCCATCATTGTTTACAAAGTAGTTTATCATGTAGACGAATTTTGCAGCCTATAAGTAGGAACAGCCATGAGATGATTAGCTCTTGCTAACACTAAACCAAAAGTTTCTTTCACATCCAAATCACTTGGTTTCATACCATTTGGAAGTTCCCAATTAAAGCAATGAACTAATTGTGCCACCACTATACGAATAGTAGTTAACCCTAACTGCAAACCGGGGCACATCCTTCTACCAGCACCAAATGGTATAAGTTGAAAATCGTGCCCACGAACATCAACATCTTTCCCAACAAATCTTTCCGGAAAAAACACATCAGGTTCATTCCACACAGTCGGATCGCGCCCAATCGCCATTGTATTGATTATTATTCGTGAATTCTTTGGGATGTGGAAGCCGTCCACGGTGCAATCTTCCATGGATTGGTGGAGGAGAAGAGGTGCAACGGGGTGAATTCTTAGGGTTTCTTTTATTACCATGTCTAAATATATTAGGTCTTGGAGGTCTGATTCTTCAACAGTTCTTGTGATGCCCACTTTTTCTTCTATTTCTTGCTGAAGTTTCTTCATTACTTGAGGATGTCTTAAAAGCTCTGTGAATATCCATTCTATGGCTGATGCTGAAGTGTCTACTGATGCCATAAGCATATCCTATACATGAAATAATATCAATTGAGTCAACAAAGGTGGATAATAATTGAGGGACACTAATGTCCAATTGACAATTGTAGATTTGTCCTTTCCAATCCTTGTCTTAAAAGACATCACATAGTAGACCCTTTCTTGTACCAATATAATACATATTATTACTTTATTGATATTCAGATATTTCGTATAAGTCATCAATAAATTTATGGTTTTGATAATACATATATTTGCATGATGTAATAAAAAATGTAACAAGATAATAAATATGTAGCTTAGGTAGTAGTTAAATATCCTTAGTTTTAACTAATAGGTTTGAATTCAAGTCCGGATAACAGACAAATTTAACCTAGTTTAGAAATATCATACATTTTTTTTTACTGATCGCAATCAAGAAAATACAAAATAACGAATTTATATTTTGGTGGAAAAGACTAAACTAATCAATATTGTAAAAATATTAATTATAGGTGCATCAAGAAAAACATCGTACATCTGCAAAATACACATTAATTTTCCATTATGAAACATTAAAAAGAAACCTTAATTTCTTACTATAGACAAGAAAACACAAAAATTGATGTATGTCTTTCGATTGAAAAGACTAAATATCTTTTAACGTTACTTTTTTCCAATAAGAATAATTAATGAGTATAAGTTGTAAAACATCAATTATAGAGATATAAATGAAAAAACATCAGTAAACGCACATTAATTTAATGCAACAAATAAAATAATATCAATTTCTTTTAATTTCACAAGTTAAACAATTGAAAAAATAATAAAAAAAAAAAAAAAAAAAATAAATATATATATATATATATATATATATATATATATATATATATATATATATATATATATATATGTGTGTGTGTGTAGGAGAAAAAGTAAAAGCCATGTGATAGGTACATTATATTTAATATCTCTAGAATGGATCAACGTCAAATTAATTATCTGATCAACTCTTTGTGTCCATGACTCTAAAATGATTTTAGAATCCAAACAAAACTTTTAAAGAAAGTGATTTATATTTAAAAATAAAATAAAACACTGCACAATATTATATTATATATAAGTAAAAAAAAAAAAAAAAAAAAATGGGATTATAAGTAATATTATATTATAAGTAATATTGCTTACCATTACAATGGATTTGGCATGTTGACGGTCAAACTCGAATTCCTTATCTCCAGACTCCAAAATATCAACTATAGTATGCACAAAGTCTCTAGTTGGATTCTTATCTTTACTAATTTGAGTATGTTGGTCGAAAATTCTTTCAAGAAACTCATCAAACACCTTACCAAGAACCTTCAACCTACTAATATGTCCTTGAAGATCAAGGAAATTAAGAAAAGGAAATAATTCACCAAGATTTGGAACAGCCGCAATCTGTCCTAATTCTTGAACAACATCCTTAAACCCTCGATGATCATCGTCCACCAATTCATTATCCAAATATTTTTTTCCAAATATCATTAAACAACTCATATCCGCCATTAGATTTGCCACCAAACCACTCAAATCAACAACAACACCACCACCGTTGGATTTGAGTGATTCCACCAAAATTCCGAGCTCTTTTCTTCTGGTGGGCTGGAATTGATTGATCCTTAAATTGCTCAGCAACTGCAAGGTGCAGATTTTTCGCATGTTTCGCCAGTACGGACCGTACTTGGCGAAAATCAAGTTTTTTTGTTCGTACGCTGAGTACCAAGCCGCTGTATTGTACGGCCTGTCGGCGAAAACTGAATCGTAGGTTTTGAGAAACTTTTCTGCAGCGGACGGAGACGAAACGACGACGGTCGAGATGCATCCGAGCTGTAAGTACATGATTGGACCATGTTTTTTAGCTAAGTGGTAAAGATCTCGATGAGGGTGGTGTTTCCCTAAGGAGAGAAGGTTTCCTAAAATAGGAAGCTGTATAGGACCTGGAGGCAATCTTCTGCGTTTCTTGATCATCATCAATTTCCAGAAAAGGAAGGAAATTGCAGAGATTAAGAAAAGCCATTTCCAATCCATGGCTGCTGCTGCTACCGTTGAAATTAGTTACTAATTTATTTAGTCATTCTGTACTTATTTATATTAATAGTCTTTTTGTTTTTTTTGTGGGGACTGAGGAGTAGTTGAGAAGTTATTCTGCTATTTATTTATTATTTTTTTCAAAAAAAAAGAAGATGATCTTGACTTTTGGAAAGGTTGACAATCTTTTGAGATATTTGCCCCCATTTTACTTTTACTTTTCTTTTTCCTTTTTTTTTTCCCCCTTTTTGCAGATCTTACACTGATTTTTTTTTTTTCCCCCTAATCAAAGCTAAAAATCTATTCTTTAATTTCATTTTTTTTAAAGAATTTTTTTAAAAAAAAAAAAAAAAAAAAATTAGTGATTGATCAACTTTGACATGTGTACTACAATCCAAACTTAACCGGAACTAAAATTTAATTTTGATGAAAAAAATTAGATAAAATAATGATTGTTCAAATACAACCTTAACTTTTATTTTTACTAAACCTTAGCCCTCCTCCTCTCTTCTCTTCTTCTTCCTTTGCAGCAGCCGCCCCAACTCTCATTCTTCTCCCCTCTTATCTTCTTCTTCTCTTTGCTGCCAACCGCCAACTCTCCTTCTCCTCGGCCAAGGGAGAATTTTAGGTTTTGCCAAAAATTTTTCCTTGATCGGAATAATTTTATTTATGTTTTTTAGGGTTTTCTTTTCTTTGTTGTTGTAGTTTTTTTAGCTTGTATTTTTTTTCTGCTCTGTTTATTTTTATATTTATTTCTTTGGTATTATTGTTATCTTTTACATTTCATATGCAAAGTTTTATACCGATATTTAAATATCAACTTTTTTTTTCTTCTGTTAGAAGAAATTTTTTTTAAACCCGGATTAGATCTGGACCCTTTGTTCGTATTATGTCTTCTTGAAAGAAGACAAATTGAACTCTCTTCGCAAATAAGGTTTATGTTGGTGGTTTATTGTATTACGGTGAATGACTTTAGCATTCATTTATGTAATATTTTTATTTTAATAAAAATTCACTTATAAAAAAATTTATAAAATTATTATTTTTATTTTTATTTAAAAAATAAAGTTAAAAAGATTATGCCTTTTCAATGGTAATGAATTATATAGTACCAAATATATAATTTCATTTTAATTCTAAAGAAATCCACAACTCTTCAAATTCAATATATCAAAAATATATTGTTATATTTTTAAAGTCGAAAATAAATCTTCAATAAAATTATGAGAATTGTCAGTCCAGGTTGCACCTGTAAAGTCAATCTCTTATTAGAAGAAATGCATCACCCTAACTTGGCGCTCATAGTTAATTTCGAACTCTCGTGTATATTTTGAATTAAATTATGTTAATGGTGACGCATTTTGATGTTTGGGCTTAAAGGAAGCCTCAAGATTTATAAATCAAAGTGGAATAGTTTGTTATATTATAAAATTTAAAAAAAAAAAAAAACCATACAAAATTAAAACAAATATTTTAACATATTAGACAAGATTAATGTTTAAGATTCTTGTTATGCTGAAATATAAACTAATATAATTTTAAATATATTATATTAAACTAATATAATAGTCTTGATAATTAAAATATATTATAATAAATAAGTAAAAGTTATTATTGAAATAATCCCAAATGCAGATGAGCTAGTAAATTTGTGAAAAATTAAATTTGTTTGTGAATAAATTCACTAATTATTCTTTATTATTATTATTTAATTTATTGTATTTCATAATAAATTTAAGTATTTTGAATTCTGTTAATTTTTCTTTTAAATTAAACTTTTTCTTAACATCCAAAATATTGGAACTCTCATTAATTAATATGTATATATATATATATATAAAATAAATAAATATATATATATATATATAAATATATATATATATATATATATATATATATATATATATATATATATTGTACTATTTGTAATAGCGCCATTTGGTGTCTGGGCTTAATGGAAGCTTCAAGGTTTATAAATCAAAGTGGACTAATTCTATATATAAAATACATATAAAATTTAAAACATAAATTTTAATATATTGAAAAAAAAAAAGAAGAAAATTTAATGTTTGATAGTCTTCTTATGCTGAAAATATAGACTAATATAATTTTAAATATATGGTGATATTTAAAATAGATTAAACAAATAAGTGACAAGAAAGCTTATTCGGATAAACCCTTAGTTTGACACAATGGATAAGCGCATTGTGAATGTTACATAAGGTCAAGAGTTTGTACTCTGTGTAAGAGTTAGGGTGAAACCTTCTCTCGAGTAAGAGTTGGATTATGTGTGCGCAACCCGGACCAAATTGGGATTAGTCCGAATGTGGATTGGTTAAAGGTGTTCTCCTATATTTTGGAACTCATCTAGAACACATCATGCCCTTATATAAAAAAAAAAAGTGATAAGTTTGAGATATATTAGAAATAAAAAAGTTTTAGAAGACATTTAGATAGATGTTTATTAAAAAAGAAAAAACAAAACACCAATTTGTTGTGACTTGGAGTCCTACATCGCTCTCGAGATTTTTGAGCGGTTATTAAGCAGGGGCCTGAAGCCCTTTACCCTTTTACTCAATGATGTGTTTTAAACCTATGAAGCCCACTTAGACAAAGCGGACAGTATATATCATTAGGTTGTTTATAACACCAACACGATCATTGCTTGGAAACTCTCTTGAGCGATGACACTAACACAATTAATTTACTATTTATAAAAAAAGATTTTTTTTTTTTTTTTTTTTTTTTTTGTGTGAGAGTTTTCTTTTTCCTATGGTTTGAACCTAAAAAACATAAGAAAATTTATTTTTTAATATGGTATATCCATCTTTGTATGTAATAAACTTATCTTCTTTTATATTTATATGGGTAATCCATTACTACTTTAAGAATAGTAAGATATACACCTAATTTTAAGTAACATTAATATTTTCTTTTTCCTTGTATAAAATTTTTCACCTATTTTTTTTAAAAAATAGACCCTTAGAATTATTAAATAATAATAATAATTTTAATTCAAATCAAACAAGGTTTTCAAAATCCTATGAAGGGAAGGAAATCTATCAGTATTATCTGGTAATAATTTTCGAATATCTATCATCGTTTTCACTGTATTCTTTGTAGGCACTGTGGTCACTACGTTTTACATTATACGATTTGGTCGTATTATTTTTATATAACTTAATTTTCAAGTTACTTATAAAAGTCGAATTAATAATTTTAAATATTATAATAAACAATATTCACGAAAGTAATGATGTGATTAGTAAGGTTATCGAGTCAACCAGAGAAATCTTCGAACCTAAATGCGGAATTGAAGAATTCTCAACATGGGACAAAACAGACTGTTCTGTATGTCTTGAAAAATCTGAAGAAGATCGAATTTGGATGGTTTTAACTGACTGTGAACATAAATTTCATCGTAAATGCTTAGGTAGATGGTTGTCTACCAAAAGAACTTGTCCACTTTGTCGCCGGCGATTGTCGTGTCGGAATATAATAGGATGACGTGGAGACCGACCGTCGCGGTCATGAGTTTGCCCGGGAGCTCTACAGTTGATGGTTATGGCGGATTTGGTGGTGTGGGGAAGGAACAAGTTTTTTTTTTCTGGAAGTGGACTTCTGGGGAGATTTTTAAATTTGTTTTTTGTTCATATGGACGGGACACAAATTTTTTTATTAAAGTTAAACACGTGCACAATAATCAATAAATAGAAACAATAGCTAAAATTCAAACTCAAAATCTCCTACTATAATATCATGTTATACCTTTTCTTAAATATCTTGTAATTTCGAGATTTTTTTTCTTAAACTTATTGCATATATATTATATTCTAAACTCTATTTTGTATTAACCTTACTTATGATTCGAGATGTCGTAACTTCAACTCATGTTAGAGTTAAAAAATTTCAAAACTATAAAAAAAGAAAAACGTACCTTATATTATATGACAAATTTTCACATATTATAATTGTATTACAAACCAAAGCAGATATATGTTTACATATTTCAAATATACAGAAGAAGAACCAAAGGTTGACTATTTTTGCAACCTATAAGTAGGAACAGCCATGAGATGATTTTCTCTTGATAATATTAAACTAAAAGCTTCCTTAACATCCAAATCACTTGGTTTCATACCATTTGGAAGTTCCCAGTTAAAGCAATGAACCAACTGTGCCACCACTATACGAACAGTTGTTAACCCTAATTGCATACCAGGGCACATTCTCCTCCCAGAACCAAACGGTAAAAGCGCAAAATCGTGCCCATAGACATCCACATCTTTACCAACAAATCTTTCCGGAAAGAACACATCTGGATCTTTCCACACAGTCGGATCACGCCCAATGGCCATTGTATTTATTATGATTCTTGTTTTCTTTGGGATATGATAGCCGTCCACGGTGCAATCTTCCATGGCGGCATGGAGAAGTAGAGGTCCAACGGGGTGGAATCTAAGAGCTTCTTTTATGACCATGTCCAAATATGTTAGGTCTTGGAGGTCGGATTCCTCAACTATTCTGGTGAGGCCAACCTTTTCTTCTATTTCTTGCTGTAGTTTTTTCATTACATGTGGATGTCTCAGTAGTTCTGTGAATACCCATTCGACTGTTGATGATGAAGTGTCTATCAATCCTATAAACATTTCCTATCAAACAAATATGAATCGGGTGCAATGAGAATATATGATGGTCGAACCTCAATGTTATTTAAGGGTAAATTAGTAATTTAACATTAATAAAATTTCAAAATTAATTAGAAGTATTACGTTTTTCTAAATTTGTCTTGAATCTTTTATTTCAAACAAGTTGATATTAGATGTATTTTTTATTTTCTAATTTATCTTTCCGATCAAAATTGATCAACATTTAGTCACTTTTTGAATATAAGTCTTTTTGTCATTTCATATCATTACAACCTCATTATATAGTTATCTTCATGTTCTTCTCAGACATTTTGAATTCAAAACCGGAAAAAATAAATAAATAAATAAACATCTTTAATATAATAATCATGCCATCAACAAGTTAATCATAAACAATTTTATCAATTACTTACCAATACAATTGATTTGGCATGTCGACGATCGAACTCATATTCATCAGTACTCCCAGACTCCAAAACTCTCAATATTGTATCCACGAAATCTTTAGTTCGATTCTCGTCCTTATTTTGAACATGTTGATCAAACATTTTTTCAAGAAAATCATCAAACACCTTACTTATAATCTTCAACCTACCAACATGCCCTTCAAGATCAAGAAAATCAACAAAAGGAAAGAATTCAGCAAGATGAGGAACCGCTGTAATATATCCCAATTCTTGAATCACATCCTTAAACCCTCTTTCATCACCAAATTCCTTCTCCAAATCTTTCTTTCCAAACACCATTAAACAACTCATGTTAGCCATTAAAGATGCAACCCAAACACTAAGATCAACAATCCCACCACCACCACCACCACCGTTGGATTTACCAGAAGATTTTCTCATTGATTCTATCCACAACGTGATTTCATCTCTCCTCATTGGCTGGAATTGATTTATTCTTAAATTGCTCATTAATTCTAATATGCAGAGTTTACGCATGTTTCGCCAGTACGGACCGTACTCTGCAAATATCAAGTCTCTTTGTTCGTGAGCCACGTACCATGAAGCCGTATTGTATGGCCTGTCGGCAAAAATCGAATCGTAGGTTTTTAGAAACTTTTCTGCGGCGGAGGGAGAGGAAACGACGACGGCCGAGGTGCATCCGAGCTGTAAATACATGATTGGACCATGTTTTTTAGATAAGTGGTACAGATCCCAATGAGGTTGGTCTTTACCTATGGATAGGAGGTTTCCTAAAATAGGAAGTCTTGTAGGACCTGGAGGCAATCTTTTATGTTTCTTCATCATCAATTTCCAGAAAAGGAAGGAAATTGCAGCCACAAGTAAGAACATTAACACGGAGTTCCAATCCATGGCTACTTTCATTGATATTAATTATTATTATTGTTTTTGTATTCTATTTATATTGTATAAAAGAAAGATTTAATTGGTATAATTAAACTAATTAACCATAATCTCCTCCTATAATGTTGCTAATTTAATATGATAATGCCAAATAATGAAGCTAACAATATATATCCTATAATTATGTCGACATCATTAATAAAAGGAAATAAAGAAAGAAAGAAGATGTCCTAATTTTGGAAGGCTGACAAATTACTTCTATTATCTTTGAAGATATTTCTCATTTTACACTTGTTGTTTCTTGAATGGTTCGTAGAAAGTTTCAAGATACTCTGTCTGTGTTTTATATATATATATATATATATATATATATATATATATATATGTTTCAAATAAAATAATACACTTTTAAAGAAAATATTAAAATTGATATGTCCCGGTTGTAGTTCTTTTTCAAAATAATAATAATAATAATGATAATAATACTTACTAAATATAGCTAGGGAAGTCAAGAAGGCGGCCTCTCTTATTTCTTCTCGAAGTGAGACATATATATAATTTAAAATATTCAATGATAAATGAATTCTTATATATATAATTTCTCTTTGTTCGACATATGAAATAATTTAAGAATAATCAATTTATCCAAACAAAAAAAACATTTAAATGTCTAAAAAAAACGTAAAGACTTATTTATGTGAAGAAAATTATTTTTGATACTAAAATATTTAACATTCAGATTAAATATTACAAACTAAGCATTAAAGGGAAAAAAAAGGACACAAAACTGTGAAAAGACAAAACTAGGCCTTAACTATTTAAAATTTCCCATCATTGAGAGGAGTCAATAAGTCGATAACTAGGAATAGCCACAAGAGGTGTAGCTCTAGAAACCACCACACCAAACTCCTCTTCCATATCCAACTCTTCCGGCAACATGTTGTCCGGAAATTCCCAATCGAAACAATGCACCAACTGTGCCGCCACCAGTCGAACCACCGTGAGCCCTAATTGAATCCCGGGACATCCTCTTCTTCCGGAACCAAAAGGGATGAGTTCAAAATTAAGTCCTTTAACATCGACTTTACTTCCAATGAACCTCTCAGGAATGAACTTCTTTGGATCGCTCCATACCTCTGGATCTCTCCCTATCGCCCACGCATTAATAATAATGCGTGAGTCTTTAGGGATATGGTAACCGTCCACTTGGCAATCATCCATTGCTTGATGAGGGACTAGGAGAGGTACTGGAGGATGGAGTCTGAATGTTTCTTTAATTACCATGTCTAGGTATTTTAGCTTGTCTAAATCACCTTCGTTAACCATTCTTTCTAAACCTATTGTTTCTTCAAGTTCTCTTTGAACTTTCTTCATGACTTGTGGCTGCTTTAGTAGTTCTGAAAGTAACCATTCTATGGCTGTTCCTGTTGTATCCATGGATGCTGCTAGCATGTCCTGCACAAAATTTATAAAATTATAAATAAAGAAATACATATATATATCCTTTGACTTTATTTTTTTTTTTTTTTTTTGAATAAGCATGAGTTATAAAACATTAATTATAAAAGTATCAAAGAAAAAATATCATGTGACATATAAAAAAAATAAATAAAAAATCTCGTTTTTTTTTCTCATGTGACAACTTTTTGTCCGATTATGAAAAAATGTCAAAAATTTCACCTTTTTTTAAATAAATAAATAAATAAAAGGATGACAAGAAAAATCATGGAGAATTCTAAGAAACTTTGAATCTGGCCTTACCAACATGGTAGCTTTAATATGGCGGCGATCAAATTCGAAATCATTTTCTCCAGATTTCATAAAAGCAAGCATTGTTGAAACAAAATCGTTTCTTCGATTTTCATCACCATCATCATTCATTAAGTTCTCGTGTTCATCAATAATCATCTCCAAGAACTTATCGTAAATCTTGCTGATTTTCTTCAAACGTCTATTAATTCCTTGAGGATCAAGAAACCCAAGTAAAGGGAAATAATCACCCAAATTAGGTGCAGCAGACAAATACATACCTTCTTGAATAACACCCTTAAAACCCTTCTCATGAAATTCCTCATCCAAATACTTCTTACCGAACACCATGATACAACTCATGTCCGCGCTCAACGACGAAATCTCGGCACTTAGGTTAATGCCACGTCGATTCTCCGAAGCTTCTTTTAATGTTTTCACTAGTAATCCGATTTCATGTTTTCTCATTGATTGAAACGAATTGACCTTGAGGTTACTCAAAAGTTGGATAGTGCACATCTTACGCATGTTTCGCCAGTATGCACCGTACTTACTGAAAGATAAATCTCTTTGCTCGTAAAGCAAGTACTTGGCGGCCTCGAGAGGCGGCCTACTAGCGCAAACGAGGTCGTGTGTCTTGAGAAACTGCTCGGCACCATGAGGGGAAGAGACAATTATGTTTGTGACAAATCCGAATTGTAAGTGCATTATAGGACCATGTTTTTTGGAAAGGTTACACATATCATGGTGTGCATTTTTTCCCAAGAGATGGAGATGACCGATTACCGGTAACCCTCTTGGACTTGGTGGTAGTATCTTATTTTGCTTCTTTTTCTTTGTATTCAAGAATACAAGAACTGAACATAGTATTATTGTTACTATTGCCCACATCCAATTTGTGAACAACATCTTGATGGGGTGGGTTTGAGTGATGCAAAAATATGGGAAAATGTATGGTTGTTATATATAAGTTCTAAGAAAGAATAGTTTTGTGAGTAATGCTAGGGCTAGTCAAAAGAATTTGTTAGACTAATACTATTTTTTGTTTTTTCTTGGTAGACCCTTTGTAAGCGTGCATCCACTAGGAATAAATTAATTCATTCAAAGTCATATAAAGATTGACATATGGGTTAATTTGGTATATGATATATATTTGTTATAGTCTTCGAGAGACTATTAGAGTTTTCTATTCTATATTTCGCTTTATTAGTTGAACAGAACCCTTAATCCTAATAGATCTCTTGAAAGACTCTAATCTCTTGATTTTAAACACATCTTCATCAAATTAAGGATTCAAGAATTGCAAAATTATTCAAAAATTCTAATTAAGATTAATTCAAGTGCATTTCTCGAAACTTATTAATATATTTATCATTGATAATTTAATGTAATAGATTTTGAAATTCATCTAAGAATAGATTTTATAATATATATTATTTTAACATATCTTTAATTTGTAAACAATAATCAAGTGATGAATGGCAAAGATAAGATTCAGAAACTAAGACTTTCAACTCTTATACTATATTAAATTAGGTTTTATTTGTCAAATTTTGCCTGCTTTATTTATGATTATTGTTCATGTATTATGTCTAGTACTAAAAATTTAAAATATTTATAGCTAGACACACATCCAAGCAATAAAATTTTATTGGTCGCATCACTTGAACTTAAAATTATAAACAAGAATGTTATGAACCGAGTTACACTTATTTTGTTGATGGGTGAAATTTTAAGTATAAAGGTAACTAAATTAAACTCCTTGCAAAACTGGCTACTTAGTTGTTTATATAATGTCGTGTTAATTAGTCCGCTGCCCAAATGGAATACAATTAAAATTTGTTGCTAGTCAAAATAAGATGTTCTGCAGACCATTATTGAGTAATAATATCATATATTTGATTAATTTATCAGTCAAATCAAGAAAATATTCCAATTGCACGTATTCAATGGCATTATATGATTAATTTATCATATATTTGCCAGTATTCAATGGCCCGTATCACAGCAATTCCAATTGAATAGATTTTAAGAGCTGCTATAGTTCCACCTCTAATTTGTAATTTAATTAGAACTTCAAATATGTTAGGTCTTGGAGTGTGATGATGCATCGTCCCACATCAAAAGTTATAGTGAATGTGTAATGATATATAAGAATGAGTCTAGTTACTCTTAGTCAACTTAGATGTTCATTTTGGTATAATGAGGATAATATCGAATAGTTGATTGTGTGTGCTTGTCACACTCAACTACATCCATTCTTATATATCCTTACGAATACATATCGTTTGGATTATGATATATATATTTTGTAAAGATTACTAACGATAGTCTTACATATTGCATATTATATACATAATAAAATAAAATAAAACAACCGTAACTCTTGACTAATTCTGTTAAAATAGGGGGAAGATAAGAGTTTTTTCAAAGTTGGCCTATTTATAATTTCATATTTAATATTAGGTTGAAAATTATATCTAAAAAAGACATATATATGTTTAAAATTTTATAGTCATAGAATGCTTACTTCACCCTAGGAATAGTTCTAAAGTGTTTAAACTAAACATGTATTCATGGAATATAAAGATCAATTAGTGGATTGGTTATCTACTTTAATATTGTCTGTCATGATCTAGATTTGTGAGTCTATATCACGATTATAGGTCTAACGAACCCATAGTTATTAATTATTTAGTATTGTCATCATTAAAAAAGAATATTTAGAATTGACTATAAGTGTTTAAGTCCATATCACATTCTTGTATATTTACGATGTGGGTTGGGATATCACATTTGCAGCCACCTCTACATTAGAATCTACCTCCTTAGACGCTTTCATAGAATTTGATTAATCTTGGTGCTCATCAAGAGGGAAAGTAAATGAGAAAATGGATTAATTTGTAGCAACTTCACTTATAATTAAAAACTAAACTCGGAATGTAAAAAACACTCAGAGTTTGAAGGGAAAAAAAAATCTTTTGGTAATTTTGCCGTGCCCAATAGCTACTTTTGAGCCTTACTAAATTGGAAAGCTCTCTCTCTATACATGTCTTTTATAAACAAGATTCGAAGTCGAAATCTTGTTTATAAATAATCAAATTCCTTCCATTTGAACCAACAATATTTAGAAAAAAAAAAAAAATAAAAAAAAAAAAAAAAAAAAAAAACTTAGTGACCAAGGAAAAGAAAGATTTGCCACAGATAAACTCTAGAGTGAAAAAAGTGGGGAAGTTGGGTCAATAATAGGAAAAGAAAGATTTGCCACAGATACACTCTGAGGGAAAATTTTGGGTAAGTTTGGTCAATAGTAGGAAAAGAAAGATTTGCCACAGATAAACTCTTTATTGAAAAACGTGGGGAAGTTTGGTCAATAATAGGAAAAGAAAGATTTGCCACAGATAGAGCTTTTCGCAAACAAAGCTCGTTCGAACTCGTTCGTTTATTAATCGAATCGAACTCGAACAAATTTTTAGGCTCAATTAATTTTTAAGCTTACTTGAACATTGTTCGCGAATATAATCGAGCATTTGCGAACATAATCGAGCGTTCACGAACATATTATTAATTTTTTTTATTATAATTTATATATATATTATTTAAATAAAAAAACTAAAAAAAAAAAAAAGTGTTATAGTTCGTGAACTCAAGCTCGAACTCTAGCAACAAATAATCGAACGAACTCGAACAAAAGTTTTGGCTCGAATTATTAAACGAGCGAACTCGAACAGAGTTCGAACACTTAATCAAACGAGCTCAAATTTCCGATGTTCGGTTCGATTCAGCTTGTTCGGATTCAAATTTTTATATATTTTGATCGTTAAAATAATGACTCTGTTATTTTCATCACTAATTTTTGAATAATTGAATTCAAAATTTAATAAACTAAATATTTTTAGTTATTATAATTGTGTCAAAAAATAAATACATTAAGAAAAAAAAAATTGAAGTTTAATGGATATACAAATCACATACCAAAAAGTTATCAGATATTTGCCAATTTTAATCAAAAAGACTAATATAGATAGGACTGTAAAAAAAATAACTGGTCAATTTATTTGAAATTAAAAATTTAAAACCAATACAAATAAATATAAATAGTTAAGAAATTGAATCATAGATTTTTTCATAAATAAATAACATAAGCATCACTAACATCTATTAGTTTAAGTCGAAGACGTTTGATTCCTTTTATTGCAATATGTTGAGTTCTCAAGTCTTGTCTTAGAAAAAATAGGTGTGGGGAGGGATAACTTCAGACATAGCTCGATTCCGGATTAATTGGGTCGAAAGTGGCTCCCAAAATATATATATATATATATATATATATAACATCAGCATTTCAGTCTCTATCAATCCAATAGGCAATCCGCCACCATAGCTGAACAATAATAGAATACTGTTCAAAATCCGACCAACACATCAACGGACAAATTTTCTTTTCAAATTCCGTACGCCAAATATGACTCTCTCACCAAAAACCCATTTTTCTTCCATAGAAAAATCACATTTATCTTCTCATAAGCATTTTATCAAAGAGTTAGAATACAAAAACAGAAAAAAGAAAAACAGAGGAAAAAAAATGTTTTGGGCAATTATTATACTTTCCATTTGTGGAATTTTCTTACTGTTGAATAATATTCTGAGAAAGAACAAGAAATTGCTACCTCCTGGTCCAAATGGGTATCCGATTATCGGCCATCTCCATCTATTGGGAAAGAATCCTCACCGCGATTTGCATAATCTTTCCAAAAAATATGGACCCATTATGCACTTACAATTAGGGTTCGTCAAGAATGTAATTGTCTCTTCCCCACATGGAGCTGAACAGTTTCTCAAGACACACGATCTTGTTTTCGCCACCAGACCGCCGCACCAAGCTGCCAAGTACATTTCTTATGATCAGAGAAATTTGACCTTCAGTAAGTACGGTTCGTACTGGAGAAACATGCGAAAGCTCTGTACTTTGCACTTGCTCAGTAATCTTAAAATCAATTCATTTCAATCCATGAGAAGACAAGAAATTGACATATTTGTGAAATCATTGAAAAAATCACAGAAAGAAGCTGTGGCTGTTGATCTTAGTACTGAAATTTCGACATTGAGTACAAACATGACTTGTCTGATGGTGTTTGGGAAAAAATATTTGGATGGGGACTTTCATGATAGGGGTTTTAAAGATGTTATGCAAGAAAGTATGCATTTATCTGCTACACCTAATTTGGGTGATTATTTTCCCTTTATTGGAGCTCTTGATCCTCAAGGTCTTACTAGGCGTATGAAGAAAGTAAGCAAAATTTTTGATGAGTTCTTGGAGAAGATTATTGATGAACATGAGAAATTAGATGCTGGAAAAGATCAAAGTAACGATTTTGTATCTACAATGTTAGCTCTTTTGGAATCTGGTGAAGTTGATTTCGAATTCGATCGTCGCCATATTAAAGCTGTTATGTTGGTAAGACAATACTCCCTCTCGTTTTTTCATAGTCACAAATAAGAAATCATATCTTTTAAGAAAAAAAACACAAAAATTAAGATATTTTTATGTTAAAAGACTAATATATTCTTTAATTTTACTTTCTTATTAATAAGTATGAGTTATAAAAACATATCATAAAATATGTCTGATGGCAAATGTATGATCTAACCATGTTTCTTAGTCATGGTATATGTGACTTTATCCGAGTTCATTAATCTATATTTGTATAGTATAAGTTTAAAATAAATTGAACAATTTTATGTTCATCTAAGGTGTGAGTAGATGTCACGATCTGGGCCTATGAGTTCATTTATATATGAACCAAGTTGACTATGAATATCTAAAGTCATTCTTATATATCATTCTTATATATCATTACACATTCACTTCATTTTTTTTTTTTTTTTTTTTATGTGGAACGGAGTACTAGACTACATTAGATATACTTATTGGCCATTTAATCTTTTTCAGGATATGCTAGCTGCATCCATGGACACATCTGCCTCAGTTATAGAATGGCTACTTTCAGAACTGTTGAGACAACCAAGAGTGATGAACAAAGTTCAGAAAGAACTGGAAGAAACTATTGGTTTAGACAAAATGGTGGATGAATCTGATCTAGATAAGTTAGAATATCTAGACATGGTTGTAAAGGAAACATTAAGACTTCATCCTCCAGCACCATTGCTACTTCCTCATGAAGCCATGGAAGATTGCACAATCGATGGCTACCACATACCAAAAAGTTCACGCATAATCATTAATGTGTGGACGATAGGGAGAGATCCAAATGTATGGAGTGATCCTGAGAAGTTTATTCCCGAGAGGTTTGTTGGGAGCAAAGTCGATGTTAGAGGACTTAATTTTGAACTCATCCCTTTTGGCTCTGGAAGAAGAGGATGTCCTGGAATACAATTAGGATTGACGGTTGTCCGTCTAGTGGCGGCGCAATTGCTGCATTGTTTCGATTGGAAACTTCCGGACAATATGTTTCCAGAAGAGTTGGACATGGAAGAGGAGTTCGGTATAGTGGTATCTAGGGCTAAACATCTAATGGCTATTCCTACTTATCGACTTCATTTGTGAGTTCCATGAGAATAAAGTTGATGCAATATAATAGATCGAGGATGTACTATCAACTTAATGTTTGAAATTTAAAGTTAAAATAATTTAATGATATGTGTACGTTTTATATATTTCTATTGAAATAATATTATTTTGATATATACAAGCACTTAAGATTTTTTTTTTTTTTCGTCTTTTAATTCTCAATTAATGCTTATCTTTTTATTAATTTTTTTTTAAAATTTATTTATGTATTGACTTTTCACTTTCATTTTTTATCTTAATTTTGTATTTTTTTTTTAATATTATTTTAAACTATTTTTTATTTCAATTTAGATTTTTTTTATTAATATTTGTAATCAACTATCTATTTTTATTTTTTTAAGAGTTCAATTTTATTTTATTTTTCTGATGACACACTTGTAATTATTATGCTTAATTCTTAATTTTTTTTCAAATTTTCATTTTTTGATATTAATATTTTCAACTTTTAATTAATTTAATGTTTATCTCTATAACTTTTAAAGTATTATACTTTATGAAAAAAATTGTCTCTTAACTTTTAAAACATTTGATTTTAGAAATATAATTTTTTAAGTAAGTGAATAACTACTTAATTATTTATTCTTTTAAATTTTAATTTTTTTTTCAATTTTTATGTAGGTTTATATAGAGTTTTGAAATCTCATATATTTATTGAACTATAGTATCATTCAATAATTTTATAATATTAATTTAATAATTAGTACAAATATATATTATGTATATATCAATAAAATTTGAACTCCATAAAATATAAAATGAATATTTTGTGCATTAATAATAATAAAATTATTACAAAATAAGTACAGATATGAAATTTTAATAATAAAATTTTTTATATTCTCTATTTAAAAATAAAATATTATATATTTTTAACCCTAACATTTGGTACATTTCACACTTAGGAGCGAAAGCGTACTATTAGTATATATAAATAAATTATTTACCTAACTCCTAGTGTGTCTCGAACTTATGATACCAACTGAGCTACACCTTATTAACTTTAATTATTTAAATATAAAAATACATGTATACAACATAATATATATATATATATATATATATATATATATATATCTAGAGCCGTGTAGAGCCTAAGGCGACTTAGGCGGTCACCTTAGGCTCCGCATCGGCAGGAGACCCCAAATCTCTAAAAAAAATTATTTAAAAAAATTTATTTTTAATAAAAAAAATTTAATTTTAATAAAAAGAAAAATTATATTTATAATTTTTTATTAATTATTTGTTTTAAAAGAAAATAACTATTATTTAAAGTTATCTATGTTATTTACTGTCAATAAGCTATTTAAATAAAATTATATTTCCAAGAAAGATAAAAACATTAAAAATTATTTCTCCTTATTAATATTATTTTACTTTTCTCATCTTATAACAACTACATTCTAAACAGTTGGTATTTCTTTTTTTCTTTTTTTCTTTTTTTCTTTTTTTGTGTGAGAACTGTTGGTATTTCCTTTGAAAAAAAAAATTATTATATATAGAGAGTTTTTATCTTGAATAAGAAATATCCTAACGTTCAATTACTTTCGAAGAATACAAACAAATTCTTGAGTACTTTTAAATCTTCTAAATATTGAGTATATCTTCCAAAAATATACTATCGAGATCTTCCAAAATCAACAAAAGTATATATTATCCCGATCTACCAAAAACGAGTCTTTCAAATATTTAGTAGATCGATTATTTAATCTTGAATTTCAAATCTAAAAGTAAAAAGGCATTATCTCTGAAAAAGAAGTCTTATCTTCAAAGTTTAAACATGTTTTATCTTTTTTATTTTTATAGAATATATTACTATTTTGTTAATTTTTCTTGTTATTGATTGATATTGGACTCTCTTCCACTCGTTTTATTTTTATTTTTATTTTTGTTTTTTTAAGAGTGTGTTAAAACTTTTTATTGTTTAGTTTTTATCTATAATGTCAAATAGAAAACACGATTCTGGTTATGAAAATTTAAAAAAGAAAAGAAGAATTGAGAAACTCATAAAATTGCAACGAGGTGCACTTGATAAATTTGTTGTTGATAATAAAAAAGATGGTGTAATTAGTACAAATAATGAAGTAGTAGAACATGAATTAAAAATGATATTGATTTATTAGATAATAATAATGAGAGAGAAAGAGAATAAAATGTTCAAAATGTAACTAAAACTAATTTAGATGATGAAAATGATGAATATTTAAAAAAAGAAAAATTAGATAGTAGAAATGAAATTAATGAAAATATTTATGATCGGGGAAATTGGAATATTATTAATACAAAATTTAGAGACTTGATTATAGAAAAAGGTTCAATAAGATATAAAGATATACAATTTCCAAAATATAAAGATAATAGACATTTCTCTTCATTATTTTACAAACGTAGATTATCTAATGGAGAAATATATGATAGACGATGGCTAGTATATTCAAAATATTTAGATAATGTTTATTGTTTTTGTTGCAAGTTGTTTAATTCAAAAGGTATAAGTAATCAATTCATTAATCAAGGCACTAGGGATTGGAAGAATCTTAGTTCAAAACTTAAATGTCATGAAGCAAGTCAAGAACATATTACTAACATGAGCTATTGGATTGAATTAGAAACAAGATTAAAAAATAATAATACCATCGATAAGGATTTACAAGAACAAATTAATAGAGAAAAAGATCATTGGGAAAAGGTTTTAGTAAGGATTATAGCTATAGTAAAACACCTTTCTAAAAATAATCTTGGTTTTCGTGGAACAAATGAAAAATTATATGAGAAAAATAATGGTAATTTTTTTAAGTTTAATTGAAATGATAGCAGAATTCGATCATATTATGCAAGATCATGTTAGACGCATCAAAGATGGTATTTTTCGTAATCATTTTTTGAGTAACACTATACAAAATGAAATAATAGATTTATTAGCTTCACAAATAAGAAATACCATTATTAAAAAGATTAAGGAAGTCAAATATTTTTCTATAATTCTTGATTGCACCCCCGATATAAGTCACCAAGAACAAATGACACTTATTTTAAGGTGTGTTGATGTTTTAGTTAGTCCTATAAAAATCAATGAGTATTTTATAGAGTTTATAAAAATTGATGATACAACTGGTAAAGGTATTTTTGATGAACTTATTTATATTTTAAAAAAGTATGACTTAATGTTAATGATATAAGAGGCCAAGGTTATGATAATGGATCTAATATGAAAGGTAAGAATCAAGGGGTACAAAAAAGATTATTAGACATAAATCCTAGAGCTTTTTATACACCATGTGGTTGTCATAATAACTTAAATTTAGTTTTATGTGATATGGCTAATTCATGTCCTAGAGCTATTACTTTTTTTGGAGTATTTCAAAGGATTTATTCTTTATTTGCTTCTTCAACTAAAAGATGGAAAATTTTACAACATATGTATGTAAATTATCCATTAAATCTTTATCTCAAACACGGTGGGAAAGTAGAATTGAAAGTGTTAAGGTCATTAAATTCCAAGCTCCTAAAATAAGAGATGCTTTGTTTCAATTATCAAATAGTTGTGAAGATCCTAAAATAAAAAGTGAAGCTATGCGTTTAGCAACTTATGAGATTGAGAATTTTGAATTTTTGTTAGGAATGAATATTTGGTATAACATATTATTTGCTGTTAATATTGTGAGTAAAAGTTTACAATATAAAGAAATGCATATAGATGTAGTTATAGATCAACTAAAAGGTCTAATTGGTTATTTTAAAAATTATAGGGAGAATGGTTTTGGTTTGAAACCGGATCTGGCAAGCACTATGGCTGAAATTGGCAGCATTATAGCTGAATTGGGTGTCGAACCCCAACCTTTAGGTTGGGAGCATGGGTGCTGACCACTCGGCTACAACCCATTTGACAAGGAGAATGGTTTTGATTCTCGCTTTGGAATCTGCTAAATCAATGGCTATTGAAATGGATATTGAACCTAAATTTCGTGAAAAATGCATAATTTACAAAAAAAAAGACAATTTGATGATAATAATAATAATGAGACTATGCATTCTCTTGAAGATTCTTTTCGCATTGAATATTTTTTATATATTGTTGATAAATCAATATGTTCATTTGAAACTAGATTTGAACACTTGTTAGAATATGAAAATATTTTTGGTTTTTTATTTGATTTACAAAAATTCAAAACTATGAATGAAGAAACATTAAAAAAATGTTGTATTAATCTTGAAAGTCATTTAAAATTCAATGATTATTCCGATATTGATGGATTTGATTTATTTTCGGAATTAAAAATATTGAAAGAAATTTTAACAAAAGAAATTAATACTCCTATCGATATATTAAATTATGTTAAAGTATTAGATTATTTTCCAAATACATATATTGCATATAGAATATCATTAACAATATACCTACTTTGTTGCAATACCAAAGAAGTTTTTCTAAATTAAAATTAATCAAATCCTATTTAAGATCAACCATGACACAAAATAGATTAAATGAATTAGCTATTTTATATATTGAAAATGAAATGTTGGAATATATTGATTGTAAAGATATAATAACTAATTTTGCATCTCAAAAGGCTAGAAAAATAAATAACTAAAAAGGCCTCCAAAAAAATTTCGCCTTAGGCCCCGAGATCCTTTACACGGCTCTCTATATATTATATATATATTTGCGTATTGAATTAGTCAATTAGTCAAGTTCAAAACTTGCAATGTATACAACATAAAATTTAAATCTTCTTATTGTTTTCTTTCCATTTCTCGCGAATAACTTATTATAATATTATTACCAAAAATAATGTTTGTATTAAATAATTATTTTCCATTGTTGTCTTTATGCACTAACCTTAATTATGGTTTAGTTAGCTAACCTTTTTTTTAATGTTATTAATCATTCGATATGTTAACGTTATCTTCTAGATTAACTTCAAATAATTATTAACCAAAAAAGAAGAGTAACGAACTTTTCCTTTTTATTTTATTACTCTAAAAAAAAAAAAAACTAATTCAATCTTTTAACTATTTATATTTCTCTAAATTAATCTTTAATTTCAAATAAATTAATAATTTTATCTTTCTTTTTTTTTCTCGAATTGATCCTTATAATCCAAATTGGCTAATATCTTAGTCATAAACTTCAAAGGTTTTTTTTTATTATTTTATGTCTTTCGACATATTTATTATAATTAAAGATATCTATTTTACTTAATTTTGAATTCAACATATATATTGAATAACGACATGAAAATAATTATATCTTGTAATGAAAAAAAAATTGTTTAAATTTAATAAATATACCAATCATGTGTAAAAAAAATTATTAGATATTGATAAGTTTTTCTTGAAAGGACCAATTCAGAGAAATTAAAAAAAATATATATGTATTTATTCAGAGAAATGTAAATATGTAGATGACTAAATTGAAGAATTTTTCTTTTTCTTTTTTCGAAATTTTTGAGATTTTTTTACATAATATTACTCGAACTCATTCCTCTTAAATTATAAATAAAATTAATATCAACTAAGTTAGTATTTTTTTGGGGTCTAAGTAACAAACTTTTTGTGCACAAAATTATAAAAGGAATTACATTATTCTAATGAAAATATAGTTAAATTCAACTTTTGACTTTTAACTCAAATTTTAAAAATATTATTAAATTAATAATATTTACTACGGAGCATCGTATAAGAGTTTAAATGAAGAGTTAGATTCAAGGTCTTATGAATTCAACATTTACAACGAACACCATATAAAAGTACAATCATAACTCAAATCGAATTTGAATTTGTTTGAGTAAATTTTTCAGTTCTTGAGAGGATTTCCGCTGGTTTTACTGGAAAATTTTTATATTTCCTGACAAAGACGACTGTAGGGGCATCAATCAGTATTATATTATATATATATATATATATATTCAATTCGGGCAGGCTGCTATTATGAGACAACGAAAGTATTCTTATCCAACATTATCTTTTATTATTTTAATTCAACAACACACGTATATATATATATATAGTAAGTACAAAAAAAAAAAAAAAAGTACTATGTAAGCCAGCAGCCGTGGACTCCTCCCTTCTCCTCCCCTCTTCTTTTCTTCTTCTTCTCCCCTCTTCTCTTCTGACAGCCGCCACTTCTCTTTCTTCCAGGGAGAAATTTAACTTCGACTAAAACTATTCCCTTGGTCGGAATATTTATTGTAGTTTTTTTTTTTTGTTTTGTTTTGTTTATTTTTCATCTATTTCTTTGGTATTATTGCTATTTTTTTTTATCTCATATGCTTAGTCTCCTACTGATATTTAAATATCAGTTTTTTCTTCTTTTGTTAGAAGAAAAAAATTTTAAACCCGGACTAAATCTGGGTCCTTTGTTCGTATTCGTATTTGATTTTCTTTTTAGGTATTCTATGAAATTTTTGATGCGCCCAAGATGAATTAGATTACTATTGAAGAAAGAAGACAAAATCGAACTCCCTTCGCAAATGAGGTTTGAAATCAACAGTATGAAGACTCTAGATTTAGACAGAATATCTGTTGTTTTTTTTTTTTTTTTGTATTTCCGTATTTATTTTCAGCTTTCTCCGACTCACCTAATTTTTTTAGGTCGAGTTTGCTCCCTGCGCCACTTAGTTTTAAGTTAGTACTTTGTATTTCCGTAATTGATTTTAGTCATTCACTTTTGTAATATTTTTATTTTATTGAATATTCTACTTATAAAAAAAAAAAAAAATTATGTAAGCCACATCTATCCAAAAAAAAAAAGTACTATGTAAGCCACCATATTTTTGGGAATTCGCAATCAAATTTTGTTTTTGGAATTCGCAATCAAATTGATAGCATATTTAATATGACTTTAAGAAGCGGTTCTCCCTTAATTTCGTTGATGACAACTTTTTTCTTCTAAGATTATAATTATTTTTAATTGAGAAAGCTAATTGATTTGTCATGTAAATATTTTTCCCTATTTCTTTACAATTTTTTTTGACACAAGCTTGATACTTAAGTTCTAATCATCCATACAAATGATATAGGAATCGATAGACTATAACGACGGATAGTGTTTTTATACTTTTGGATGATATATCCATTGAAGATCGTTTTTTAATTTCTCAAGTTTTTCTAACTTTTTATCACATTTATGTTTAGTATAAATATGTTTCTATCGTTTGAGTCTAGTTTTACCTTGGTTTTTTAATAAAGATCAAATTCAAGAAAAAATTAGTAGTTATGACCCCTTGTTATGACCCCTTCTTAAAGTAAATATTATTTACAATTACTTATAATTACATCTATAAGTTTTACAAATCACATATTCATATATACTTTTAATAAAAATTTGTGCATAAATTCAATTTTAATTGTTAACTTGATACTAAAATTAGATTTTTTGCATTATGAAATATTACGAAAGATAATGATATAAATTAATAAACAAAACAAATAAATACACATATTTTCAATGGAAACTCTAGATGGAAAAATATTGCTGGTAGAGGATAAAATAATTCACTATAGTTGAAATTTTACAAGAGCGTTCCAAATTCTTCATCTATGAAAAAAAAAAAATAATAATAATAATAATCAACCCTAAAATATATTTATATATATATATATATATATGTCGAGTGATGTAGCTCAAAACCGTAGCTTACCATAGACCCTATTTTTTTAAACGGCAAATTTTTTTAAGCCAATTCATAATAAAATTTCGGACACAATCAAATTCTAGCATCAAGTATACACAATCCATAATAGTAACCACAAGTCAAAATTTTATAAAATTGTTCACCCTCATTTTTACGAACTAAGTCGCAATTTTTGACAATCTCAAACAACCAACATACAGAAATCTGTAACAGTAACACTTTGTGCAAGTCAATGCAGATGGCTATTGATTGAAAACAACATAACTACTATTACCAGGCAGCAGCCATTCAATTTCCAGAACATGTTATTTGTATCTATATATACACATAAAATTCATCATACTCTCATAATTAATACTTCCAAATTCCCTCTCTGCATTTCTCACTTGCAACTCTATATATAATATATATATATATACTTTCCCCAAATATATATATATATATACAGCAAGATGTTTTCACCTTGGATTATTTGGGCGGTAATAATTCTCGCCATTAAAGTATTTTTTCCTCTCTTGAACAGCAAGAACAAAAACAAGAGACTTCCTCCAGGTCCTACACCATTGCCGATCATCGGCAATCTCCATTTACTCGGAAAAAATCTTCACCATGATTTACATAATCTTTCCAAAAAATACGGTCCAATCATGCACTTAAAGCTAGGATTCGTTACCAACATAGTCGTGTCATCACCACGTGGAGCCGAGCAGTTTCTTAAGACACATGACACCATTTTCGCCACAAGACCATCTCTCCTGTCTGCTAAGCACATGGTTTTCGATCAAAGCGATTTATCTTTCAGTAAGTACGGTTCCTACTGGCGAAACATACGTAAACTATGCACTTTAAAACTTCTGAGTAACTTCAAGATCAATTCGCTCCGTTCCATTAGAAGTCAAGAAGTTAACTTGTTGGTCAACTCACTAAAAGAATCTTCTTTTTCTTCGACATGCCCCGTAATTAACCTCGGCGCAGAAGTCGCGTCGTTGAGCTCGAACATGAGTTGTCTCATGGTGTTTGGAAAGAAGTACTCGGACGAGGAATTCAGCGAGAAAGGTTTTCAAGATGTAGTTCGGGAACTCATGTATTTGTTTGGTGTGCCACATTTGGGAGATTATTTTCCACTTCTTGGATCAGTATTTCTTGATCCACAAGGACTTACTAGGCGCATGCAGAAAGTTAGTAAAATTTTTGGTAAGTTCTTGGACATGATTATTGATGAGCATCAGAAATTAGATGAAAAGGATCAAAGACGTAGTGATTTTGTTGGGACGATGTTGGAGCTTATGAGATCTGGAGATATTGATTTCGAATTCGATCGCCGCCATATAAAGGGTGTTATGTTGGTAAGATTAATTTTCATATTTCTCTAAAAATGTGTATTTTGTAATAGGGAAAAAACACTACTAGAAAAATTAGGATTTGCAACGGTCAAATCCGTCGCTATTTAGCCCATCTTTATTTGTGATAGCACATAAATCCGTCGCTATTTGCAATAGATTTGCGATGAAAAAGGTCTGTCGCTATTTGCGACAATCATAGAAAATAGTTCATAAAATTCATCACCTTTTAAATTTGTTATGATAAAAAATTATGTATGTATTTGAAGTTCTAATTCATCATATTTCATTTCAGGACATGCTAGTAGCATCCATGGACACTTCATCAACAGCTGTGGAATGGCTACTTTCTGAAATCTTTAGGCAACCAAGAATAATGAAGAAAATTCAACAAGAGTTGGAACAAACAATAGGATTAGAAAGAATGGTGGAGGAAGCCGATTTAGATAACCTAAAGTATCTAAATATGGTGGTAAAAGAAAGTTTCCGACTCCATCCTCCGGTGCCTCTCTTACTACCACACGAAGCGATGGAAGAATGCACTATTGACGGGTACGACATGCCCAAAAATTCACGTATAATTATTAATGCGTGGAGTATTGGGAGAGATCCAAACACGTGGAAAGATCCTGAGAAGTTTATACCTGAGAGGTTTGATGGAAGCGACGTTCACGTTTGGGGAAAAAACTTTGAGCTTATTCCTTTTGGATCTGGGAGAAGAGGATGTCCCGGGATGCAATTAGGGTTTATCGTTGTCCGACTTATGTTGGCACAATTGTTGCATTGTTTTGATTGGGAGCTTCCGGATGGAATGTTGCCAGAAGAGTTGGATATGGAGGAGGAGTTTGGGTTGGTGATATCGAAGAAAAAACAACTCAAGGCTATTCCTACTTATAGACTTCGAGTATGAAATTAAGATTGTATTTGGGCACCACTTTATTTGTAAAAAATAAAATAAAGTTAAAAGTGGTCCTTTTTTATGCAAAAAGAGTTTTCATTGGGATTGGGATTGGCATTAATAGCTACATTCTAAGCTTATGGAATGAACTCAAAATAAAATAAAATAAAGTAGAAGATGTATACCATGTCAAAAGAGATAGAAATAATGTTATAGAAAGTTAAATAAATGATAGTCGATTACAAAGCAATGGTCAATTTTTATTTTTATTTTCCTTGAACAATATCGCTTCTAATAAAATGTTATAATTTGTAATCATTTTATGCAATATAAAATATTTTGGGATACAAGTCAATATAAATTCTATAATCATATTGTATCTATAAAATTCATCAAACATAAAACTCAACCAAAAAAAAATAAAAAGTTACTTTTCTCAAATAAAACTCTTGTCCTCCTAATACACCGTTAATTATTCATGACATAACTATGAATGGGGTTGGGCGGAAGTTCGCCTGAATCTGACAAAATGATAATGGTAATTGAGTCAATATTTGAAAAATACAAATTCAATTCAATTACATTCATTGATTTTAAGATAAAATTTCAAAGTAAGAAAAATCAAAACATGGAAAAATTAATAAGCATAATTAAATTCTATGAGTTGATTAATCATTTTCTTAGTCTATATGAAGGAATAGCCAATAGATGTTTGGCTCTAGACATCACAAGACCAAATTCCTCAGTCATATCCAAATCCTTAGGCATCATATTATTGGGTAGTTTCCAATCAAAGCAATGCACCAATTGTGCCACCACCAACCTAACCACAATAAGCCCTAATTGCATTCCCGGGCATCCTCTTCTTCCTGATCCAAATGGAATGAGCTCGAAATTTTGTCCTCGAACATCAATATCCCTATCGATAAATCTCTCAGGAACAAATTTTTCAGGATCATCGGACCATGCATCCGGATCTCTACCAATCGCCCAAGCATTAACAATAATTCGCGATTTCTTTGGCACGTGGAACCCTTCAACTATGCAATCATCCATGGCTTCATGAGGGAGTAGCAATGGTGCCACGGGATGGAGACGCATTGCTTCTTTGATAACCATGTCTAAGTATTTTAGGTTATCTAAATCTGATTCTTCAACCATTCTTTCCATGCCTACTATTTCTTCTAGCTCTTTTTGGACTTTTTTCATTACTCTTGGATTTCTCAAGAGTTCGGAGATTGTCCATTCTATCATTGTTGATGAAGTATCCATTGATCCAGCAAGCATGTCCTAGAAAAATCAAGAAAAAGAATTTCAATGTGTTAAACGATCATCATGTTCATGTTTAAGAAACTTAGATTGTCTAATTTTGTCATTATTTAATTGTAGTTAGTTACGTCAATAAGATTCTTGTTTCACTGAAATTTCGTCAATAAAGTCTCTTTAACACTGAAATTTTACCTATATATAAGTTTCATGTCATTTTAGTTTTAAAGAAATCTTATTGGTGAAAATTTTGAAAAAGGGAGATTAGTAAAGAAACTACTATTATAGAAAAACCAAATCGGATAATTATTCTTTTCTTTTTTTTTTCTTTTTTTTTTTAAGCAATATGGCTTTGATAATATATCGAGATATTTTAAAATTAAATGTCTTAAAAGTCTTCTACTACTACTACTTATGTAAAAATGTCTTCAAAAGTAAATATTTAAACAATTAGAAGTGTCTTAATAGATTAAAAATATGCCTCTAAAATTTTTAATTTAAAAATAATATGGAAAAACTTTATTTTACTCATACATTAAAAAAAAAAAATGTTCTAATATATACCTAATTGAGTCGACAATTAAAAATGCTTTAATATATAGTCTATATTTTGTAACGCGTGTAATAAATCGAGTTAAATTGACATATATTCTAAAAAATTACACTTACCAAGCAATATCGCTTTGACATGACCACGATCAAATTTAAAATCCGTTTCTCCACTTTTCATAAGAGCCAACAAGGTGTAAGTGAAATCATCATTATGAGTAGTAGTAGTAGTAGTAGTAGTAGTAGTAGTAGTGTTCTCATGTTCATCTAGAATCTTCTCGAAGAATTCATCAAAAACTTTACTAACATTCTTCATTCTCTTAGTCAATCCTTGAAGATCAAGTTTTCCAAGAAATGGAAAAAAATCACCCAAATTTGGAGTAGCAGCTAATTTCATACCTTCTTTCATCACACCATTAAAACCCTTCTCAGCATCTATTTCTTCATCTCCATATTTCTTACCAAAAACCATTAAACAACTCATATTTGCACTCATTCTTGAAACCTCACTACTAACATCTACTACTAAACCACCATTAACCAATGGTATGATTCTTTCAACCAATAACTTTACTTCTTCTCTTCTCATGGATTGAAACTTGTTGATCTTTGATGAACTTAGTAGTTCTAACGTACATAATTTTCTCATGTTACGCCAATACGGACCGTATTGTCCAAAAGATAAGTTTCTCTGCTCGTAGGAAATGTACTTAGCTGCCTCGTGGGGTGGTCTACTAGCAAAGACAAGGTCGTGTGTTTTGAGGAATTGTTCGGCTGTACGAGGTGATGATACGATGATGTTGTTGATGAATCCGAATTTTAGTTGCATGATTGGACCATGTTTCTTGGATAACTTGTGTAAATCTTGGTGAGGATTTTTTCCTAGTAAGTGAAGGTGGCCGATTATGGGTAACCCTTTTGGACTTGGTGGGAACTTCTTGTTGTGGTTGTTTTTATGATTCTTGCTTGAAAATGCTAATTTGATTAGGAAAAGGACGGAAATTAATGTTGTCCAAATCCATGTGGAGGAAATCATCGTGTTTGTGTGGTGAAAGTTTTAAGATTTTGATGATTTTATGGAACTTGAAATTTGGAGTTTAAATCATTACAAAGAGTATTGTTATGATCGAATTATGATTTGGATGGATGTCAAAAGCTTAGAGACAAAACCTTTACATAGTTAGAATCGAAACTTATTGTAGTTAAAGGTGATTTCTGTCATGACTTAGGTTTGCTCAATCAATATCGACCTGATTAGTATCTACGATCAATTACTTGATATTATTTATCTAAGTTATAAAATAATAACGAAAGATAATGGCAGAGAAATTGTAAATTGTTCATCATATATGTTACGAAATTACGAAAGATAATTACACAAAAATTATAAATCAAAAGAAAAAAACAAGATAATAAACAATAGATTTTACATGAAAATCCTAAGAGGAAAAAAAACCTCACTGGCGGAAGATAGAATAATTCACTATAATCGAAATTTAAAAAAAAAAAAAAAAAAAATCTCTAGAATACACTTATATATGTTGGGTGATGGGGTCCAAACCGTGCAGATTCTGACCCTGCACCACCACGGACCTCAAAAATAAGTTTTCATCGAGTAAGTCGAACTACATATTTTTTAGACTAATCTAACTAAATTCGAATCAAAATCTCTAATACTATACCTAAAGATATATATTTCAAGTTAGATATATATTGACAATGGAAAAGGACAGAAATTAATGTTGTCCAAATCCATGTCGAGGAAATGAGCATGTTTCTGTAGTGAAATTCCTTAAATTTGATGCTTTCTGAAACTTGAAATTTGGAGTTTTATATCACTACAAAGAGTATGTATGTCGAAAACTAGAGACAAAACATGTACATAGTTAGAATCGAAACATGTTATGGTTAAAGATGCTTTGAATCTAACAAGGGAATATATGTATTTATTTTTATAAATTAATACATTCACAATTTTTTACCATAATATATACATAAAAAAATATATATATATATATAAAACTGTAATATTCATTCCAATAAAAAATGTAAACTTACTATTAAAAAAAAAAAATACACAAATCGTTTAATTTTTATATTTTAATTCTCACAAAACTTCTCCTCATGGCGAATGGTTGAGGGTTCGAATCCCCCTAAGGTGATTAGCGCCACATTAAAAAGCTCTAGGTCAGGCCCTCAATCTTGAGTAAGAGTTGGACTCTGCGAGCGCACCCGGACCGAATCCGAATTAGTCGGCCCGTGTGAGTTTGGATACCGGATGCTTAAGAAAAAAAAATTAAAAATCTTAAAAATCTTCTTTTATTTCTATGTATATGAAAACTTCTTTAAAAATAAATATTTACATATGATATACGCTTGAGACCCAAAAATAAATAAATAAATAAATAAATCCTTTCACATTTAATCAAACATTTCAAAGCAAAAAAAACACCACAATATATATGTATATATATTTGGGAAAGATAAGGACTTCTGTTACCCGTTTCTCTGAAGACAATGAGATAATTTATTGGCCCGTCACATTTAACTTCTAGGTTTATTTTGAGAATTTGGTTAAATCCAAGAGAAATTTATTCCGGTAAGATATTGTTTTTTTTTTTTTTCTTCAATTAAAATTCTTTTGTTATAACATAACTCCAAGTTATGACGTTCACGGCCGACTAATCCGAATTTGGTTTGGGGTGCGCTCACATAGTTCAACTCTTACTCGAAGGTAAGGGTATAACCAACTTCAGGGGATTCGAACCCCGATCATCCGCCCTGAGGAAAAACTTTAGGAGTCCGCTTACCAACTCTTTCAAACTACTAAATTATATATATGTGTATATTTTTAGAATATATCAATCTGCATACGGACTAATCACTATTTGAATCGGATTGATTTCTTAGGTTAGAAATATCTAACTACAATTATCCATAAATTAGTCAAGATTTAAACCATCAATCTCACTTTAAGTCACGAGAATTTGTTACTCGATTATGTGCCACCTTGGATTCTTTATATTTATTTCTAACTAAATCAAAATGATCCCTTATATTTTTTGTTAATTTTTTATATTTATAAGAGTGTTTTTGTCAACAAAAGATGATAAAAAAATCTTATGTAAATACCCTTTCAATTTTTAAATTGACAAAAATACCTCTATGCATATAAATAACTATTGGAGCGTTAAATATTTATATAAAATATCTTATTATTATTATTATTGTTTACAGCATTATTAAGCATTAAGTTAAGCATTAAGTTTGACCCTTCCGTTACATTGTTTTTTTTAAACTCATAACATTCAAGTCATAAGTAAAACTGCTATCAATTGAACTACACCTTATTAACTGTTACATTGTTGATCGAACAAGAAATTAATTAATTAATTAATTAGTAGCTAACAATAACTTCAGGTTAACCTCCTTAATTAGGGTCTTGTAACAAACGCCATGAAAGGTTGAAACCACTGCTTTTACTCTTAATCCATGAATATATATCCATTATTTTTCCATTCTTGGTCCCTGTAATCCTTTATCGTTTCGATTGTCAATCTCAATCTGGGGAAGATGAAGTCTGCAACAGTTGTAACCCTAATTCTTGTAGCCATGATTTCCATGTCCACTTATACGGGTAAAATATCATTTCCTTCTTTTCCTAAGATGATTATTATTTCTTTGTTCCTTGCACTAACAAAAATCTTTAATATGTTTTTCTGACATCGTCGTCATAATATATTATAGAATATAAGAATAACACCAAGTGTTCATTGTCAACTTAAGATATGCTCTTAATATAATGAGAACAGTGTTGTTATATAAAAAATGTTCATTATTAACTTGAGATATGCTCTTAATATAATAAGAACGGTACTGAATAATTGATCATAATATCACCAAACCAATAGCCATAGGCTAACGACCTCGAATCAAGACAATTATAGTCGTGAACAATTGGCATCCGAGCAATAACTAACCAAGACTATAAGAGCTAAGGATAGATCTCTTTTCCCACATAAAATTCTTAGTTTCTCCAAAATATATATATATATATACTAATGTTTAAAGTATTAATACAGATCAGAGGTTTCAAAATTGTGACAGGTAAAAGTTGCAGACTGACACAAATATGCAAAGACGAAAAGGAGACATCTACTGAGCTGCCCTTTGTTTGCGAGAAGACAAAATGTGACAAATTTTGTTCGAAGAAAAATGGTGATGGTGATGGTGTTGGATGGGGAAAATGCAAAGAAAACAACATTTGTCAGTGCTTCTACCTTTGCTACAAAAACCTTCATCTTCCTCAAAATCCATCGCCAAATTGACACCATTTTTCTTCTTCCTTTTTTTTTTTCTTCTGCTATTCTTAGTTTCCCCATTTCTAGGTTGCAGATCAATTTTTTCTTTTGCTAAATGGATAAATTATTATCAAAAATTTATTAATATTAACTTAACATAAAATTAACACAAATAATTTTAAAATTAATTAATTTAACACACCCCCAAAAAAAAAAAAAAAAAAAATATTGAGGAAGCTTCAATTTTTGTTTGTATATGAAAAAAATGAATGTCGGGAAGCTCCAATTAGGGAAAGAAAAAATTGTAATTTTGATAGCTAAACTCCCCAAAGTGTTTAACCCAAAAAAAAAAACCTAAGAACCAAAGATAAAACACAAAAATCTAGTGAGGAGAGAGAACAATACCAGTAGCCATCAAATTCTGAAACTATACTCAAGAGCAGCTGCTTGGTTACCTCAGATGGAATTCTTCAGCCAGGATTCAAGCTAGGCTCAAATACTGATCTGGGCACTTCTCCATCTCCTTACCCTACATACAAGAAATCCATCCATGGAGTGTCAAAGATCATAAAGCAGCACCATACTTGGGAAAAATATTCTAAATCCAAAGAGTTCATACTTATATATATCTATATAGTAGAATAGTTCAATACTTGAAGAACAGATTATGCACTTCAATTAATAATCTCATGCACAAGCAAAGTTTATGATGCATAGTAACTAAGGAAATAGTAAAAAAACGTAGTTTAGTAAGTAACTGTTTCACTTATAACTCAAAAGTAGTTCGAGTTTGAGACATGTTAGAAAAAAAAAAAAAAAAAAAACCAAGAAAACAGAGTTAAGCAGTTATGTGAGAAACATTTTACAATCTAATATCAATGTCAAATTTTACTTGATTTCTCTTGAAGGTGGCAAAATATCCCAGATTCATCATCAACATTCCAAAAGCTTTACTCAAATACCTAGTTACAGTTTCTAAATGGCAATTAATTACTCAATGAATATCACTAATTTCACATCTAGAAAAAAAACCAAATTTCAAGCTTAAGTGGAATATCTAAAAGGTGAATTATAATAATTCTCCCTTGAAGCCTAAGGATTCACAAAATATTTACAGAGCTCAAGTAAGATTAAACAGGATACCAATCTAATCTGATGAGCATAATTAAATATCAAATGGCTCCAAACTTATCTTAAGGTTTGTGCAAATGAGTGTATGACTTTTGTGATCAATACGATATTGTATCCTATTTATTTCTCATCCCTGTAACACGTGCTAGTTTCAATACCTGCAAACTCAAAGAAATACCAGCTAAAGTAATTAAACAGAAAATCTAATGTTGATTGACTAATAACTGTATTTTCTATAAGTGTAAATCTGTTTAGAGGTGTAGTCTCAATATATTGTGGGAACTTTTACATAATGCATGTCTTTGATATTCGCTGCCAATAGCTATGCATTGGCAACTTCCTTTGTGTGGTCAATCTCTTAAAAGATCTCTCAATTAACCAATTATTTAATAATTTGGACAGGAATCATATATTTAAAATAAAAGGAGAAACTTAAGGCATATTCACTTTTAGAATGTCTCAAACTCATGACTTCTTGGATAGTAAGGATGCTACTAACTAAGTGATGCCTTCTTGACAACAAAAGAGCAAACTATGATTGCATAAATTTACACCTCTCCAAAAGTTAAATACTAAAAAGACCAATAATTCTATGAACTGTCATTGACGAATCAAACAAATCCTCTGTCATGACGGATTCACAGATTTTAAACACCAATTTAATGGTTACTTGCCTATGACTGTAATAACATACCATATTGCCAAAATGAGATCCCAAATTTGGTTATGGTTTTCCAAATCCATTATAATCAATTGTACTTACCATAACACAATCAAATGGCATGAAACCATGCCAGTCCATTGTGTCCCTTTACATAAGTTCTGTAAGATCAGCTCCTTAAATAAGAAAAATCATAATTCTTATCTTTTGTGTTCCTTTTGGCTTTTTTCCTAAATCATAATGAGGAATCAAAAATTACCTGATATAAAGAGCACTTATATTCATCAAACATGGAAACCCATCCAGTTTTGCACCATCAGACTTGAGGTCAATCTTCTGGAGATATTCCGGTATTACCTGTAGTAACACATCAAATGATTGTCATTTTACATACAAACTAGCCAATTTTATCAGATGTAAGAAGACTCTCATTGATCATTTACATTGTTTGGTACAAGCTAATCACAAATAAAGTCCAAATGGTTGCTGATGATTATAAGTCCTAAAAATATCTAGAAAGGAAAATTAGTATAGGAACTTATCAATAAACATTAGCAACAGTGTAGAACCAACTTCCTAACATTAAAACATTTATGAGTGAATTTTAAATGAGAAAAGTTTCATTTGGTTGTTTAAACCCTTAGATTTTCAACACCAACATCGAAGAAAAGCTAGAGTCACGTCTTTGTACTTTCTTCTTCTCCATTCAGTTTTTCAACACAGACTTGACCTTGTAATGAAGAGGTCAGTACTTTACTGTCACAAAAGTCCACATCCACTCAGTGTAAAGCACAATTTAAATGAAATATCTTGAAGAACAATGCATGCAGATTAAAGTAAGATTACAGATGCTAGCCGCAGCAAAAGGCTGTCGATCCAATCAGTCAAATATATATCACCAGCAGGAGCTCCAAGTTCCTCTTCAAGAATGGATACAGCAGTCTATGATGGAAAAGGAAGAGCTTAATCCAGAACAGGTAAGAAACAAGAAATTACTCCCTCCAGATCAAAAATTGTCGTCAATGTTCACTTAAAACAAGCATTCATTGCTAAAATTTATAAAACATAAAGTTAAAATAACCCCAATAAAGACATTGGAAGTAACAATTCATTTACTTTTTCTTCTCTCCAAAGGAAAAAGAAGAATAAAGACATTAATTATATCATCTAGTATACAAGATTGACAAGTAAACTGAACCAACAAAAATAGAAAAAATCAACAAGATTTTTCTGACTGGAAGGAATCCTTCAAAAGACTCATATAGATTATTTCATTAATTATAATATTTGCTTACCACTTGAGGGATATCTATCCACCATTCTTATTATGTAAGAGGCAAGTAGCAATACAGCATAAGATAGATTATTTACTTAAACCATGATAAAATTTGTTTTTGCCTTTTGTGAGGCTCATATATCATCATTGTTGCCATGCTGTAACAGAAATACAAATTGAGTTACTTGATGTAGCTACTCTACCTATTAGATGTGAATAATACATAACTCAATAGAGCAAAGTCCATAACCAACCGCTAGATGCATCAAAGAAAAAATTTTCAATTTTTTGAAGAATTAAAGAAGCAAGAAACTCAAGGAATAAGGCGAGGAGCAGCATCTCTGTATTAAAGACCTATAAGATGAACACAACTAGAAAGACAGCAGATAGGTATGCAAGAAACTTAACCTAACACCTTAAATATCTAGATCTATACTTGTGTGACTGCATTGCATCAGTGAAAAATGACATACTAAAACCTTCAGAAACATACAGTTTCGTTGTCTATTCCAAACAGACAGCGAGGAGCAAACTTCGGATCAATTCTGAATATACAAAGTTTATAAGATCAGGGGACTTGACTTGAAGACTCCATTTCAGCTGGTATGCAAGAACACTAAAGCAAAACTATAGTGATCATGCATACAGTTTTAATCTCTCAGCCAGAAAGTCTCCAAAATCATATAATGGCTGCAGAACAAGAGTTTCACAATAAAACCACAGCAAGAGTCAGAATACAACCAAAGTTGGAGAAAGAAAAAGTTAATACTAAAATAGAACAAAACATTATAGGAAGAAAGAGAAAACTTACATAGGCAGAAGATAGCTACCAAGAAAAGGTAATTACCAACATCTATACCACTCAAAGAAATGATGATTTACATGTTAGAATATTAGAGTACAAAGGAAAAAGGAGGAACATATAAAAACTTTACAATTCCCACCATCAGTCCTAAAACATGCACGTCTATCATTTGTCAGCAGAAGAACTAGTGACACAAAATAGCTGTTCAAATTCAGAACTCAAACTAAAGAATATGGTCAATTAATAAATGGATCAATCATCCCTTTACACAAAAATTAAAGGGGGGAATTTGACGATGCCCAAATTAGAAGCCGGTCAAGCCAATTGAGGTGAAAAAGAAAGAGATAAGAAAACAATGAACAATCAAGTCAAAAAAGAATCGCTTCCAACAAATGTACAAAATTTCACAGAGATATGGCACAGAGATCTTCGAAAACTTGTCTGATAGCAGGCCTTTCATTTACAGGAAGAATACACCTTAGTGATATGGCAAGAAATTCATCCATTGCCTTCGAGTCCTTGCTTGCAATATGTTTGTCAATGCAATCCATACCTCGGCTTTCTCGATCACACAGTCTAAACCAATCTGTAAGGTCAACTGCGCCTGACTGCCCAGAGATGATGTCACCAGCACTTCTTCTTGTCAACAATTCCATCATAATAACACCAAGGGCATACACATCAGCCTTAAAAGAAGGCATAGGTTTGGTTGCACTAGTAAGTTCAGGAGCTCGGTATCCAAGGGCCCCCAGGTTCAGTATCTGCTCTTCAATGCCAACAGGAGTCATAAGGCGGTAGAGAGCATAATCTGTTAGACGAGCACTGTAGTTAGAATCCTCCAAGAGGATATTAGTTGGCTTCAAGTTTCCATGAGGTAGTCCTTGATCGTGAAGGTACATCAGACACCGAGCAACATCAATAGCAACCCTCAGTCTTTGGATGAATGATAGTGGTGAGTACTTCCGAGGTGTTGACTCTGCATAAGAAGCATAGTTCCACATGAAAAAGTTCATGATTTTTCTATGTAAAAACTTAATCTATATGAATGAACAAATCTAGAAGAACTTCATGGATCACAGCTAAACGGTTATGAAATATTCTTGAAAGACACTAACCAATGGCAACTTAACAAACATGGAATTTCATACTAGTAGATTCTTAGATATGATATGAAAATAATAGAATTTAATTTATCGAAAGATTACACTAAATAGGAAACATGGGTTTCAAATGTTGGGAAAATAACGGAATAGTGTTTTCTGAGACCTTACCATAAAGATGTAGAGCTAAGCTATCTCCCTGGATGTAGTCTGCTAAGATGAGCCTTTCTTGTTCCCTTGGACCCCAATAGTAAGCTCGCAAAGGGACAATATTTGGATGTCTTACTGATCCAATCTTTCTAACCTCCTTTGCGAATTTTTTCTTTTGTTTGACCAATCCTACCTGCAACCACTTCACAATTAGCATGTGACCATTGTCTAGTGTAGCTTTGTACAATGTGCCATGGCTACTTCTACCAAGAACTTCAGCTGGAGCACGAGATAACTCCTCAGTAGTAAATGTTAGTGAGGCATCGAAGAAGAACAATTCTCCAGCCAAACGATCGGGTGAACACACATCCAAAGTCACAGGCTGTTCCAATGTGTCGATAAAACGTGGTGACAAGACAATAGGGGAGCCTGGAGAAGACTTCCTTCCAGATGTTGCTGGGCGATTTTCTTCACCACCAGGATTCACAGGAGCTGAAACAGCTGTTATTCCCTCAGGTAAGACATGCTCCACAATTTCACTATTGGACTCCAATGGCCCTGACAAAGTTCTTGAATTTGAAGGAAGTAAGTGATCCGTGGAAAAGCTTAAAGATGTTGGAGGTGGCTCTGCAGCAATATGAAATTTGAAAAACGAAGGCTGAGATAGTTTTCCTAGCTTAACATCTCTACCAAATGTTTGGCCACTAAATCCAATTCTCGAACGAAAATCTTGAAGCCGAGCTCGATTGTATGCCAATAGAACAAAAGCAATCATGACAGCAGCTCCAATTGAGGCAAGAACAATGGCTATCCTTACACTAGATTTTGAGTTGTGACGTTTCCCATCCTTCTGACGAGAGTTATCTGGAGCATGACCAGTCGGAAAAGAACCACCTTTGGGGGCCATAAGCAAGTTGTTCCCAGGATGAAATGATGAATCCGGAAAATTCCTCAAGTTTTCAGGGACTGTTCCCTCTAAATTATTGTTGGACACATTGAAGACATGAAGATTCAATGAAAGTTTATCAGGTATCGAACCTGTAAAATTGTTATTTGATAGGTCAAGATACTCCAAGCCAATAAGTTTATCAAGCTCATTAGGCAGCTGTCCTGACAAGTTATTTCTTGCAACATCCAATAATTTAAGCCTCCCAAAGTTACCCAAATCAGTAGGTAAGTCACCCACCAAAGCATTGTCAGAAAGATCAAGAAACTCCATCTGAGGATAAGAAGGTAGAACTAATAACTCACTGGTCCCAGAACCTCCTATAGGAAGTTGTCCTGTTAAAAAATTTCTTGACAAATTTAGGTTAGCCAAGGCTGTTGAAGTAAAGAAAGAAGACGGTATGGGCCCATCAAGTTTATTAGAGCTCAGATCAAGAGTAGCTAACTTGCTAAATGTCCCTAATAGAGGAGGGACATTTCCAGATAAAGAGTTATTTCCAATACTTAGCCGAGTCAATCCACGAGACTCAAACAAGTTGGGCAGACTTCCTGTCAACTTATTTGAGCTCACATCCAGGATTTCTAAATTGGCTCCCCAATTTTGTATTCCTCCAATGTCGTCAGATAAAAGATTTCTGCTCAAGTCAACAACACGACAATTTCCGATTGAGGATGGAAGAGAACCTGAGAGCTCATTTGCTGAAAGATTCAACATACTCAAAGATGTGGAATTAATTTTCTCAATTGAACCTGTATAAATGCCAAAGGAACTTTAAGATATGTAAAACAAAATTTATAGGCAATCTTCAACATCATATAAGAAAGTAAAAGCAATAAGAATTGGAGAAGAAGCCCAGTAACTCATTCTAATGGAACTTTCAGCTAACAGAAAGTGAGAAGATACAAGACCTAGCTCACAAAAAAGAAAGAACATATTTTATAATTAAGAAGGATCAAAACCCCCTAATACTTTTCAAAAGGCTTATCTAGCATCTCATGATTTATGACTTAATACAGTCTATTGAACCCACTAATAGCCAAAAAGGAAATGCACACAAGAACAATAAAGAACAACCAAAAAATATCAAATATGGAGCATATAACAGACCACTCCTCTCCAAAACTAAGAAATCCACAGAAGTAATTACTAATGTAAAAACCAGAAGGGCAGAACAATAACTAATCCATAATGTATCATGTCTTGGAAAGAAAAACATCATTATAACCTCATTACCATTATTCTACAAAGCTTATATAAATATGGCTCACTCCCCAAAACAACATATTGACACCAAAATTCATTTAGTCTCCAACACAACGGTGACAACTTGAAAGATGGGTTCCAAATTTATATTAACGATAACGAGAAAGCCAGACTTCCAGCATTTTCCAATTAACATCTGTACAACTCATAATGTAACTAAAGACTAAACTATAATACAAACAAGCATCCAGGTTAGTTATTGAACCATAAGAACTAGTTTAATCATTTTAAGTAAAATCAAGACAATAATTAAATACCATTTAAAAAAAAGGATTTGCAAAAATTGGACTATCAAACCATCAGAAGAAGGCATACTAATCCAGTTTCGAGATAATTCATAAATAAATAATCAAATGGTAATGAAACTCAGACATATCAAAGATCACGTTCTGTTAACAATTCATCTACGAAAAGATAATGCTTAACCTAGAAAACAATTCAAAATTTTAAAACAATCACCCACCAGAAAATCCATTGCTACTAAGATCCAACTCGGTTAATGGGACTAGCCCCTGTAAGAGCTCCACGGGAATTGACCCATAAACCTGATTATTGCTCAACTTAAGAACTTGAAGATTTGGCAAAGAACCGAATGACGGAAGCTCCCCAGTGACGCCATTGTGCCCCAAATCTAAAACCTTCAAGTTTCTAAACAACCCTATTACGTTTTCCCCAAAAAACCCACCTGCCAATTTATTACGGCTCAAATTCAGAAACTGCACTGTGTTTGCTAAGCTGGACACATTCTCCACGCTCATAGCCAAAGAGCCAAAAAATGAATTTCCACTCAAATCCACATACTCCACATTCCTCAAGTCGAAAAACAAATCACGAACATCACCCCAAAGTGAATTTGCATGTAAATCCAGCACCTTCAACTGCCCCAAATTGGAATTTCCGATTGGGAACCCACCGGTAAAATTATTGCGCGATAAATTAAGGTAATTCAAATTCCAAAGGTGTTTCATCCGAGTCGGGATAGGACCGTAAAATTGATTGTTGGAGAGATCCAAATGTTGCAGAGTGTCCATACTTCCAAGAGCAGGCACAAGTCGCCCAGTGAAGAAGTTTCCCGAGAGAGTGAGGTTCACAAGTAACTTAAGAGGTGCTAGAGTGAAAAACTTGAGATCCCCGGAAAGTTTAAGGCCATCAAGGTGAATGGCAACAACTTGGTTGAAGACAGGGTGGCAGAGAACGCCATAGAAGTAGATGGGGCATTTAGTGTTGTTGGATGAATACATAGAGCTCTGGTTCCATGAGGAGAAGATTTTCCCTAATGGGTCAGTTTTAATTCCCTTTTTGAACTCCAAAAGTGACCGGACTTCTTCAGCACCGTCGCCGGCGGCTGAGGAAAAGAAGAAGACTGTTAAGAGAAGAACCGTGACTGTAAAAGCAAGACTTGAACTCATGATAGTCATTTAGAGTTGAGCTCAAAATTGATGTAGCAAGCAACTAATGTACATTGAACAGAGGGTGCTCCGGTAGTGGTAGTGGTGGTTGGTGGCGGAGCAAGGGGAGGAGAGAGAGAGAGAGAGAGAGGGGAAAGAAATGGGGGAGGGAATAAAGGAATAGTGAGTTTTGTTGTGTCTGTATTGTATGTCTGTCTTAATAATTACTTTTTTTTTTTTTTTTTGATAAGTCTGTCTTAATAATTACTTCCTCTCTTACTAAAAATGTGATTAATTTTGAACTTTTGTGTGTTTAAATGACAAAAATAACCTTGTATTTATTGATGTTCGGAGTGTTTGTTGCAAATAATTAGAGACAATAATCGTAAAGATTTTTATGGAAAAAAAAATAAGTAATTTAAATATTATATATATATATATATATCACATCTATCATATATATATATATATATATATATATAATAGACTACCACAATAAATGTTTTTGTATTGTATAGTAAATTCGAGTAGTATATTGTATAATTTTTTCTTTTATTTTTTCTTTTGAGTGAAGCATATTGTGTAGTTTGTATTCTTAAACATACACGAGATTCACATTCACTATGAATACTATGTAAGAGTTAGGGTAAGTCTTTCTTCTAAATAAGAGTTGGATTTTGCGATCGCAACTCGAACCAAATCTGAATTAGTAGAAGTCGTGATAACTTTGAAAACTACAAGGGAAGTATATTGTATAGTTTGTATTCCTAAACATCTTCTATTCATTGAATATATATAATTACACGAGATCGACACTCATTATGAGCGCTATGTAAGAGTCAGGTGAAGCTTTTTCCCAAATAAGAGTTGGACTTTGCAAACACAACTCTGGTCGAATCTGGATTAGTCATAATCATGATAGCTTCAAAAATCGGATAGTCTGACCAAAATATATATATATATATAATTAGATATGTATCAAGATGGTTTAGAAATTTACTTTCGGAACAATAGTTTTACGAGTTATGAGTAACATTGATTAAGCGGAAAAATAAGGTTGTTAGTTTTTGAGGATTAATTAAGTTAGTATATTTAAATTTTATTAATGTTTCGGACAATATTTTAGAGAATATCTTAAAAACATCGTGTTTCGGTTTTATAATAAACAAAAGTGAGGTATTGTGTGTACGAAAGGCATATGGATGGAGAGAAACAAATTGTACAAATCCATAAACCATACATATTGGTGAAAGTTGAAAGAATACAAAGAAATGACACTATTCCAAGACCTAACTGGCTGCCTAGTAATTACTACTTCTCACATGGCCATTTCTAACCTTGTATAGTATTTTTCTTTCTTTCTTTCTCAATTCAAATTTCAATTTGGTATGTTTTTTTAATAATAAATTTTGTGTTTGCTTATGTATTTAATGGGAATTACAAATAATAATACGACACAATAATGTATATTTAAAGTTATGATTTGAGTTGCGCTCACAATATCTAACTCTTACTCGAAAAAAGACTTCACTTTAGCTCAAACAGGACGTTCATAGCGTGTAACTTCGTATACTATTCACAATATATTTTTCCATTATACATAAGGAGTTCTACTTGTATATGTGTACGAGATTTAACTTTAAATTGATAATAAAATCTCCTTTGAATAAATAAATAAATTATGAACACGATTTAAAAAAGTAGGATTAAACATGTTATAAATGAGACTCAATAGTCTAATGAAAAATAAAATGAGACTCAATAGTCTAATGAAAAAATATGGAAACTCATTTGCAAGTCAACATATTATCATGTTACTCTCATTGATATATATAATCTTATAGAAAATTCTATATTTTGTTATATTAAGTTTTTAATTTTAAATTTTTTTTCCGAACTTAATACGTTAACTATTTATAATTGTCTGACTTGTTTCTTCCGATAAAATTTTTTGAATTTATTTAATATTTTTCATCATATGTTTGTGACGTACTCAAAACTTTTGAGGGCATTTTAGATACTTCGGTTTTACTTATCATATGTAAAACACACATATGCAATACTAATTGTTCCTAACTCACATCTAATCAAACTTAATCTCAATATGACTATTTTAGAAGTAGTACTAAAAATGTTCTTAAAAAGTTAGTCATGTGACAAATACGTGATGAAAACAGTCAAAATAATTTTTAAAAATTGATCGGAGTACTAAATCATACAATTATAAATAGTTACAGTATTAAATTCTCAAAAAATTAAAATTTAGAATCTAGTTCGGGGAAGTAAAATAGTCATAAGATGAAAGTGGAGAATAATATTTGTGTGGAATGGGAGAATCTTCCTTGTTTGGGAAGAATTTTGTTAAAGGTACAAAATATTATGCAAGGAGTACAACTACTTGTACATTTTTTTTTTCTTCAATTTGACCTATTTTGTTTGTGTTCTTCTGATCAAAATTTTCCTGTAATTGGATGATTAGGAATATTCCTTCTAGTTCGGAGTTTACAAGGAATATTAATTGGTAACAATAGTTTATAATTTAAGATTTTATTTTATTTTGTCCAAATTTGCTAGGTATCTTTAAAACTTTGATTCCTTGTAGGTCTTATATAAAGTGATGGAACAATTTTAGTTTATCTATGTTATTTTTAGAGTTATTGTTACGAAATTATGAAACATAATGATATACAAAATCGTAGATTTTGAAAGAAAAAAATAAAATAAACACACAAATTTTACATTGAAATACTAGATGATAAAAATTACTGAGTAGAGGAGAGAAGAATTCACTGTAGTCAAAATTTTACAAGGGAGTTCCAAATTAGCAAAATATAAAAACTATAAAATACATGTATATATGTTGAGTGACTCGATCCATACTATAGGAGCTCTGCACCCCCACGGTGGGCTATAATTTTGGACCTCTCAGCTTGAAATCTCCGCTACCACCACAAACCCCCAATTTTTCTTCTAAAATAAGTTTTCACCAAATAAATCGCATCATAAACTTTTGAAGTTACTCAATAATAAAATTCGGATCAAAATCTCTAACAGTTTTATATAAACTGATAGAAGGACATGGATTAAGTTATTAAAGCATACAAGTATAGATGAAAGTGACAAATTAAAAAAGAAAAAAACAACAATAATAAAATTTGAGGAAAAGCATTGTGACTTGATTCATCTAAATGCTATTTTGCTTTTCTTTTCTTTTCTTTTTTTCACTTAAAATTATTTTCATTCATCAATATATTGCAATTATGTATATAGATTTAGAAAAAGGACAAGAGGAATAAAAACAATCCTTAATTATTGTTTTTTGAAATCCTAAGGATGTTTTTGTAAATATACTCTTCAACAAATTATTCCCTCTATTTCAAGCTATCTTGTCCATTTTTAATAAAAACCTTATTTAATTATAAATGAATTTTTCCAAACTCATTCCTATTTAATAAAACAAGTTTTCATACAAATTTAAAATGTAAATTGTGCAAAGTACTTTAAAAATGAGTGAAAAAGTACTTATCCAATTGACAAAGTGTAGATTAACTTTTGATAATATGAATAAACTTAATTAACATAAAGGTACTTTTTACATATGTGTGTATATATTAATAAAAAGATAAATAAAGAAATTTGTCCATATATTTCAATTAAGTTCTCTATTACAATATAAACTCACTAGTTTACATTGTAATTATGAGTTTGGCAGAGATAGGTGTAAGCAGCTTGGTTTCTCATTCGCAAAGTCTTAAGTTTGAACCTTACCTATGGAGAGATAGGTGTAAGGAGAGCTTCCCCTTAAAAGGATCTGACACGGCTCGAATTCGGTTTAGTTGGGGTCTAAAGTGGCCACCGAACATGCAAAAATTACCAAAACAATCAATTAATTGACATTGTTCTCACGATAACAAAAAATTACAAATTAATAATGAGTACTTACAAAAAATATTTAAACTACTTATCAAAAAAAAAAAAAAAATTTAACTAATTTTACTAAAATTACTTTCTAAAAATAAAAAGAATCAAAATATATAAAATTTGTGATATGAACATAAGATAATGTAAAGTCACCATCTATGGGACAATTTCTTGATCCTTAAAAAACATTAAAATGATAAAGTGTAATATGTTTGGAACAAAACGTTTCAGAAAATGAACAATTAAGGACAGACAAAAGGTGGCCAAGACCATCATGGGTGGTTAACATTATTTATTACCATTATATATATATATATATATATATATATATATATATATATATATATATATATATATATATACATATATATCTTAAAATTTTTAAAAGTTACAAATGTTGTCACTGTTTTAATTTGTAGTTTTGCAAAAAGGGCAACCTTTTGGTTGCATGATGATTTTAAATTTGGTTTTTATGATCTTGTTCTAGCTTGGCATGTGAAAAGATTTTATTGTAATGTTTATGGTAAATGTTTTTGTACCTTAAAGACTGGGAAATCTATATTGGAAAACTCTCTATACACTTGTTTCTCCATATGCAAGGTTTGATATTGGCTGTATGAAAAATTAAATTCCTTTCACTTTGATCAATAAGTGTTGGTATAGAGAGTGATTAAATTTACTTTCTTAACACGTCTCTTACATGTGGGTCGATGACAAATTTTATAAAGAATGTTCAACATATGCACACAAATCAAACAAATAGGGACAATAATTATGATTTAAACCCTCGACATTCAATTCTGATATATATCATGTTAAAGAGTTATAAATAGTCACATACTCTAAAAGAGTGACAATTTATTATTCTTTAAAATGTTTATTTTGATGAACATTGTACTGCTTTGATGTTACATTAAAAATTCATAAATTGATATTTACAATAAAAGTTTAAACTGATAAAAAGAGACTGGATCGGTGAATACACACCGATGCATCTTGGAAAACAAACAAACAAAAGACTGCCACACACACAAAGTGTCTCTTTTAAAAACAATTTTGTATGTTTGTGTGTGGAGGCTTTTATTTTAGTGATAAAAGGAGCAGATCGAGAAGCCAACCCATCCTCTTGATCATCGAGCTTACTGTTGTGGAATCACTAGACAAGAGTCAACCCAAAAAAGGAAAAAAAGTAAAACCTCTCTCTCTCTCTCTCTCTCTCTCTCTCTCAAATATATATATATATATATATATATATATCAGTTATTGGTAGTCTCTCTTCATAGAGTACTCTCATCAGTAAGTAGCACAGTACTATATATATTCAAATCTCACAAGAAATCTTAATCTTCTTATAGACTTCTATAGATATATATATATATATATATATACATAAAAATCAAGAAAAATGAAAGTTTCAAGAATCCCCCGGCCGGTTGCTTTCTTTCTAGCTGTGTTCTTCATCTTGTTGTTTGTAACTCAAGCCATCAATGAAGAATCAAATGAAATGGTGGTTGGTTCTGCAAATCTCACTCATGCAGTAAGTCTCTCTCTTTCTCTCTTTTTTTTTTTTTTTTTCTTTTTTTGGATTTTTTACACAAAACATATATAACTCAAACTCATAAAGTTTTAGATTTTATTAACTGTGCAACGACTTCTTTTATCCACACTGAAAGAGTATATATATATATATATATATGTTATATGTATACACACAGAAACAGACATTTCATACAAAAACTTATGGTGCAAAGTAATATTGTATGTGCATATATGTATATATAATATATATATATTGTGATTAGTTTGATGAGAGGGTGCAGGGAAGAAAAGGTGATGATCAGGATTGTGAAGTGAAGAGAAGTAATAATAGTAGTGATAAGTGCAGAAGTAGAGAAGGAGGGCAAAATGGGGAATCAGATTCTGATGAAAGTGTTTTTGAAAATGAAGACTATATCTACACACAGTCTCTTACTAATCCTTAGCTGATGCTTTTTCCCATGTAAATTTCATATATATATATATATATATATATATTACTATCAAAATTTTTCCTCTCTTTCTTTTCTTTTTTTTTCTTTTTTAAGTCAGCCCTACAAATTTTTTTTATTAAAAGGATCAAGTTGAATAATGTTTTTAAATTATTTGATACAATATATATATATATATATTAATTGGAAGAGGAAAAAAAAAGTGGATTTGAATATTTATCATATTATAAAAATGGGTATAATTAAATTATATTTTATTATTAATCAATTTTTGAATGAGTTATATAATTTGTGTTCTGTTAGGTTTCAATTATCATTAAAAATTGAATCCTTAATTAATGCAAAATTTATTAATACATCTCCCAGAAAAAAAAATCTTAATAATGTTTTAACTTTAGAAATTTTGATTTAATTAAGATTCTTATTTGTCCACATTTTATCTGAAAATAAAGTTTATTTTATATAAATTTTTTTAAAATTTAATGGTTTTTGTGATTTTAAAGACTAATTAAGTGAAACATCTATAAATTTAGAGTAAACCATGGATACAACATTCATTTATGAAATATTACTGAAAAAATAAAATGATATATATGTTTATTCTATTCAATCGAAGGGTAAACCACATATATCGTTAAATTTAAAAATTTTAAATCGCACAAATCGAATAAAATTTATTGACTTTATTACATATATTATAAAAAAAAAATTGAAACTTTAAAAGTGAAAAAAATATATATTTTAGGACTAAATTTGTCAAACATAAATTTATTCGGAACTAAATTTATCAGTTAGTCATATACATATATTACAATGTCATTTTCATTACTCGGATGAGTAATCTCTTGATCAGATGTAAGGTACTTAACCAAGTGAGTTATACTTTTATCAATTTTTATATATATTTCCTTGTGATAAATTAAATATATATATATATATATATATATATATATATTTATTTATTAAATGACATTTTAATATAGGAAACCCCAACAATATTTTTTTTTTGAAAATGGTATTCCCAAATCACAACATTTTCTATATAAAACTGTAAAATTTATGGGTTTTTAAAAAAAAAATATAAAAAAAAAAGAAAAAAAAAAAACCTAAAAGAAAAGGGTTAAAAGTTAGTATGGGTAGAAAAAAAAAAGGGGAGGGGGAGTAATATTTTTCTAAGATTTCTTTAATTACTCTTTCTTTTTTTTTTTTTTTTTTTTTTTTTTTTTTTTTAATACTAAAGTAATATAATCTTGAATTTTTGAATCTTACTTATTGTTCAAGCTCTAATAGGGATATAAAGACACGACTAAAATTTTAATTTTTTTAAATAAAGTTCATTAATTTTCTTATTTGTGATAAATAAATAAATAAATAAAATAGTTTAATTAGATCTTGAATTCGAATCTTACTTATTTCGCTCTAATATGGATATAAAGACACGACTCAAATTTAGTTTAATTAGATCTTGAATTCGAATCTTACTTATTTCGCTCTAATATGGATATAAAGACACGACTCAAATTTAATTTAATTAGATTTTGAAGTGATTATTAAACACAAATAAATTAAAATTGATAATAATGTATTTTTTTTTAAAAAATAATAAGAAGAAATCAATTTCTTGAATGGACTTTCTTTTTGAATTGTCTACAAATTCACAGCCTTTTTTTATTCTATTCATGGTTGGCTTCTTTGCACAAATGTCAATCATGCATGAATCTATACACAAAATGTTCTCTTTCTCTTTCTCTCTCTACACACACACACATTCACACACACAACCAAAAACAAAAAGGAAAAAAGAGCTGTATCTGAATCCATTTGAGTAAATCTTAAAAGTTGGCAACTTATGAAGAGGATATATATAATATGTATATATAATATAAAATATATGTATGTATATGGAGAAGAGAAGAAAGTTTTCCAGCAAAAAACAGGTTGGCAAAGCAGAGGAAGATGAAGATGAAGATGAAGAAATAATGTTTGGTTGGAAGAAGTAAAATGTATCTTTGCCACTCTTCCAACATACCTCTTGGATGTTGTGATATCATATATATAAAGTAAAGGTTTTGTTGGATAAATATATATATATATATATATATATAATATATATATATATATAAAGAATCTAATTAGTTAAAGTATAAAATTACTAAAATATATTTATCATAAATTTTAATACTTTAATTCTTATGTCATGTCTTAAATTGACATGAAGGATAATAATAAAACAATCTTTTCTTTTATTTTTTAAGAAAAACTATTGATTAACCTTTTTCATCTATATAGTCAAGAACGTGTAATTTAGTTGATATTAGTTTTATTTTTAAAGTCTTGAATTCAAGACACAATAAAAACAAAAATGTCTTAAGTTTCTAAAATCATGTAAATCATTTTGCAAAAGTTATTAGTTTATTTTTAAAATTTCAAAATAAATCAAATTTTATATTTTTTTAAGTTTTCTACGCTCAATTAAAATCAAATGTTCAACACTCGTTGTGAGCGTCATTTAAGAGTCGTGAGGCCTTCTCCCGAGTAAGAGTTGGATTTTATAGATGCAACTTGGATTGAATCTAAATTAGTTAAAATCGTGATGACTTTGAATACAAGATGCTCTAAAAAAAATTTAAAAAAAAAGTTGTAAGTTGTTTTAGTATATATATATATATATATATATATCATGTGTGAGATGCGCATGATATGTGTTGATTTGGGTGCATTCTCCGACAAGAAATGAATAAAGATGTCAAAGCTTCACAAATACTTGTAGAGATGAAGAAGCACCTTTTTTTTTTTTTTTTTAATTAATTGGTAAGAGCACATGGACTACACCTCATTCCAATATATTCTTCTTCTCCTCAACACACTCTTCACAAATTTACAATATCACCCCTTCCATCTTTTTTTTTTCTTTTCTTCTTTTCATTCTCAATAATTAGTCAATTTAGTCACTTAATTTTTTCTTTTTCCGCCAATAAAGTCATTTAACAAGAAAATATAATAAATGCAAAGTCTCGATATAATGAAAAAACGCATGTGAATATATATAAAACCAAAAGTTCGATATTTATTGTAAACACCATGTAAAAGACAAGTAAAATATTTCTCTAAACAATTCAAACTCTAGAGATAAATAATCATGATTGAATTCGAATTAATCAAAACAACAATTTTGAATATCGAATGGTCAAAAAAAAAAAAAAAAAACAAGTGCAACAAGGGTAAGCATCTCAAAAAAATAGATGTATCATATGATTACAACTTTGTCCAAGTTCTTACACAGATTCTTCACAATTAGGACTAGAATTATCAGTTTAAGTTTACACAAGAATCTTAGAAAGACTTGCAAATGTTATACATAGAGGTACATATATCTTTCTATATATATAGAGAGAGTGTGTGTTATAAAGATAAAAAGCTAAATTTAATCATCAATCATCTGCTAACTTTCTTAAAAATCTCCCTTGTAAGCATGTTGGACACTTTGTATTGGGCATAGCCCAACATGTGGAAGCACAGATTTTCTAATCAAAAGAAACACAACACAAAAGGAGTGCTCCTCTTCTAACACAATATTTAATAAGTCACAACATCAATCACAAGTTTGACGATGGTTGTGAGTAGTGTATAAAAGTTAGATTGACACTTTCCATAAGCACAACTTTAGATTAGTAAGAAAGTAATTTTGTGTATCAAATGGTCTAACTAAAACTAAAGAATTGGTAATAAACTAAAGGGTAAAATAAATTTATAACACCTTTAAAATCTCAGAATCCAAGTTTAACATCTAAACTTTTTTGTCCCCCCCCCCTCCCCCCTCTCAAACTCAAAACCCCCCCCCCCAACCCCCCCCCCCTTTCCCCCTTAATTAATAATTTTTTTCAACCCCCCCCCCCCCCCCCCCCCCCCCCCCCCCCCCCCCCCCCCCCCACCAAAAATCCCTCTCCCTCCCCTCTTTTTCTTTCTCTTTTTTCCAAAATTCTACATTTCTTTTCAAAATTTAATTTTTTTATTTTTCAAAATTCAAATATTTTTCTAAAATTTATATCTTCTTTCAAAATTCACATTTCCTTTCAAATTTTGTTTTTTTTTTTATTTTTCAAAATTCAAATCTTTAATTTTTCCAAAATTTATATCTTTTAAATTTATATCTTCTTCAAAAATTCACATTGTTTCAAAATTTAATTTTTTTATTTTTTAAATTTCAAATCTTTTTCCAAAATTTATATCTTTTCACACACATTCTTTATTAAAAATATTTCTCCTTTGTTTGCTCAAAAAACAGAAGAAGAAGAAAAATCATCACAACCTCAAATATTTTCCATTTTTCAATTTACATGTTTATGTAAACAAGAAAGAAGGGAAGAGGTCACAAAGTTCAACACAAATACTGAAGAATTGAACATTAATAGCAATAATAAAATTCCAAGAAAAATATGGAAAATTAAAATTCAGATTCAAACACAAAAAAAAAAAAAAAAAAAAAAAACCAAAAAAAAAAGTTTCGATTCACACACCAGCGTTTGTTTCTTTAAAATTTCAAACAAATTTCCCCAATTTCCCCATCAACTCTCCAAATTTTGAAATTGAAGAAATTTATGGGGGGTCAGCCAAACAGAAGAAGAAGAAAAGAAATAGAAAGAAGAAAGAGAGAGAGAAGAAGACAAACAAAAATGCCCCTGCCCAAACAGGAACTTGAGAGAGAAAATTATGGAACCTAACGGTCAAAAACCCTGGAAGTGCTAGATCTGGACGACCGTTTTGAAAGTTCGAGTGTCGATAGGGCAACTAAAAAAGTTTAAATGTTAAACTTGGATTCTGAAATTTAAAAGGGGTTAATAAAATACTTTACCCTAAACTAAAAAGGCTCACACTCCCTATTGGCTTTTTACACAGCTAAACCATGGGATTGAAAAGCTTCAGATCACCTTGCTCATAAAAAAGCAGTAATGTTGACAAATAGATATCACAGTCAGAACCATGTCTAAAGAAACCAAAAGAGACCTGAATCAACACATGATTTCAACCTGCCTGGATAATTTCATCCAGTCAAGCTTGCGAAAGAACTTGTAGAAAGCATGGAAGTCCTGAGCATGAACCAGAAAAATCAGAATGAGTCAGGGCAACATATGTAAATCAGACATAGTTTCAGCAGTATATTGAACAGAAAGCTTTATTTTCAAGACGACTCCAACAATAGCTTCACCGAAGCTTTAGCAGTTTCAGAATATTTGCAGCAGATGTCAATTCAAAATACAGTTAGATCCTAAAAATGAGTTCAACGTTAAAAAGTGGCTATAAAAGTATCTTTATGTAGAACTCACAGTTTGGCAATCTCTGTAATATCAAATTATAGTAGGGAAATATTATTCTTGCAATCATATCAGAGACTAGACCCCAAAAAGAAGCTTCAAGAGAAGCAGAACAGTAAATAAGCTGAACGACTTACTGTATAGGTATGACACTCAATCAATTGAAACATTACTAGCCTAGATAGAATAACAATCATCTAAAGAAATGAACCAAATGCGCAAAAATTTTACTGAACACAACCCGGGTTTGGGAGCAGGTACCTCTTATTGACTCATTCATCTACAACTAAAGATTCAAGCATCTTCAAAGTATTAGCTGAAAACAAGAGCATCATGATTAGACATACTGCCATTCTCCTTCCTTCCACAGTTTCCAAAAAATGAACAAATGCAACATGTTCTCATGGCAAATTCAAGTGGAATCCAATAAATATTTAATTTTCATTTTATCTATTACCTTCATTCTTTATGAAAGGAGTAGATACTTCAAAAGCAATCTACTCCGTGTAAGGCATGAAGAATGCAGGAAGAGTAATTGTATTTTTGAATACTCTTTACTAGTTATGTCTATTGAATATGTGAACATTTTAAGCCCTGGTTTTCTCTTCTTAATACAAGATGTCTTAACCTTCTGAAGCTATATAAATTCTTCCCCAAAAATCTTTGCAGAGACATATATATAGCCTCCTTGAAAAGAATGCAAAGGAAAAAAAAATGAAACGGTTGATGGTGAAATGAATCATAGAAGGAAATAAACAGACTAGAAAAATCACGAGAGAAAAATGCAAATCATTACCTTGCAGCTATGAAAGTTTAAGTCTCATAAAAATCTATAGAGAAACAGTAGAGTACATGCAAACAGTGGGCATTCATGACATTCATAGTTCATCTTGAGGTTGATTCTAAAATGCTCAACCATTCAGTGAACTTTACAGATACAAAAATCCAGAAATGAGCAATTAAGGATATGTCATTGGAAAGCAATTAAAAGTAAGTTCAATTCCTTAATGTCAAACAGAAAGCATGCCTAATTGAATTGCAAAATAGATGCCAATGCATAACACAAGACCTATGTACTACAAAAGAGGTGAATCATTTGTAAGTTGTAAATTGAAGACCAATCCCACGCGCATCAAATACTCAATTGGTAGATCCAACATACTCTTTTGCAGATCAATCTTAATTCTATGTAACAACTGCTAGCAAAAGAAAAAGAAAGAAGAGACATGGAGGTTCAAAAGTTGGCAAAATACTCGCATAACTTAATATGATTCAACAAATTCAGACTACATACCATTTGCTGAAGCAAATAGCAAACAATGATGAATACAATTGCAGTTTGCAGTTAAACTAGCTATTCTACTGATGAAGATTCAGATTCCAGAAGATGGACCTTATAAGCATACAGTAATTCTTCATCATACTTTTCAAATTTCAATATATACTTCTTCAAGAATTCCTTCTCTGTCAAATGCAGGACATTAAGAAAAGCAGGTTCCTTTTTCAAAAGCCCCTTGTCCATAAGAGTCTTCAAAACTCTATACCGAGCTACTAATTTATCCTGCAGACTATGCATTAAACTTACTGGATCATGCAGTATAAGTGATTTCTTCAACTTAACAGTATTCAGTAAAAACTCCAATGCAAACCTTAACTTGATTTCAGAAGTCCTGAATAAAGATGGCAACCGCCTAAACATCTCCAAGCACTCATCTTTTGAATATCCAAAACTCCTAATTAACTCGAATTTTCTATTCAAAGTCTCTCTACTCAGAGTACCAACAGTACAAATGGCATAAATCAACATTTTTGAATCCATTGGGAAACCCAGTTCGGATATTTCCTTAATAATATCTCTGAGTTCAGATTCAGGTGATGCAAACAACCTAGGTTGAAGCTTAAAAAGTTTCGACAAATGCTTATCATCAATGCCACAACTCTTGAAGTAGAGAGCATTTGATACAATTCTAGAATTAATGGTTCTATCAACAACCCAATTGCAGCGAGAGAGAACCCCAACTAGATACTTATTGTTCACATCATAGCCAATAATATTCTTGAGCGTTTCAACAGAAGGTTTCAGAGTATCATTCAAACTGCGCGTTAAAACACTAGAATTCTTGGCAATGAACTTACCAAAATCTGAACCAGAAAAACCTAACTCCTGAAAGAACCTAAGCTTTGGGAGCAAAACCACATTAACATCAGCAAAGAGGATCTGTGGGCAGACAGTGACAGCAGATTGGACTTGAGAATCAGATAAACCGAAGGATTGCAACAAGTCGATAACTGACTGAGGCTGTTCGAGAGAATCGATGCGGCGAAAGCGCTCCGAAAATTTGATTGCTTTTACCTTTGGGAAGTTTAAGGTTTCGATTAAGTAGTTGTAGATAATGGGGTTCTTTAGGGGTTTGATTTGAGGTGAGATTTCGGTGGCAATTTGGCGGACATTGAAGAGAAATATGTTGGTGCCATAGAGTTCGCAGAAATGCGAACGAAAGGAACGAGCAATCATCACTGTTCTTTTGCCCTTTCCTCGGATTCATTGTAGACAAACATTTGAACCAGAAAAGGAGAACCAAAGAAACGGACATTGAGACGGAGATTGGACGAGGTTGTGGGATTTTTTTTTTTTTTTAAAAAAACATTTAAATAAGCCAACTTTTAGACGTAATGGCCCAATTTTAAAAAAACAGGTACCAATTTTATTTTTTTTTCCTTTTCATACAAGGAGGTATCCTAGAGCTAGATAATCCCAAATTATAGGAGGATATTTTAAATCAAATTTATATTTGGACTAATTCTCATTCAAGTCAAATTAGTTTACAAGTTTTGGCTCCAAAAAACTATATAAGTATCCAAATTAATATGAGAATTTTTTTAAGAGAGCCAGTGTAGAGGGTCTTGGGGCTTAAGACGAAAATTTTTTTGAGACCTTTTTAGTTATTTATTTTTTTAACCTTTAGAGATACAAAATTATTTATTATATCTTTAGATAACATAGTTAATTCATTTAATTTATTTTTGTCACGGTTGATCTTAAATAGGATTTGATTAAATTTAATTTAGAAAAACTTCTTTCGGCGCTAGCAACAGCTAAGTGTTCAAATCTAGTTTCAAGTGAACATATTTTTGTTTTTCTCTCTCATTATTATTATTATTATTATTATTATTATTATTATTATCTAATAAATCAATATTATTTTTTAATTCATGTTCTACCTTGATTATATGAGTTTCTCAATTCTTCTATTTTTTTTTTAAATTTTTCATAACCAGAATCGTAATAATTTTTATTTGATAATTAATAGAAACTAAATAATAAAAAGTTTTAACACACTCTTAAAAAAAACTAAACAAAAATAAATAAATAAAACGAGTGGAAGAGAATCCAATATCAATCAATAACTAACAAAATAGTATTAATAAGATAAGAAAGGTAAAATAATAATTAATAAAATGAGAGAAATATTTTTATTTATTTTTTTTTTTTTGGAAATATAAATATTGTTTAAATAAACCTATTTTTAATAAATAATATTGATAACTTAGATAATAATTATTGTTTTAGAAAAAACTAATTAAAAATAAATTTTTTTAGTGATTTGGGGCTCTTGCCGATGTGGGGCCTAAGGCGACCGCCTAAGTCGCCTTAGGCTCTACACGGCTCTGCCTTGAGATTAAAGAGGTATCAAGTATTTTCATATTCAAACCAATCATAAATTTTCTTAATAAAAGTTGCATAATAATTAATAATAGAAATTCATAACATCCTATTTTGATACCATATTAAATTGAGGTAAATTATCACTTTTTCTATCAATTTAAGCTTTTTAAAGTAAATAAAAATCTAATTCCATTTAACGAAGAACACAAACAAAAGCATAACCAATGCAACAAAGAAAAACATCCTCAAAATGGATGTAACATATGATTACAACTTCAATGTTGTTTTCTTCTTGGTTTTTTTACACCACTAAACTAGAATTCTCAGTTTAATATTACTAAATTTAATCTATCGACTTATCTTAACAAGATTGTAATGACTACATGAATTACAAAAGGAACTATATATATTATACATTGGTATATATATCCTTATATACATAAAAAGGTCAAATGTAATTAATCATCAATCATTAGCATACCTGCTGAAATGAATGATGATGCACTTCCTCTGGCTTTCATCAGGAGGATTCTTGTTATGAAGCAGGAAACTAATTTTTCTCTGGCTGTCCTAATAAAAAATTAGACGCCTAAATGTTTGTCTTTCGTGGAAGCGTGATTGAATCTCCAGTATTATCACATAAGCAATATACTAACAAAAATTGTATTCCAAGAAGGAAACAGAACCGACCAATTCTCTCTTCAACCTTCAGATTTTAGCCAAATTTGGCTTTCATATGTAGGGCATGCTGTTGCAGCAGTACTCTTCTGTTTGAATCTATAAATGACAGAAAATTGATATCTTTATAAGAAAGCTTCAAAGAAAGTTGAATTAAGTGCTAACTAATCTCTCTGCCACAGTGCAAATAAGAAGAACTTGAAGCTTCATATGTGACTCAAATAATTTATAACATGCTATAATCAGTTCTGACCGTCACCTGCTCTAAATAATTTTAAAAGAAAAATTAGAGACAAACATGCAAGCTTTTTCTAAATTGAAGTAGGTCCTATTAGATTAGAAAATTTTACTCACCATGAATCTAGGCAGTCCCAGTGATCAATCTCTCCCTTTGATCTAGTTTCTTAACCTTCACAATACCAAAAAGAACTTGGAAGCCAAAGAATGCACAGACAAAATATGCCATCATAGCAGGAGTCTGAAAAGGAAACAGTGTTCAAGTGAATCCTACTAAAAACACATGCAAGAGAATAAATGATTATGTTTTCATAAAGAAAGATTAGCACTTACTCTCATGGAGTTAAGATACAAAATTGTTGCAAGATTTACTAAGCTTCCAGCTGCAACGGTCTGTACATTTGTTTCCATATTAAGAAAATTTTAAATGAAAAGTAATATAAGTAACAAATAAAAATAAATGGCCAATTTGGGAAACATAATGAGGGTAGGAAGTTGTGTGGCCTAGTTTAATAAATACAAAGTATCTAAATTCTATACTTGAGAAATTCCAAGAATTGGTTAGCTACAATGGCGTGTGTCCGTTAATCCTAATATCGTTTTAGATTCTTACACACTTATTACAACAAAATTTTAAGAGCAATGAAGATTTTAATGATTGAAACTAAAAGGAAATAACATAGAAACAAGGTAGAGAGAGACTAATACAGCACAGCATGCAAGGTAAGAAGGTAAAAAATGCCACACTTAGTTAACTAAGTACATATCTTCAAACAAAGCAAATCTATGAAATCCCACCTACTTGTGGTCCAACAGCGTTGCAGTTAAGTTCATTTCCAATGGTATTTCAATTGTAAGGAAGTACTAGCTTCAGCAATTTGCAAGAAGTAACACATTTGAAATAAAAATACGACAAACAGTAACCTATCAAAAACATTTTAGCCTACTTCTTTACAAGTAGGTTGGAAAGATTCTATTAGACCCAAGCCACAACACAGGAGCCCAGGTTTACTAATCACACGAAACGCAATACAAAAGAGGACTTCTGTTCTAATGAATATTCAAGTCACAACATCATGAAATAACTCCACTACGATTTATAACCTTCCAGATTTATCTGCCCAAAACCATTAAAAAATTTTAAAGATGATTTCGATACTACTTTTCTTGGATATATATTGTAACCAAATGCGGTTATCTTTCTGAAAAGCAATGTTTACAAAAGTAGTACAATCGAAGCAAATTGAAGATACATTCTAAAACTAAAGAATTGATTATTTAATGAAACATATACTCACACTTCCAATTGTCTTTTGCACAGCTGCAACCCGCTGGAAAGCCCTTTCAGACTCCAAAGCTCTTACGCGAAGCTTCAGATCACCTTGCTCCTACAGAAGTGCAATATAGACAAATAGATATTATGGCCAAATTTACGTATAAAGATACCATAAAACCTTAACAGGACACATTGTCTTCTACCAGTCTCTGAATGATTTCAGCCAGTCTTTCAACCCTATCAGCCTGACGAAATAAGTTGTAAAAAGCACGGGATTGTCTATCCCATCTTTTCCTGAAGTCCTGAGCACAAATCAGAAAAGAAGTCAAGGCCATTGACAAAAACTACACTTACAGTCTCAAAATATGTTAAATAGGAAATTTTACCTTCAAGACAACTTCAACACCAGCTTCACGGAATCTTAGCAGTTCAAGAGCATATCTGCAGCATATGTCAATCCAAATTAACAGTTAGCTCCTGAAAATTATCTTCTTATTATCTATATCTGATGAAAGCAACTTCATATAGAACTCACGGTTTGGCAATCTCGGTAATATCAAATCGAGGATCTAGGCCTTTTCCTATGCCATCCAAAACTAAGGATAGGAAAAGAAATATTAGGTAAAGAGAACTTTTTTTAGTTAAAGGTAAAAACTGTAGACAGATAGCTATTTATCAAACAAATGGAAATAGCATACCTGAAAATGCTCTTACAACAAAAGTAAATGTAGCTGGAAATCTGAATGGTTGGTCAGCTGCAATAGATAACAAGTCTTCCCCTGTAGAGAGAGAGCACCGTTATTCCAGCAAGAAATAAGCTGCATAATTTAAAACATAATCACTTTTAACAATCATGGCAGACCATGTCTACTACTCTAGGAACTACATGTTAAGGAAAAATTTTAACAGCCACTATGTAGAACTGAATGACCAAGCATCTAATTTGAACTGACGAGTTAGAGAGAGAATTATAACTTTTTCAAAATATATATTTAAGCATATAAAAAGACCAATCGGTGAAAGGAAAAAATCAGTCACCTAAAACTCTCCAAATTACTAAAGCGAGGGAAGACTGCTGATTAAGAAGGGCATTCATGGTTGCTTTACTTTTACACCTATTAAAATCAAGAATCCCATTCTGTCTCAGGCTTTTTTTCATCTTCTCTATTCTAAGAAATTTATCAGAAACAGGCCGTTTAAAGATTTTTACAGCTAATGGAATACAAAGGAACTTAGATGATAATATAGTCTTCATGATAAACTTTTTCTTCATTCCTCTTCTTTTCTTATTGTTCTTCAGTCTAACCCGCCCCCAACTCCAGACACACATCATTGTCAAATTGCCAAAATGCAGATATTTACTTTACTCAAGTGAGACTATATAAACATTTAAACTACCAATTGCAGCTAGGCGTTGCTTCTTCTTCTCTATCTTTTCCTCCTTAGTCAGAGGCTTTTTGAATCCAAGTTCTGCTGTTGCAATCTCTCTCTCTTTTCTCTGTGCAGCAAGGCGCTCTTCAAAGCTGCAAATTATATATTTCAGATTTAGTGCTAGCAGTATGAAATTACAGTAAGAACCTTCAAAATATATGCTGGACAATTTGGCTGAAAAAGAGATCAATTTCAGTGTTGACAGCTTAATATCAGCAAGATGAATTCTACTTAAAAACAGTTTGTCCTTAAAACCTACAAATTAAAATTTTCAAACATTCCAAACCTGTTAAGGAAAAATTGTGCAGTTCGCCTCACAGCAGTCATGTCCCCAGTGGGGACTAGAACTCCCATTTGAACCATTGCTTGAAGGATCTGTATAAGGAAACAAGCTTGTTCAAAGTTACTACAGTGATAGATTCCACAAATATGTTCTTTGTAACTGAAACTTCACATGATTAGTTAAGAGAGGAAAAGATAGACACACAATCAATTACCTTTTCAGCATCCTTCTCATAAACTCCATAAAATACTTCCAGCAGACCTTCTCTAATATTTGGGCTTATACTGGCCAAGGAACATAGGTCAGCACACATTTGAGACTACATATTTCAAAGGGGACATTCATCAACAGATATTCAAAAGCAAGGAACTTATAACATACCTTCCCATCATACCAAAGTCATAAAAGATTAGTCTTCCACCATTAACATCATCCACAGCAATGTTCCCAGGATGCTGCAAAGTGAAGGTTGATGTCATTTGAAATGGTATGGAATTAAGATGACCCTCAAGTACAACCCAAAATCAGCAACAGATGCAGAAGAATAGAAACACACAAATAGTTTGTTCACCAACTAATACCTGTTATTTGCTTGCACTAAATGGTTAGGTATTAATTTCAACTCCAGAACACCTCAATTTTGCGGTTAAGTGGAATATCTAAATGGTTCAATGCACCTATTTGCATAGACAGAGGTACTAGTGGCTGAATAACATATTTGTTCAAGAGTAGCAACTAAATAATTCAGAAAGAATGCAGGAAAAGTTCTATGCTCCACCACCAGGTACTTCCTCCAAAAGAAGAAAGTTAATGAAAAATAATTATCCCACTGAATTTCTTGAAGCATATGAAAAAATTTCACAATACTTACGGGATCAGCATGGAAAAATCCATGTGACAGTATCTGCTCAAGGTAAGATTCAACAGCATACCGACCCAACCTGATGAATACAGAACAAGCATCCATTTATTATATGATTTGTATAATTTAAGGTCAAAGTACTTCAGACTAAGTGAAATTTCATAGGTAAACCTTTTGCGATCAACACCCAATTGATCCAGAGCTTGAATCCTGTTTATTTTTATCCCTGGAACATATTCCATGGTCAAAACCTGCAATTCAAAGAAAAGCCTACTCAAATAAAAGTGATCAAACAGAAAATCTAACATTGATTAACCAAAGATTATCATTCCTGAAAGTTTAAACCTGTGGAGTGGTGTAGTCCCAATATATTGAGGGAACTTTTACATAATCCAGGTCCTTGAAATTAGCTGCAAATAGCTCAGCATTGGCAGCTTCCTTTGTGTAGTCAATCTCCTGAAAGATGGCCATTAACCAACAAATTTTTTAATTATTTGGACAGAAATACTAATATTTTGAAGAAAACAAGAAACAGAAGAACAGCAAAACAGCATAGAGTTACAGATTCCAGAAAGTAAAAAAGTGAAAAGTTAATACCTATAGAAATTGTTTTTCATCAATTAGACAAATTCCCAGTTACAACTGGATTCACAAATTTCCAGCATCTAAGGATTGTTTGTCTGCTCATGTTTGCAATATCATAATACTCCCCAAAAAAAATTTGCCAAATATGGTGATGAGTTTTCAGATTTATTCTAAAAAATTTCAACTTATAATAACAAAATGTATGGGGATTGGGACCATCATCAAGATAAACAGAAAGTGTCAACAACTTCTTCTTGGGCAAAAAATAAGCTTTAGAGACAAATGAGGAAGATAGCATGACTGCAAACCAATGGACTCAAGCAAGAAGTTTAGGGATCACATTTCTAACTGGCACCTTCAGAGATCTATCTATCCATTGATTATCCTGATTGCAAATAAGTTACTCCTACAACACCTGTTGATTTATGAGATTTTCACATTAGCATACAACAGATACCATGAAGTCTTTGCAGCATTTTACCCTAGGTCTCTTTATAAGTATTTTTCCTCACTTTCCTCTTGGCATTTCACCTAAATCCTAAAGCATAATATTGATAAAGGTAAATAGAACAGTTACCTGATACAAAACACTTGCACATTCATCATAGATGGCAACCCAGTCCCTTTTTGCACCATCAGACTTCGGGTCAATCTTTTGTAGATATTCTGCTATCACCTGTAGCAACAAATCAAATGATTGTCATATCAAATACTAACCAGCCAATTTTAACTACTGTTGAAAGTCTTTCTTTGACCAGTAACATTGTTTAGCACCAGACGCATCACAAAAAAAAGAAAAAAAAAAACTCTAATGAGTGAAATTGTTCTAAGATCCTAATGAGAAAAGAAAATTACTTAAGCATTTAGTAAACCTAACCTAGAGTACATAGCCAACTTCCTTAGGATTAAACCTTAAAAAAATGAACTTAAATGAGAAAAGTTTCATCTTGGAACAAACCCTTAGATTTTTAAGATCAATATCAAACAGAGGCTTGAGTCCAGGTCTTTGAACTTTAACAACAACTTCCTGTCCTTTAAATGTTGCACGATGAACTTGACCTGCAAAGAAGAGACCAATACTTAATGCTATGAAACTCTACATAATGTACCGCACTGCATTCAGATAAATATAATATTACCAAGACTTGCTGCAGCAATAGGCTCTTGATCAAATCGGTCAAATAACTCAGTGACAGGAGCTCCTAGTTCCTCTTCAACAATGGATACAGCAGTTTCTGATGGAAAAGGAGGAACTTGATCCTGCAATAAGTTAAGAATACATAAGGATAGGTCTCTATTATGCTTCATATGACTGGAGGCTATTTTTCCATTATTTACATAATGTTAAGAGTTAGGTAGACTGCAAGTAAGAATGCAATGAGAAGATACTGTTTTCCGTTATCAAATTTTAGTTGTTTATTCCCAAGATTCTAACACCTTTGACCAAACTAGGTTCTTGGTGGCAACATACAGTAATAGTTAAACAAGTAAGCTCATATATTTGTGTCAGAAGAAGGATATTCATACACCATCTACAACTCAAGATTCTAAGACCTTTTACCAAACTAGGTTCTTGGTGGCAACATACAGTAATAGTTAAAGAAGTAAGCTCATATATTTGTGTAAGAAGAAGGATATTCATACACCATCTACAACTCATGATTATTTTAGAACCACTGATGCTCAATACATTTATATACTCAAAAATGAAAAATGATAATAATTCTCAAAGTTCTAGATGCAGAAGCAGTTTACATTAGCATAATTAGTCACATACACGTAAGTAGTCAATGAAGCTCATTCACTAAAAAATTTCTGCAATAGTTATTTAAACAATAAAACTGTTCCATATACTTTTGTGCTCGTATTATGAGGCCGTCATAAATTCTATTAGTATTAGTATTAGAGACCTGAAGATGAGTAGAGCATGAAATACACAGCAGATAAGTATGAAAATAACTTGACCTAACACCAAATATACCAAGATTCATGCTTGCATGACCAAACTGCTTTATTTAAAACCTCAAGAAACACACATTTTTCATTTTTATTCCTAATTGGAGAGCAAGGGGCATCATAAAACTATGCAGGCATGATTTCATGTCAAGAAATAAGAATATCTTTGAAAAAACCTGAAGCTCTGACAATTGATCAACATATTCTTGAGCAAGAATGTCCACCCTTGTGGAGAACTGCTGACCAATTTTAATGAAAGTGGGTCCTAATCTCAGGATACTTTCTTTCAGCCACTTAGCCAGGACTTTTCGCCTCTGAACTTTCTTTTGCTCCGTCATTCCACCTGCATTCATAAACCTCTAAGCCAATTAAAGAAATAAACTCTAATTGTCAACAGACTAGAAGAAAATAAAAAAGATGAGCGATTCAGGAAGACACCTCGATATGAGAACTTCTGATTATTTAACCAAGCCCTGAATAAGAAAGTAAGTACAAATCCCCATATTTCCAATGTCCTTTGTACTGTTGAATATGTTTTGAATCTGCTCCAGCGGCCACCAGGAGAGACAGAAACCTATACAAGTCATATAGAATTATAAATTTCATTATGAAAAAAGATAAAACAAGACGAAGAACCTTAAAAAAATGCCAAATTTTACATACGAAAATATCCAAATGAAAATTCATCTAACTGGAAACGTAAAGAGAACTCTGCAATTTTTGTCAACATTGTACATCAACTACCATTATGATCTGGTTGAGGTCTTTTCCAACAATAAGAAAAAAGAAAATGGGATGACCTTAGTCAAACATAAAATAGGGAAGAATATCAGCATTTAAGAAAACACAATTCTGATGAGAACCAGACATCTTTCAATGAAAAAGAAGTCTGAATAGAGTAGAAATTTCTCCAATAAACATCTTCCTCTTTAATTTTATTAATTTTAGTCACTACCCCATCACCACCAAATACCAATATCAGATGGCACTTTCACCTTTTTTACATTGTTGCAAAAAAGCAGTTGACCTTCAAATAATCTGATAGCAAGCATAAGTGATCTGTATTAGTAACTAGTGCCTTCTTTTATCTTCTTCTTATCACAATAAAGAACTGGATAAATTTTCATGTGCTCTCATTAGCAGCTTATTTAGTATAACAAAAACAGTTCCTTCCATAAAACTAAAAACTTTTTCAAATGTAGCTAAGAAGTATCTTGCCCGTGCTTCGATGATGGGTCTGCCTTTTAACTAATTAGCAACAACGAATCTAGCAATCTCTTGCATAATCATTCTCTTTCCATAACTTTGAAATTCAGTGCAGAAAAAAAACTTTTAAATAATCCCATAAAGAAATAGTTAGATATACCTCAACTTGATCACCACCACTCTTTTTGAACCATGCCTCCTCTTGCCCAATCTCTTCGATACTTTTTTTCTTCACATTTTGTTCCTCCACTTTCACTTCAACAGCTTCTTCGCTACTCTTCATCATTCCTCCGTTCCCATTTCCATTCACATACTTCACCAAACTCCCATTAACCTCATCACTCTCACTCTCAACTACTCCAACACTTCCTTCCGCATACTCCTCCATAACTGAACCGATAGTACCATAACTTCCATTGGAGCTCCCATTCGCGCTACCATTCACCTGAGTTACATACTCATTCTCTTTCTCATCAACCAAAACTGTCAACTCATCTCTCTTCGCAGCTACTATTCTCGTATTCCGAAGAATTACACCGTATTTCTTCTCAACATTCAGCCTAATCGGCAACAAAAACCGAATCCTCCGACTACACTTGTTCGGTGACAAAAAATTAATCTCAGAAAACGTTGAAGTAGTAGACAAAGCAGCTGAAATTGTCGCCATTTCAACTCAATTCACACAATTTCAGCTTCAAATTCAATGCCTAATTAAGCTCTGTAACAACAAAAACCATAGCATATATACATATAGAGAGAAAAAACTGTGTTTAGAGAGAGATGGTGGAGAAGTGTGGGAGTGGCGGAGAAAGAATTGGGAATGGTGGTTGTTTTTTCGACTAAAGACGACACAATCAAATTAGAGGGAGAAAGGAGACAAATAAAATGTACAATAAAAGAGTTCTTGGTATGGCTGAAAGGTTGCCACGAGGAAAGAGAGAGATGAGAAGTTTTGGATTTCAGTGAATTTTGATTGGTTGATGCAGTTTCAGAGGATTGTTAAATTGTCTGTAATTTCTTTTCCATTTGGTTCTTCTTTTTTTCATTTTAAGGAAAGCCACAAGTTTTTGTAACACATTTTAAAGTAAAATTTGTTAGATTTGGTCCGATCTTAGTATCCGAACTTGAGAAAGAATAAACCTCGGACATCTATAGTCAACTACTTGATGTTGTTTTCATTATATTAAAAAGATATTAAGTTAATTATAAGTATCTAAACTCATTTTTATATGTCATTACTCATTCACTTCTCATTTTGATATGAGATACATATCACATAACCCTCTCATGCAAGTATTGGTTTTCAAATAATAATAGTTCCATTTTAAAGGGGAAGGGAAGAGGGAGAGAAAGAATTGTGTGGAGTACATCTAATTTTTGTGAAAATGTAATAACCTAGTTTGGTTTATCTTATTTAAAATATCTCATTTGAACATCAATCGAGGACAACTTATACATATACGAGACAACTTATACATTTACAATAAGAGATCGAGTTCAATTTGTCTACCATTTACATATATAAGTGAAATTTTCATAAATAAAATAAAATATTACTCGAATGAATGATTAAATCATTCATGATAATATAACAAAATGTCAACTTAAAACTAGGTAAGACAAAATATTCAATCTAAATTTACGTGAGTCAAAGATGACTAAAAATAAAAATAGTAATACATAGTCTTTAGTCTTTGCGCCTTCAATCACAAATCTCATTAATTTCATAAAGTATCTAAAACGAAGATAATAATTGAACAGAGGGATCATATCTAACATATGTTAAAAAAATATTTCTTCTAAAAAGATGAAAAAAATATATAAAAAATTTACAAATACTACCTTAGTCTAGTAATTTTTTATAGTGGATGCTGTCTCAACCGAACTCCGGAAAAGATCAACTAAGGGAGTAATTGCGGCTACTAGGAGGCAGTCAAAGGATAAACCATCATCTAGACCTGAATAGTTGCCAGTTGTTATTCTTCCTTTTATTCTACACCTGAGCTTCATGGCTGCTACAGCTTTTTTTGTGATGCATGTGCAGGTCACAATTTCTGTTTTTATTGTTATTATTTTCGTTTTACTTTTGTTTTAAAAAAAAATGTCTGTGTCTGTGTGTGTTTTATTTGTTTATTTTGTTTCTAGTTTTTTCAAGAGTGGTGGGGATTAGCAGCCTACAGAATCTCTTTTTCAGGGACTCAGTAGGTAGTATGTGTTGGATATGGAAATAGGAGATAACTTTTGAGTAGAACACTTTGTGGCAGAATTACATTGTGGAGGGGAGCTTAAATTGAATGGAGTTTCCTCAAACTATTTCAGACAAGCCTTTTTCCTAATTCTTACTCTGAACTTTGCCAATTGGCATTTGCTCCATAAAAGGGCCAAAATGGTAGTACAATTTTGTGCAAACCTTTTGGTAGATATCATTTCTTGTTCACATTTTATATTCAGTTATCTGATGAGGAAAAGTTATTTATGCAATTTGATTTTTTTATTCTTGTTAATAGTGAATTTTGATATAAGAGTCATTAAATTAAGATGTTTAGTTGCTTAACTTTTTTAATTTGGAAAGTATATAGCAACAAATGGGAATAAAAGATTTGTTAATTATTAACCTTGATCCTAATGGTAAAGTTTTGTGGTTGCTATGCTTAACTTACAATTGCTTTTTGTACCTATGTGTGAACTGCTATCTGCACATTGCTATGCACTTGTCTAAACATATTATAGTAGAATTGCTTTGCAATTCAATGAAATGAGATAGGAACTTCCATGAAATGAGTTTAATGAACCAAATATTTTCTTCTGTTGATTTTGTTCGGATATATTGATCATGAAGTCCGATAATCTATGAAGTTATTTTCCTCGTACAATGCCCCTTTTCCTATTGGGGTTGGGGATGGTGTTGAGTCTGACCAAAGTGAGTTGTTATGAGGATTCATGGAGAAAGACTAATCTATATATAATGCATAAAACCATTGAGGTATTATATTGGAGGATCTAATGACATACACTTATTTTCCTATCCATAGATGATTGCCCACTTCACATTTAGTACAAAAATAAAGCAAAGTAGGTAAGTTAGCCTCATTATACTAATTTTGTAGTTGGATCCATGTGTTTATGGGGTTGACCCTTCTAAATTAAGAAGGATATTTGTGGTATTTAATGGACAAAAAGATGTTTGTAGTAGGAAAGTATATGTTTTATGCTGAAAATCCATAAATGATACGTGTACATTCAGTTTTGGAATTTTCTGGATACTTGAATGCAATGAGTTATTTTTTGAATATGGAATAATTTATTTTATTTTATTTGACGATGGTCATTATACAAGGTTGCAACTCGGTTCCTATCAGCCAATCCATCTCTTTATTGGTTTGTTTCAAATGTCATGGCTACTCCAAAAGTTGGCAGGAGATGGGGGTATATATTATGGACATATTGTGCATCATACATTCTTCTTGGCAGTTTGCTTTTCTCCAACTTCTACCCCTTCACTTGAGATCCTGCATTCTGTGTAAATCTCCTTGTTTTTACGTCTTTTATTCCATACAATATATGTCTACAAAGGATTTTTTATTGCAGAGAGTAGAGTTGAAAATCTAGTCAGCTTTTTGTGCATTGAGCTGACGATACATATATATATATATGGCAATATAACAAGATTCCATTTCCATATTCTATTAGTTTGGCATATTGCCCATTTTTTTCCCTACAAAATATAATTGTGAAGAAGTTATCTTTTTCAATTAATTTCATCTTTTGTTGTTTCTAGGAGAAGAAATATTTCAGTCTTTGCTCATTTTCTCCTCTTTATGACAGATGATTCTATCTTTTAAGAGAAAATATTTAAGTTTTTGAATAAGATATAATAAAATAAAGGATTTTACAATTTTATACCTAACTATATTGGGTGTAAAATAAACTAGATTATTATTTAAATATAGGGATACTCAAATTTGCTTCAACATGTCTTATTTAGATATTTTTCCCTTTAATAATAATAATATATATAAAATATATATTTTTAAAGCCTTTACTTGGAAAAATTGCAAAGTTGTAAATGTTTGTGATTCAAACACTTAGTTATGAGCGTCATATAATAGTCAAAGTGAGATATTCTTTTGAGTAATAATTAAACTTTGTTAGCGCAATTCGGACTTGATTTTTTAGAGTTGTGATGACTTTGGAACACCAAGTAAGAGTTGAATTGTGAGTGTAAGTCCATGCTTAGTTAGAGTTGTGATAGCTTGAAATCTTAGAATAAAAATGTGTCAATTTGAATTGAATCTGGATTATTTGAAGTTTTAATGACTTTGAAAATTAAATTATGTAACAAAAAAAAAAGAAGTGATTTATACGATATTACTAAACACAAAACCTTAATAATTTAATTGTGATATTAAATTATTATTATATTATCTAACTTTATAAGATTTTTATAATATAAATTTAATATTTTTTAGAAAAAATAAATCTTCCAATAGTAATTAAATTGAATAAGTGTAATATGTTTATGACTCAAAATTTATAAAAAAAAAAAAGAAATTTATATGATATTATTAAATACAACACCTTAATAATTTAATTGTGATATTAAATTATCTATTTTACTTTTATAAGATTTTTATAACAAAAATTTAATATTTTTTAGAAAAAATAAATCTTCCAATAGTAATTCAATTGATAGTAATATGTTTATGACTCAAAAATAATAAAAGTACATCAAATTAAAAAAAAATAATGAAATTCACCTAAGCAAATAAATTTTTATATATTTAAAATAAAAGTTTTATGCTTGTTTAAGGTGATTATAAGTTGTAATAATTTAGAGGTAAAAATGCATTAAATAATAATCATAAACTTTAATTAACATTTTTTTTAATAAATTTAATATGAATAATGCCTTTAATATGTATATTATATATATTTGAGTCCGTAATATATTTATCTACTTTTTTTTTCCTCTGGGAATTAGACAAGTTAAAAAAAAAAAAAAAAAAATGGAAATAAAATTTGATTTTGAGAAAATAATAGAGGGCTGAGAAGGCTTCTCCCCAGAAAAGATCAGCGTCCCTTCTTTCTCTTCCTCTCTGCTCTCTGCTACTTTGATTTCTGCCCTAGATTCATCAATTTTCTTAATAGAGGTCTGAGAAGGCTTCTCCACAGAAAAGATCAGCGTCCCTTCTTTCTCTTCCTCTCTGCTCTCTGCTACTTTGCTCTCTGCCCTAGATTCATCAATTTTCTCCTCCAAGGTAATGCTATCATTCCTTTCCTGTGCAAGAATGTGAGATCTTACTTCTTGTACTTATGCTTTTTTTTAGCAATGTCTTTCAATCTCTAGGCAAATTTCTGATTTGCACTGTTCTTACTTGTGATTCTTCTCAGCTGTTCTTGGGTTTATTGGGTTCAAATCCAGCCTTTTTTTTTTCTCCCGATGTTCTTGTATAGCTCATGAAGTTTGTCCAACCAATTGTCACTACTGTAGCGCTGTTTTTCTCCATTTTTTATTACTTAGATTTTGTTTGAAGATGCTTTTTTAAGAAGTTAAAAGTACATTAATTTGTATCATGATTGTTTGGGACTTGGGAGGATAGATTGTTCAAAAGTTAATACTTTTTTTTTTCTTCTATTTTCTACACAATAGTTGTAGTAGTGTCATCATATCTTTGACTACACTTCCCATTTGAACAATAGCCAATTATGTCACATATTTCACATTTATCTTTTGGCTGTCTATTTAATCTTTGTTTTTGTTTGGTGGGGAATGATTGTAACTGTTTCAAGACTGTTTATTAACCACTAACACATGTATCCAATTAAATAAATGTCATTTCCAGGCATTCTATAAGGCCTCCAAATAAAGATTTGATTCTGATCCTGATTTTAAAGAGAGAGAATCGCGACAGTAGGTAGTCAGTCTTGAGTTAAATTTTGTTCATCCTTTGCGCTTCACATTAACGTTACTTCTTAAACTTATGGTTCAAAGAATGAATAGCATGTGGTTTTATACTGTTACTGTTATATATATGTATATATATGTTTATAATCCATTAGGTATCCTATATTTCAGGTAGGGGAAGCGATACATGGGAAGGCATGCTAACATCAGTAATGGCAAATAAACCAACATCAATTGGTTCTGGACAAACCAGATTGGTCTTACAATATGCGATTGCATCGAGACTTTTGGTACTAACCCTAATAGTCCTGTGGCGATTGCTTCTGAGTCCCTACGACACTTCTGCTTCCATTAATCCTAGCTGCCTCACCTCAGAAATTTCTGATGGTCATGTTCTGTTTCCTTGTATTGCTTCAGCTTTAGAGACCAGCATTGTTTGGGACAGTGTCTACTTTGTTCGCATCGCACAGTGCGGCTATGAATATGAGCAGTCCTATGCCTTCTTACCATTGCTTCCTATTTGCATCTCTTTCATGTCTCGTACTGGTATTATTATTATTATTATTATTATTGAACTTATTTTTATTATTCTCTGAAATTCCACTTTAATTTCATATCCCGGTTTGAAAAGTTTAATTTGAAGGTATCCCACTTGCTCTGTTTCTAGATAAATGTTGTTACTTTTTTTTTTTTTTTTTTGCCAATTCTCTGTTAATGATTTAAAATTTTTCAATACTATTAAAACCTATATGCTGAAATGTGTGTTGCCAGTATAGAATTAGCCTTTTCTAGATTGACTTTCAAGCTTCATTTGAGAGAAAGAATAGGGAAAGTAAGACAGAGATGATAGAAAGAGGCGAGGCAAATAATGAATGAGTCTTTTTTATTGATAAAGTGAAGTAATGATGGTATATTACATGCTAAGTAATTTATGCCATGAATTGGCAAATTCTTAGTATATGTGAAAGTGACAACCAGGCTAAGTAAAATTTTGGACCTTTTTATCATTCAAACTAAATATATTTTATCTATAATAATAAACTTTGATAATACCAACTGATATTTATAGAATGAGTTTTCCATTTTTGACTCAGTATAATAATAATAATAAAATAAAAACTTTGATCATACAATGTCTTGAGTTTATATTCTTAGCTGCTAATTTTCATAAATGGTTTTACATAATTATTGACTCAAGAAGCATTCCTATCGATAAATTTGGTGACCATGATCTGCTGCAAGATTTCTGATAATACTGGATCATATGAATTCTTCTGGTAGATTATTTGTTTCTTAATTTGGTACTCTTTAATGCATTTTGGGGAAAGTATTTTAATTTGTCTTGTTTGAAGTTGAGAATGCTTAAGATTTATATTGTTTCCAATACAGTTTTTGCACCGTTTGTACCACTCATTGGAGAGAGGGCTGTTCTTGCATTGTCAGGCTATATACTTAACAACATTGCATTTGTGTTTACTGCTCTTTATCTCTACAGGTGAGTTGTTTGTTCAAAGAAAAAGATACTATATAGTGCAAACACAAAGGTTTTCTGGTAAATGGTATATATCATCTTAATGTTGGCCATGATAATGGCAATAAAAGAGATAAGTTTCCAATAAAACAATGGAGTTCTTAGGATTTGGTAAATATGCATCATTGGCTTTAACATGTGGCTGTGCTTTTGATAATAGCTGGTACTAACAATTTCAGGAGTTTTATCTGTGGATATTTGTTTCAAGAATGTCTTATTTGAAGTCAACAATATGTAATTCACCTTTTTTCGAGTTTATTTGTTAATAACAAAATTGGGTCTAGAAGGTTTATAAATTATATGCTTTATAGAATCTTCATTTGGAATTCTGTATCTCTCACTTTTGCCTTTTCTTTTTCTTTGCAACAGGTTCTCGGTTCTTATTTTAAACAACACAAAGCTAGCCCTGAGAGCATCAATTTTGTTTTGCTTTAATCCAGCTTCCATATTCTATTCATCAATGTACTCTCATATGTCTTCTACTCTTTTTTAATTTTCTTTATAGTATATGCCGTTCATTTTGTATAATTAATGAAAGCATGTAATTTGAGCATAGCCTGCTCTTTATTCTGCAGATATTCTGAGAGCTTGTATGCTCTCTTGTCAATTGGAGGATTGTATAGTTTTATTCATGGTGCAAATAATACGGCAACACTCTGGTTTGCTCTCTCTGGGGCTGCTCGGTCAAATGGTGTGCTTAATGCCGGCTATTTTGGCTTTCAGATGATGCATAGAGCTTATTATGCCATATTTTTGAAGAAACATGCATTCGTTAGTCCCTTCTTTCTCCATTCTTTCAGTCATCCTTTAAACTTGTTACTTCTGGCACACAAAAAGTTTGATTTCTCTATGTCTTTGTTTTGCTAATTAATTTTTGTCCCTTTAGAAATTTGATTGTCCTCGTGTTTCAGAAACGGTAGAAATATAAATGAAGCACTAGAGTGATTTTTGAATTAATACCGTTCGAGAAAGAATACTGTTTCTTTGAGCCTGAATTTCTTTATCCCCATGTCCTTTAGCACTAACGTTTGCACATATAAACATATACCCATTTTAAATTATATGCATATGACGTTGACGATCATCGGGAGTGTTGTGAATGCATCTTAGTAAATCTTTTATCTTTTACAGGGATGAGTTTGACATTATGAACATTACTGAGGCCAATTTATCTTCCCGAAGACAGTCCAGTTTGTGTCCCCTTTCTCTTGCCTCTATATATATGTGAGGTCATATTTACCCATTTTCCATGGACAGATGTGTGTCTGTACTTACATAAGTACTTATAATTTTTTGTTTGTCTTCTATACTCTTATTATTTCTTTCCGTATGAAAACATGTAATTCTTGACTTAGGGAATCACACTTACCTAGCTAGACAACTGTTGTCCTCTCTTTGATTGATCATGGTTAAGAAGACTTTTGAATTGTGATGGACAGCTGTGTTTCCCACGTGACAAGTTTTATAGTTTTGATCAAAGAATTAGAATTGGTCCGTGCTTCATAGAATTCACGTGTATTCTTAGGTTCATTTAAAAGTTTGAATGAGTAGATATTCTCTTTCTAACCCCTCCTTATGGTTCTCTTCAGTAGTGAATTTTACATGATTGAACAATTCAGAACTCATGGTATATTCATTCATTCTTTTTTTTTTTTTTTTTTTGATAGTCGGTATATTCATTCATTCATTTCTTATGTTTTCCTGTTCTCAATCTTGTTGCTCTTCGAATTCCTCTGTAACTTCTTTTTTTGTTACCAATCTATTATGAATCATTTTAGTTTGAGTTTTTCCTCGCAAGTTGCATCCTTCTTGCTTTTTGCTTGTTATGCTCTCCATTCTACTTAATGCTGCCTTATTTAGCAGCCATGATAAACTTAGTGGATAGCTAATGGAAGTTTTAACCTTGCCAGTTCTTATAGACTACTTATTGGCTCCTGAATTAAGATCCAAAGATATTCAGTTAGATGATCTGTTAGTACTGACATTTAGTTTTATTTTTACTTTCTTACTTTTGTGCTGTGTATGATAGTATAAAACAAACAATTATTTGAACCTTTATATCAATCAGCTTAAGATATCAGAAGAACTTTGAGCGAAACCCTAGTTCTCAATACTCTGCTTGCTTTTGTAGTGTAAGTTGAGTGTAACTTTTTCCATGCAGGTGGCACTTTGGATGATTGTTTCTGGAGTTTTCCGTTGTTTTTGTATCTTTCTTCCTTTCCTCCTTTTCCAAGCATATGGATATCACAATATCTGCAGTGGACATCACAAGGATGGAATGAGGACTTGGTGCAAGGCAAGACCTCCTTTACTCTACAATTATATTCAAAGTCACTATTGGTATGTAACAATGTTTCTTCGCTTATAAAATCACTGTATTTTTGTCATGCTCAAGATAAGAAATCCTTTACCTAATTTGAAGTTGGTGAAAGATATTGATATTACTGTGGAATATTTCTTTTCTTGATGACTGTATTTGTCCATGATGCACATATCTTGATCCAGCAGATTAATATCCTTAGAATTCTCGTAATTGTTGAGTTTGAATAACCTTTTCTCGGAGGACTTCATCATGTGATCTCTTCATGTTTTGAGACTGATATTTAGTAAACCCTTTCAATCAGGAGTGTAGGCTTCTTGAGATATTTCCAAGTGAAGCAGTTGCCAAACTTTGCTCTTGCATCCCCAATATTGTCTATAGCTTTCTGGTCAATCGTCTATTATGTAAAACTGTGGCCAGAAACTTTCTTCTCTCTTGGCTTGGGATCACTGCATGCTAATGATGAACTGTCGGCTTCAGTCTTTTCTCTGGGGACAGATAAGAAATCCATGTCTGTTGAAATTTCAGAAAGAGATACTTCAAGCACACAGCAAGGTAGCATAGGAGTTTACTTTTATTACTTTGGGTGCTTTTAAGATCTTTCTTTCCCTTCTTGGAAATAAGTGTTGGTATTTGAAAAGAACCAAAACTAATATGTTTCATGACATATCTCATCATCTTTTTCCAAAGTTTCTATTACCTTTGATATGTAAGGATGTTTTGTGGTTTTATTTTCTAATATCTTAAAGCTATTGATTCCAGAAAACTACCTTAGTCTAGTATTTTTTTATAGTGGATGCTGTCTCAACCGAACTCCGGAAAAGATCAACTAAGGGAGTAATTGCGGCTACTAGGAGGCAGTCAAAGGATAAACCATCATCTGGACCTGAATACTTGCCAGTTGTTATTCTTCCTTTTATTCTACACCTGAGCTTCATGGCTGCTACAGCTTTTTTTGTGATGCATGTGCAGGTCACAATTTCTGTTTTTATTGTTATTATTTTTGTTTTTACTTTTGTTTAAAAAAAAAATGTATGTGTCTGTGTGTGTTTTATATGTTTATTTTGTTTCTAGTTTTTCAAGAGTGGTGGGGATTAGCAGCCTACAGAATCTCTTTTTCAGGGACTCAGCAGGTAGTATGTGTTGGATAAGGAAATAGGAGATAACTTTTGAGTAGAACACTTTGTGGCAGAATTACATTGTGGAGGGGAGCTTAAATTGAATGGAGTTTCCTCAAACTATTTCAGACAAGCCTTTTTCCTAATTCTTACTCTGAACTTTGCCAATTGGCATTTGCTCCATAAAAGGGCCAAAATGGTAGTACAATTTTGTGCAAACCATTTGGCAAATATCACTTCTTGTTCACATTTTATACTCAGTTATCTGATGAGGAAAAGTTATTTATGCAATTTGATTTTTTATTCTTGTTAATAGTGAATTTTGATATAGGAGTCGTCAATTAAGATGTTTAGTTGCTTAACTTTTTTTAATTTGGAAAGTATATAGCAACTAATGGGAATAAAAGATTTGTTAATTATTAACCTTGATCCTAATTGTAAAGTTTTGTCGTTGCTATGCTTAACTTACAATTGCTTTTTGTACCTATGTGTGAACTGCTATCTGCACATTGTTGTGCACTTGTCTAAACATATTATAGTAGAATTGCTGTGCAATTCAATGAAATGAGATAGGAACTTCCATGAAATGAGTTTAATGAACCAAATATTTTCTTATGTTAATTTTGTTCAGATATATTGATCATGAAGTCTGATAATCTATGAAGTTATTTTCCTCGTACAATGCCCCTTTTCCTATTGGGGTTGGGGATGGTGTTGAGTCTGACCAAAGTGAGTTGTTATGAGGATTCATGGAGAAAGACTAATCTATATATAATGCATAAAACCATTGAGGTATTATATTGGAGGATCTAATGACATACACTTATTTTCCTATCCATAGATGATTGTCCACTTCACATTTAGTACAAAAATAAAGCAAAGTAGGTAAGTTAGCCTCATTATACTAATTTTGTAGTTGGATCCATGTGTTTATGGGATTGACCCTTCTAAATTAAGAAGGATATTTGTGGTATTTAATGGAGAAAAAGATGTTTGTAGTAGGAAAGTGTATGTTCGATGCTGAAAATCCATAAATGATACGTGTACATTCAGTTTTGGAATCTTCTGGATGTTTGAGTGCAATGATTTATTTTTTGAGTATGAAATAATTTATTTTATTTGATTTGATAGGTTGCAACTCGGTTCCTATCAGCCAGTCCATCTCTTTATTGGTTTGCTTCAAATGTCATGGCTACTCCAAAAGTGGGCAGGAGATGGGGGTATATAATATGGACATATTGTGCATCATACATTCTTCTTGGCAGTTTGCTTTTCTCCAACTTCTACCCCTTCACTTGAGATCCTGCATTTTGTGTAAATCTCCTTGTTTTTACGTCTTTTATTCCATACAATATATGCCTACAAAGGATTTTTGGTTGTAGAGAGTAAAGTTGAAAATCTAGTCAACTTTTTGTGCATTAAGCTGACGATACATATATATAAATGGCAATATAACAAGATTCCATTTCCATATATAAATGGCATATTGTCCATTTTTTTTTTCCTACAAAATATAATTGTGAAGAAGTTATCTTTTTCAATTAATTTCATCTTTTGTTGCTTCTAGGAGAAGAAATTTTTAAGCCTTTGCTCATTTTCTCATATATTCTTATTAAATTTTACGCATTTTATACTAATGACTTGAGAGAAAATATTTAAGTTTACTTGAGAGAAAATATTTAAGTTTCTAAATAAGATCTAATAAAATAAAGGATTTTACAATTTTATACCTAACTATATTGAGTGGAAAATAAACTAGATTATTATTTAAATATAGGGATACTCAAATTTGCTTCCAACATGTCTTATTTAGATTTTTTTCCCTTTAATAATAATAATAATAATATATATAATATATATTTTTAAAGCCTTTACTTGTCAAAATTGCAAAGTTGTAAATGTTTGGATTCAAACATTCAGTTATGAGTGTCATATAATAGTGAAAGTGAGACATTCTTTTGAGTAATTCTTGAACTATGTGGTCGCAATTCAGACTTAATTATTTGGAGTTGTGATGACTTTGAAACACTGGAGTAAGAGTTGAATTGTGTAAGTGCAACTCATGCTTAGTTAAAGTTGAGATGACTCTGAAGTCTTAAAAGTGCAATTTGAATTGAATATGAATTGGTTGAAGTTTTAATGACTTTGAAAATTAAATTATATAACCAAAAAAAATAAATAAATAAGTGATTTATATGATAATATTAAACACAACACCTTAATAATTAAATTGTGATATTAAATTATCTATTTTACTTTTATAAGATTTTTATAATAAAAATATAATATTTTTTAGAAAAAATAAATCTTCCAATAGTAATTTTAACCTGTCTCCCCCAGTTTTCTTCTTCATTGTTGGTATAACAGAGGCTCAAAATGTAAACTTCCTGGACCTCAAGGGTACCCGATATTCCGCCTTGAGCGTGATAGGGGACCATGAATTAGTTTCCTTCCTTCACCGTTATTGTACGATTACCATGAAGTTTCCACATTTAAACAAAGTCAGCAACTTCCCCTTTTTAGTGTTTGTCAGCTGAATAAACTGTATGGAGCAATAACATGTTAAGGATGATAACTGGATCCTTACACATGTGTAGATCCTATCCCTACTCGTGTTTATATGTGATTAGGGAAAACTTGTGAATCTATATCTAATACAATTGAACACTGTCTGATGTCTTCTCATTATTGGAGGTCCTTTTTCACTGAAATTTTGCTAATGAAATTCCTTTAATACTGAAACTTTGTTAATAAATTTCATGTCTTTTTTAATGTATTTTTATTGACGATTTTTTTTTATTTTTTTAAAAAAATGAATTAATTTATTATAAATTTAAATTTCGACCCCCTTTAATTTATTTTTATTTATATGCTTTGACTAAAATTACCATATTAAATTACAGGAATAATAATTTTTTTTTAAAAAAAATTATTTAAATAAATAATAAAGTTGTATAAATAAATTTAAATAAAAAGATAAGAAATAAAATAATATAAAAATTTTTAATAAAGAAAATATTCTTGAATTTAATAGTTATATTACACACAATCCGACTTGTGGCGATACATCTCGTACTGTGTAGCGTTTAGCAAACGCGCGTTAACTTCACGCACACATACAAAAAAAAACACATATTAATGAATCACAAGACTGGCCTCCTCCATTCTCCCTCCTCAATCCGCCATCCCTTATTTTCTCCTCAATTCAAAATTTTCAGTACACCTAACCCTAGCCTTTTCTCTCTCTATATCTATCTCCATTCTATACAACATACACACCTCCATACCAGTCTACCATGAGGAAGGGAACTAAAAGAAAGGGAAGCCGGAAAGGCCAAGCTACCAAATCCAAGGAGAAGGCCGAGGAACTGCCGAACATTGAAGAAGCCGTTGAAGAGGAACAAAATGAACCGAACCTACAGAGTCAACCGCAACCTCCGGTTGAAGAGGAACAAAATGAGCCGAGCCAGAGTCAACCTGATGTTGAAGAGGAGCAAAATGAGCCGAGTCAGAGGAGCCAGAGCCAGAGCCAGAGCCAACCAGAACCTCCTGCTGTTGAAGATGAAAGTAAGGTTGATGCGAATAATTATAATAAAGGTAAGGGAAAAAGGAAGAGGAAGGCTGGACCGAGTAGCAAACAGGCTGATAAAGAGCCTAGCAAACCTGTAAAAGCTAAGCGAGCTAAGACTTCTAAGCAGGAAGCTGATCCTAAGTATTTCGAGGACCAGAGAAATATGGTAATTTGAGATTTTATTTTTTGTGTCTTTGGATATTTACTGAAGGTTAGAAATTCAAATGATTGTTTTGGTGATTACAAGCTATATTTTAAGAAAAATTATAAATTGTGTAGGTCCAATGTAATTTTAATATGTTGTATTTTGATTCCTGTGGCATGAAATCACGCACATTGTTCTATTTTTAAGCTTTAGTTGTTCTCCATGTCTGTTTGGTTTGAAAATAAAACTTGATTTTACATGTATGGTAACTTCTTTTTTTTTTTTTTAAGTTGTTGCAAATGCTGAAATTTTACAGGGTCCATTTTTATTGATAGAAACTCTTTACTAGTATTCCTTTGAGCACTTGGTGAATTTGATTCTTGATTTATTATTATTTGGAAATATATTCTGTGGATATTGTGACTGATTATGTGTTTTTAATGTTTTGCAGGAAGATCTGTGGAAACAGACATTTCCTGTTGGCACAGAGGTGAAAATCCACATCTTTATCTATTTAGTTTCTCTGATAGTAATGCGCTCTATAACGTTCATTTTTTTTTTCTTTTTCTGTATGGCAGTGGGAACAACTTGACCTGGTTTATCAGTACAACTGGAGTTTCCGGAATCTTGAAGTGAGTAGGATTTTGTTTTCTGATTTTTTTTTCCTTTGGTTCCTCATGCATTTGTTTCTTTGATATTCTCTAACATCTTAATGGTTAAAAAAAAAAAAAAAAAATTAAGGGAATAAACCAAATCGAAATTGTTACTAAGAGTACTTGTTGGAATCTGAACAGGATGCATTTGAAGAAGGTGGCGAGTTGTATGGACAAAGGGTTTACCTTTTTGGATGTACTGAGCGTAAGTGCATGTTAGAACTTTATCAATCACCAATTACTTCTTCTAGCACTGGTACACATTGTTTGTTTCTAGCGAATTTTGGGGCCTTAGGGTCCGATCACTAGCAATCTTGATATAGTTGAGGTTGTTTGTTAGCTTTTCTTAAATTGGCTGGCATTTTTTGTTGTTCATATGCAAGATGCACTATAGATATATTGTTAGGTGATATGCATTGGGTAGTAAAGATTCTTATAAAGGCCTAAAATTAGTCTATTCAAAGTGTTCACTATTAATTTTTATTTATTTATTTAGGTTGGATGTGGTTGGGTAATATAAGGATCAGTTATTCAACGTCCTGCATATATATATATATTTCACTTATCATGGATATGGTTTATTGCATACCTCTGCAAGCTTCCTTTACAATTTTTACTTATTCTTGCAGCTCAATTCCTTTATTTCAAGGATCAGCAGAAGGTCATTGTAATACCTGTTGTAGTTGCTGTAAGTCCTGAAACCTTACTTTTATTATATGCTCAGTTTTTATCTTGATATTGGTAGGGCTGATGTTAGATGCTTTTTTCTGTTGCTAATAAAGGATTTCAGGTTTAACTTCCAACTTATGCCTATGTGTTCTGGTTCTTTCCAGTTCCTTTCAATTTGATGTGTCCTAGTCACAATTAATTGTGTGCATCTGGGGATATAGTGCCAAAGTGCATTAGTCTTCTCATAAATGACCTGGGGGAATATGTAGCATTTAAAATGAGCTAAGTACGAGTTTGTTACTCATGCTTCTATGATCATGTATAGTTGGATGCTAGAAGAAAGATGTTTTAGGTTTGAACTCCATTTGACCTTTTGTACTTGCAAATGTTTTACCTTTGTTTCTCTTATATGTGCTACTTGAACAGGTGGTATCTCCCTTTCCACCTTCTGACAAACTTGGAATCACTTCAGTTCAGAGAGAATCAGAAGAAATTGTACCTATGAAGCAGATGAAGATGGATTGGGTACCTTATATCCCATTGGAGAACAGGTACCAGTCCTCTATTAGTAGATTTATATGCATCTTGTTGCAAACATATTTTTTCTTAGATGTGGTTCTCTATTGTATTATTTTGTAGGGATTCTCAAGTTGAAAGACTCAAATCCCAAATTTTTATTCTTGGCTGTACACAGAGAAGGTAGTATACCATTCCTTATCTTGCTTTGTATGCTTTGTCCAGTCAGTATAATTTTGCACCTTTTGTTAAGTTCTTCGTGGTTTTCCATTGTAAATTTTTAGGTTAAGAAAATGTCTTATTATACTTGGAATAAGTAATTTACCTGCAAATTAGTGTTCCATTTTTCTCTCTCCTTTTTATAACTATACGTATTTTATCCATATATACATATTCTGTAGGTTTCCGTGTAATGCATGCAGGTAGACGTTTGTAGGATCTATGCATAAAGTGTGTATATTCAATCCGTGGTTATTTTATATATTTTTGGGTTTCCAATTTGTAAGGTTAAGAAACTATCTTATTATACTCAAGAATAAGTGATTTTAATTGGATTTTCTTTTTTCATTTTTTAAACTTTATAACTTTATACTTTATTTATATATACATATTCTGTATGTTTTTATGTAACGAACGTAGATATCATAGGATGTATGCATAATGATTGTATATTATATTAATGGTTAGATTTTTTACACACTAATAACCTGGCATCCTTGAGGTAATGGTTCTTAAAATGACCGGACATACATTATTGGCAGCCATATAACTTCTGGACATCTTATAATATGCATCGTTTCTATGTTCAAATGAGTTAGGTGTAATGATTTTAAGCAGATGATTCATGTCACAACTTAAATGCCTTCCAAAAAGAAGGAAATTACGTGTGACATGTTTCAAATGCAGCTCTATGGCTTACCGTGTATGTCCTCTTCTTCTTCCTCCTCTTTCTTTTCTTCTTTTTTTAAAATTTTTTTTGATGTGTTGCAATCTTCTCTTGGTAGTTTTGTTATTTCATTCTCATGTTTGTTTCAGTATGTCTACCTCAAGCCTTATTCTTTTATGATCTTCTAGGATGAGAATGATTATATATTTCCTTTATATTGATGTTATTGGGTATGGTTTTCCACTTTTGAAGAAATAGGGAGGAATGGAATTAGGAGCATAGATTTTATGATTCATTTTCTTCAATTGCATTTTGCAGGGCTGGGTTGAGACTTTTAAAGGAAGACCGAGTAAAGAAATTTCAATATTGCTTGCCTTGTGAGTTACTTCACTTTCAAACCCTTCATTTCAGGCTTATATCCATTATTGCTTCCCTAGTTGACTGTCCTACATCTTTTTGAAATTCTTTCAGCTGTATTTCATCTGTTTCCCAAGTTGATTGTGGTGCTTGCTAGTGTTTGTCCATTTACAAAATGTGGTCATCCATCAACTGCTCATGTTTTAAACAACTTTCTTAGTTTAGTTAATTATGCTGTATTATATAGCATAATGTTCCTTGGCCACCTAGAAAACAACTTGAAATTTTCAATTCATGTTACCTCTTCAACTAACTGATTATATGGCAGAATATTCCTTGTCAACCAAAGGAACATTCTTTGAAAATTTTAATTTAGTCTTGAGTCCTAAGAGCCAGTTCTGAGTTCTCATATCCATTGCTTCCCCCTATTTTTATGTAACACTGAAGCTATCAAATTATTCAGACCTGCATTTTTGTGTGGAATTATGTGATTCCATCCTTCTAAATAAGGAGTGAACACATAAATAGCTGTTGGCTGTTGATTTTGTTAGCAATGCTATTGTAATACAAAGATATATGTTGGTTTTAAATCATTTTAACAATATTTGACACATTTCAAAGACAAATAGTCTGAGTTGCCTGTTATACTATTCATTATATTTTGACACAAAACCCAATTTATTGTTATATTTGTCTCTTTGCACCAACTGTTAAATATAGGAGTGTCAATTTTGGCCAAGCTTGTGGCAAAAATTCTTGAAGTTAATCCCTGTTGATGTTTACTGACATTTTCTGTTGGCAGATTTCTATCAGCCCTTCAAGGAAGATGAACTTGAGCAGAGCACAGAAGTGCAAATTTTATATCCTGATACTGATCCACCGGTATGTATTTAGTTTATTTGTTATGTATGGTATAAGCTTTGATGGGTTACTTTGATTCTTGAAAAGAATGTTGGAGGTTGCATAGTAACTGCCAAATTTTTATATCTTAAAATGGTGGTCCTTTTTCTATCCAGACTGTCTGCAGCTATGATTGGGAACTTGATGAATATGAGGTAGGCCAAAGGTCTCTTCTGTAATTTATTCTAGATCTTAGATTTTTGTTAATTTTTAAATTCTCTTTGTGAAAAGTTTTAGTTGACTTGACTCCTATTTAGTACCTTGCTCTATACTGTTTACTTGAGTTTTGGTTTTTCTATCTGCATCTCTTCTCTTGCACTAACACAGTTGTCCACTCTTGTATACGTAATGTTGCAACACATTTATATAATCTTCAAATACCTTTTGCGATAAATGTTACTTCCCCTCCTCAAATAAACTGAATTTTGTAGGAATTCACGGATAAGCTAGTAGAGGAAGAAGTTTTACCTGCTGAGAAAAAGGAGGATTTCCAGGTAAACATTTAGGTGGTGAGTAATTACCTTATGCTTTAATCTTGAAAGTTATTGCAAAACTTATGGATTGCATTTCCCAGAAATTTGTTGAGGAGAAGGTTCGTGAAGCCAAAAAGGCTAACCGTGAGGTACCCACTTATTCATGTTTTTTACTTGATAGGCATTTTTCAATATTATGTTTTCTCAGGTGTTCTGTTCTATGGTTTTTTTTTCCTTCACAGGCAAGGAAAGCCAGGAAAAAAGCATTGGATGAAATGAGTAGCGAGACAAAGGCTGCATTTGAAAATATGAAGTTCTACAAGTTCTATCCTGTGACTACATCTGATTCGCCTGATGTATCTAGTGTCAAGGTAAATTTGTCAAAACAAATTTATGAAGCTTAGATGTCTTATGGGTTCGTATATTGGGTAGAACTGACTAATTGTAATTATTGAGGAAATTCTTCATTAACTAATGCCAGAAGATTGTTGTGACTTCTACATGCTCTTATGATTTTTCTGTTCCATTTTTGCCCCTTACGTTTTAACTAATTAATACACAAAATAATTGGGTAGTCTTGTTGTGACGGAATATTTCATATTATTGTAATAAAATCTTATCCTAAAGGCAATTTACAAATTTTCTTAAGTATTTTTTTTCAAACTTTTTGTAGTTTCAGATGAACTAGGGAATAATATTTTTGTCACTAAACCACTTCCAGTTGTATGTTACTTTGTTACATGAAAAGTTCAAAACTGTGAATGTCTTTTGGATTTGAACCTGGAAAGACTGTTGCACATTTGATGAATCCTGCAAATTTCTGATCTTTCCCTATTTATATTTTTTTAGGAAAATTACTTTGGAGAAATAGTTAAGTTGGTTGATTTTAATGTATGAAATAATAGTGCTTCTCTAAGAAAGAACCATCTTCATGATGTGTGACAAAATTTGAACCATCTCTGTGCCTTCTTCATGCATTAATGTTAAACTTTAACTTTACAATATGAGATATCAGCATCTAAATTTTGACTTAACCTCCTCACTCGTGGTGCTTGCACCTCATTTTAGGCTCAGTCTCCTTGGTTTTGTTAGTTGTAGTTAACAGGATGATGTATAACTTGCAGCTATATGCTTATAAGTTACTATGTATGATCCATTGACATTCAATGAGCCTTTTGTGTTAATGCAATAATGTTCTATCTTAAACTGTTTAAATGGCTACTGCATCCATTCTCTTTGGATTATTTTTAGGGTATTCAAACCCAAAATACTAGTATTTAGTTCTGAAGAAACATCATGCTTTAAGATAATTGAATACTTGCATTTCTGGCATTGTAAATCTGTTCACTTTTATGCGGATTTATCTTCAGCACTATTACTTTAGTTGATACATGAGATTTCTTGCTGTCAACAGAGAAACCACTATATTCTACTTCCCCCCTTCGTTCTCAATTACTTGATCATTTTCATGCTGATTAGAACTGTGACAGATATTCTATCTGAGCAAGAAAAGTAACCAATTTCCTTTTCTCCAGTCTCCATTTATAAACAGATATTACGGGAAGGCTCACAAAGTACTTTGATAAAAATAAAAACTACAAGATGCTGTAGAGGATGATAACTGGTGTAAATGAGCCCGTCTCATTTAACATCATTGTATTAGCTGCTCAAAAGAGCCCAGTTTATGCTGGTCTGTAAATTGCCGTGGGAAGGCGAAAGGATTTTTGACAGTGCGGAAGAAAGAAGATAAGCAGAGAGAACTTAAACATTTAAGTGTAAATTGTTCCCACCTGATCTTTTCAATTTTGAGATCAGTTTTGAAAGAATTTCATATGCTGTAATGTGTAGTTGCATTTAATGTTCTAGTCTTTAGAATATGATTTCTTGCAATATAGTCCGAGTAGTAACGAATTATTGTAGCTTGGATTATTGAAATCTAATTTGTGAGATTTCAGGTAACAACCGTTTGTTTCTTTTGGAATTCCCTGTTTGAGAATTCTTTATAGTTCGAAGGGAGAAAAAGAGGGTAAAATTATACACTGGCCGTGTGTTAAATTTCTGTTTTTGCTAGAATATCTGTATTGACTTTTTAAAGTTATTGTTTTGATTAAATTTAATTACGACTATACTATCCGATTCTCTTATTTGATGATTTTTAAAGTTATTGTTTTGATTAAATTCAAATTTAGTACAAGTTATGTCTTACACTATTCGAGGTCTAGTTAAGTTATTGATTGAATTCTCTTTTTTTAAATAAAAAATAAATCCGTCTACACTTTCTGTTTTTCTTATTTTTTTTATTTTTTTGAAAGGTTAAATTGTTTTGATTAAATTAAAATTAGAGAAGGGTTTTTTTTCCTATTTGGGGCTACGATTTTATAATTAAATTATATGATATTGTGTAACATGCTTCTCGTGTTTTTTTATTGTGCTTTTGGTTTTGTTGTTTGTAGAATTTCTATAATGAAGCTTTTGTTTATCAACTTATCATTTGATCCACAAGTTTCAATTTGAAACTTGTATTGCTCCAAAGGAATTTTATATTTTACCTTGGTAGCGGAAAATATATATATATATATATATATATATATTTATTATTTACCTACTGCAATGAAAAACATAGTTTCACTTTAACAGAAATGAAACATATAACAATATCACAATAGCAGTCCATATAAAAATAATAAAAGATTAAAATTATACCTATATATATATATATATATATATATTGTTCTTATTAAAATAAAAGAGCAGTAATTATTCTGTGAAGCCTACTGTAACTGATTAGGTGTTCTCCGAGATTGAAGATTTGAACTTCGAGTCTATACCTCTATTTAAAAGTGTCTTCCCATAATTTGAAAACTATACAACTAACTTTTAATTCTTTCTTTCTTTCTGTACAAGTTCTGACTAAAAATATTTTGAATTGTCTAACAGGAGGAAAAAAAAAAAAAAAAAAAAAGTAAAACATAACAAAAATGGCATTAAAAAGTGTTTACTGTGAAAACAACAAACCATTAAATGTATAGTTACAATATAATACAATATAAAGATAAATCTGCACCTGCCCTGCAAGCCAAATTAGCTGCTAAAACTAGAGCTACCCAATCAGTACTGAAAAATAAAAATAAAAATGTAAAGAAAACTGAAATCCCTCAAAAGTTCTGCAATTTAATGTCAAAGCACAAATGCTTTCCTCCATTAAAGATACAAACAAAACACTTGAAAGCTGCACAAAACACTAGATTTTGATTATGGTACAAAAATATACAAACTTGAACAACAATTTTATTGCTGCAGCAGCAGCAGCAGCAGCTTGTTTCTTCTTCAAGGTAAACATGGCATGCGAATCAATCATCTGCAGATATCAAATGATTTATAATAAGGGAAGAGAAATGATCTTTCCACTCACTGAAGCTTGCTAAGGGCAGAAGACCACACAACAACGGTAGAAACAATGCTGTAGTAGTATAGAACAGAACTCTCCTACACCAATACGGAACGAGTGGATCATCATTCTTCGTAATCTTTTCTGACACAGTTATAGGTCCGTTCAAGATTACAAACAAAGTTGATGTCCAAATGTTCGAAAATATGTGTATTGAACAGAATGTCCACCAGAGTATTAGCCAACAACCTCCGTCTCCCCCTAGTGTATCGATAAATAGCTTTCCGGATATGCCACACATAGCTCCTAAAAGGATGACCAATAAAGTAACAGGCATTGTTTGACTTGAACTCACAGAACGTCGAGAAAGCAGATATGCAATTGCAATAATCATGAATCCACCAGCAAACATGCGTGCTAATACTTGAAACTGGCATTTTAGAATCTGCAATATGGAGTTAAAAGATGGCATTGCTTTTGGCATCCACCAAGACTTAGAAGATCCCTGAAAATGTATTATATATATCTTAAATGCTTTGTTGAAGAACACACAAATTGTGCAATGGATATGATAAACAATTAAAAAGCATAAGGGATGACAACAATATGCATAACTCCTAAATATTTACTCAAAGAGTTGTTCAGCATCAATCTTATTACGGTTCTAGATAGGTCCTAACTACAGGCGCACATGTCCGCATCAAGACTAATCCTACAAACCGTAGATCCTTTACAGAAGATAACCATTAACCCAAGTTTTAAATAATTGTATAGCTAACAAAACTCCTTAACAGTTGAACAATAACTAGGAGGCAATTTTCCAGATAAGTATATAAACAAATAAGTGAATTAGCAGAGTTTGCTTATTTTCTCCAGTTAAAGCAGAACCAAATTTCCTAACTAGGTTTCAACCAATAAATAGTAAAGAATTTCATACATGAATAGAAGCATCAGCAATCTCAGAAGATAAATAGACCATTGATTGGATAAATATTCAAATTCAAAATCTATCCTTACCTCTATAGATGCGCAAGCTGCAGTAACTTCAATAATTCTGTGGTGAGAAAAAGTATAAACTCCATATGCCATACTTGCCAACATGACAAAGAGACCGCTGACCAGACAATCGATGCACCTTTTAAGCAGCTCTACATACCTTGTGTCTTCTAATTGAGTTCTGAACTTTTCAAACTTGAAGGATGTCTTAGAAAAACCCAATGATAATTTCGACCTTTCCAAGAAGTTTGAATCTGAACTGAGAGCTAACTCTCTGTCCTTTTGTTGTATTTTTCTCATAGTAAGACCCATCTTGAACGTTTTAAGGTCATTAGATCTTGCTTGCTCCATGACAGATTTTTCGAAGGTGCTAAGAATGGTCCCGTAATTTGAAGAATCAAATGCACCAGAGCTGCAGCTTGGAGATGCAAAAGGCAACTGCTGAATGATTTGTCTATCATGCAGAATAAGTTGCGGGTTCCTTAAATCAATCATAATATTGTCGTGTCTATCTTCATGATTGGATATCTGTTCATCCCGGCTGGAAGTCTGGGAAAGTGTCTCAGAACGACATTCTTCTGTGATAAAATCATTAGCAGAATTGTCTAATCTGTTGAAAGATGGCATCGTTGCCCCATCTGTAGAATACACTCCTCTTTGAAATTTCCTGTTTCTTCTTCCACTTACTTTAACGGACTTATTGATCGATTGTAAAGTCATCAAAGTACTCCTAAATGATTTCTCAAAATTCTCCACAAAACTATCAAACCTGTCTCCAAAAACCTGCTTTCACACAATAAACAAGACAAAAAGCATGTTAAGAAACGCATCACAATTTTCTTTTCACATTAATCGAAAACACAAGGAAACCACAAGCACATAGAATATGTTAAATTTGACTTACGTTAACCAATGACTCTCTGATTGCTGAAGCGCAAATCTAGCAGAAATAAGATTCATTCAGAATCGTTAGATACAGAAGTCATAAGATATAAAATCATTAGAAAAAATAGCTCAGTAGTGCTAAAGTTTACCAATTCATCCAACTAAACCATTTAGACTTTTAGAATTTAGGCAGTTTTACTTGTCAAACCTCATAGATAGCATAATAAACATTACCTTTGCTGGGAAAAGCCAAATTAAGGAAAAATAACAGGTAGTTGCATTCTTTATATCACAATATGAATTAATAAAATTGTCTGGCATAAGGAAAAGATGAAGTTGCATAAAGACCCACAGTAGTAAAAGAACCAAAAAAGCATAGAAAAGGCAGCTCTTTATTTAATTAGAAATCCCTCCATTTTTTTTAGTTTCCTTCACCAAACAAGATTGAGATTTATGCTCTTTAAGAAAAAACTAAAATTGAGGCGTCTGTTGATTAAAAAGACTAAAATATCCTTTTGACTTCACATTATTACTATGTCTCATTTTATTGAGTCTCTTCTGCCATGAGCCAAGGGAAAAAGAGGGTGGGCAAAAGGCGTGTGCCATGAGAGAAGCTTTTTGCTGGTATCAGTTTGGTGTTTTAAAAATCGGTTTAACACAATTTCCCAATGCATAAACTGTTGCTAATTCATGTTTTCATCATCTTTGGTAAAACAAAGTCCAAACCGTAAAGACATTCTTAAACTGCTCTACTGTAGTTTTTACCTGAGAAAGATGATCAACCAATAACTTATTGTCCACTGCTCCTTTCCTTTCCAATACCTGATTCAGGATAAGAGTTGCTCAGTCTTCATCAAAAGGTGAAATATATAAGCATTTTATTTATTATTGCAATTAAAATTTGAAATATCAGCAGGGAATTAGAGTTCATATAAACAAGAATACCACAATGTCCGAGAATAAGTTCAGTTGATTATAGTAGGAAAAACTTTAGTCCATTAGTTACCAAAGGAACACCTATGAAGCATGAAGTTCAAAGACTACTGAAAACATCAGAGAAACACAAACCATTAGCCCTGTTTTTTTCATGGTAAAAGAATATGATTTTTGTGCAACCCATAGCTACAAAACCCTTCAGCCATCTTAAGTCAATGCTGTAATAAGAAAGAATCAGTTATTACAACCTCAAGCACAGATTGTCATTTATTAATTAAAAGATGTCATGCCAAATAGAGCGAGTTCGAAAACTAACTTTCTTCAAACACATTACAGATAAAAATATTCAACCGCATTTGAAGCTCAAATCTTATTTGTATCAAAAAAAATTTGTGTATTGCAGAAATTACAGATAAAAAATGATGACCAATTAGTACAGTGGTGCTTCCTCTCTATCCTTGAAGAAAGGATCTAAATTGAATTAGTCAAAAAAACAAAATAAAAAGTATTAGTCCAAAAAACAGCCTTCACCGTATTTTTAGCAGTAAGAAATTAATGAACCCTCTCCTTAATAATTTGTAACTGGAATGATGTACCATAGAGTGCATTATGACACCACCTCCAAAATTGATATAAAAAAAAAAAAAAAAAAAAAAAAAAATTTGGGGGGGTACTCAAGGCATAGTAAATAAAGACACCATTCAGAAAATGGGGTGGTCCCAAGAATCTTCTATAGAAAAACCATCTACTTTCAAACTTACTCATATTCTCAAGAACTGAATTTCATATATTGAAACAAAAAAAAAACCCTTCCACCCCATTCAGGCAATCATCATCCAAATAAAGTAATTAATATGGGGGGGGGGGGGGGAATTAAATAAGGAAAAAATCATTCAAATTTTTAGGGGCCAATTTTGAATTTTTTTTATTTTTGTTTAAAATTAAATTTTCCCCTTAATTTTTTTTTTTTTTTTTTTTTTTTTTTAAAAATCAAACTGAAATCTTTGATTAAAGAAACTACTGTACAAAGAATTAAAAAGAATAGAAGACAAATTCTTTGTTTAAAAAAAGAAAAACAAAATGCACCAAAACTTCAGTAACTTATTCGAACAAGAAATACGTATTTCTGTACTCACAAAAGTAGAAAAGTTATACATTACCTTATCAACGATGGCAGCAAAGGACATGCCAAGAGGAAGAGCAAAGGCTTCAAGACACCTCTGTTTGCGCTTACCGACCCTAGAAACGACTTTAGGGTTCCGGCGAGTGCTAAAAAGTTTAAGTCCCCGTTTCTGTGATGAAAAACGTGAACTTGAAACCGTAGAGAACGAACGAGTGGGCGATGAAGACGAGGAGGAGTCTTGATAATGTGGGTCGGTTAATAAGTTTTCTTTATTCATAATTTTCCTTTTGGCGATTGTGGTTGAACTTTTGCAGTTGACGGAGGTAGACGTTGCTGATGCTGTAGGAATTTCCTCCTCCTCCGTGGAGGAAACGGGTTTACCATTACCGTTGCCGTTGCCGTTGCCGGAATTGAGTTGGGCGGTGGACTGCAAAATTTGCAGAGGGAGCGGAGGCGACGGAAGGCCTCCCATAGTAAATTGGAAGAAAATGGAGGGCTATAATGCCCCAATTATATTGAAATTTAAACGCCCCAATGCTTCCAATTAACGTTTGGAATCAAGAATTTATTCTATTTCTTGATTTTTCAAATTTTCAAATTCATATTCCAAATTAGGAATATGAATTGATTCAGTTCTTTCCCTATTTACGTTTTTTTGGATTAATTTTAAATATTTTTTTTTTCTAATTAATAATTTTTTTTTTTTTAATTTATTATTATTTTTTCAATTTATATTTCTCTAGTTATTTTTATTTTTTCATTAATTTATTTTTGTGTTATATTTTACATAATTTAATAATATATATACATATAAAAAAATCAAGCGAGTGTACAACTTAGTGATAGATTTAAAAAAAAAAAAAAGTACAAAGTTCATAGGACAATTATGTACTGGTGATTAGGGTTAGCGTCTTGATTTTGAAAAAAATAGGAAAAGGGGAAAAAAAGCAATGTATAATTATTATTATGGTACAAATATATCATTTTTGCATGGCCCCAAAAATTTATAATGGGATGATAAAGTCAAAAAAGCTTTTTTTTTTTTTTTTTTTTATATATATATATGTGTATATAGAATCATGTCTAATTTTTTATGATATTGTATTAACTTATGCTCTTTTAAAATATAAAAATTATAACCACGATGTATAGCGTGATAGTTATACATTTCGTCTCTTAACTATGAGATTGATAGTTTGAACTCCACCCATGAAAAATGGCATGAAGTATGTTTGGTAACTAGCCATTTACCTCCAATATGGTAAAAATACTAGCAATGAAATGAATTAGTAACTATTATCCACGATTACACAAAAAATATAGAAAATAAATTCTTTGGTTGATTTTGATCTAATGAAATTATAATTTTAATTTTGAATTACGCTTTTATTTTTGGATGATAATAACCTCATCTTTGTAGAGGTTGAAATAATTAAAGAAACTTTACATATGTATACCAACATATGAGGACAAAAGGTGAGTTTTTTTAGAAATCTATCATGTCTTTAATAAAAATGTTACTAGAGGACAAATGATAGTCTTTCCAATAAATATTATAAATCTCAAAATGGTTTACTATATGAAAAATTATCTCGAGCTTCTATTTGGAATACCTCGTTTCACATATTTTATTATTCAATTGATGACGACATGATATGATCCTTCTATATAGGTAAAGATATATAAATGATACATTGTTTGGACTCCAATAATAATTTAAATCATGTGCAATATATTTCAAGAGGATAGTTCTCTCAAATGTTGTTCTCTCAAGATCTCCCAAAGGATTTTCAACCACATTGTTAGTATAACTACCAAATTTTAACATTTTATTTAATTGCAAAATATATATCATCTCTTTATATGATATGACTTATTTTAATATTTTTTAGGGTTTATGACTCAAGTTGGGCAAATCTTGACTTTTATTGTATTTTTAATGAATTGTTTCTTGTACATATCAATTATTTATGGTTGATTGTATTATATTTAGATTTTTAGTGGTGATTTCTTTAGGGTTTAGGGTTTTTTATTTGTGTATATTGTTGTTGAGGCATGCCTCGATATATGTGAGGATCAGTTGAAGAACATATCTGTATCAGAAGATAGAGTTTGTTTTAGTTGGATGAAGGAATTACTTACTCGTGGTCTTGCTACGATAGGGGTTCCAGCCTTGGTCATCGAGACGCAAAATGTGTATTTACTAGAACAGAAAATGTGGTTAATCAACCTAGGCGACCCAAGAATCGAGTCTTCACCCGTGGAGCTAAAGGGGGTAAAAAGAGGAGGCAAACAACGTAGACCTACAAATGTTGATCCGAGTGAGGACGAAGAGGCATTTGGTTTTGGATCACCTTCTCAATCTCCCCATGAATGTCTCACTCTAGAATATGCATTTGGTGGTACCTCAATTTCTCACCCCAAAAGATAATCAAACACAAGAAACTATGAGTGGTTTATCTTCCGACGACCATATTGTATTGCTAAAGAAACTATACCATGTACCGAAATTAGACTTCGACGAGTTCGGAAGGCCGTTAATAGATATACCCCCGGATGATATGTAATAGTAATGAACTTGTTTTGACATTGTTGTATTACAAATTAATTAAATGGATGTTTTGATATTAATATTTTAACTTTTTTGAATTGGTTAAGTATTAATAGGGATGAACTTGTTACGATTATTTGAATTGGTTAAGTATTAAAAGTGATGAACTTGGGTAGTAGAATTCTTCTCAGTCTGTGTCTAAAAAAATTTATTTTGGGCCAGTAGAGAATTCTATAACTCATACAGAAGAGCGCAGATAGCATTCTTCTCTGCGTGTCTCAAAATTTTATTTTGGGTAGTAGAGGATTCTATGACTCGACCCCACAGAATGAGTCATAGCATTCTTCTCTGTCGTGACTAATTGCACTCAAAATACCCTTATGCTAAACTTACAACTTAGCTGACAATCCTATTAAGTACCACATAATGTCGGCAGAAGTCGTAAAAACAACACTCCAACTTGCGGTAGTTTCTTCATCAACAATTGCAAATGTCAAGGGGATATATATGGTTGTTTGCATCCCAACTACTTGCATGTATTGTTTTGCATCGTATTTGATTGCACCACATGTGTTGGAGATCCATGAATAATTGGTGAAGAAGGAGGATCGATGTGAACTTCTTGAACCAAAACACTAAGACCCACAATCTTGAAGTCACTTGGTATAGACCAAATATGTTTCATATCTTCCTCATCCCAGTGACCTCAATGGCATTGTATTGGACAAATGAGACAGTCTCTTACAACACCGGAAAGCGTAGTATGAACTTTAAATTCGTTGTTGTCATATCAATACCTCTATAGTTGCAAACCTTTTGAACAATATCGGAATAAGACACTTGTCTCCTAAACACCCATGATTTTTTCACCCTTAAAAATACGGAGTTCCATTTCCATCGTAAAGAATACTAGAATCCCAAAAGAAGTTTAGTTTAATTGGTTCCTCCAATAATGCTATCTAAAAATTGCAAAAAAAAATCAATATATTAAAATTTTTCATATATAAACACAACTAAACAACCCTAAACCTAAAGAAATCACCACCTAAAAATCTAATTATAATTGATATGTACAAGAAAAAATTCATTAAAAATATAATAAAAGTCAAGATTTGTCCAACTTGAGTCATAAACCCTAAAAAAAAAAAAGGTCATATAAAGAGATGATATATATTATGTAAATAAATACATAAATAAACACAAATAAAAAACCTTAAACCCTAAAGAAATCACCACTAAAAATCTAAATATAATACAATCAACCATAAATAATTGATATGTACAAGAAACAATTCATTAAAAATACAATAAAAGTCAAGATTTGCCCAACTTGAGTCAATAAACCCTAAAAAATATTAAAATAAGTCATATCATATAAAGAGATGATATATATTTTGCAATTAAATAAAATGTTAAAATTTGGTAGTTATACTAACAATGTGGTTGAAATTCCTTGGGTAGATCTTGAGAGAACAATTATGGAGAGAAATTGTCAAGAGAGTAATTATTATTATTATTTAACCTCTCATTATCCAATAACCACTTTAAATTCTGATTAATCCATATTTGAATTACATTGAACCCTAATTTTCCAAAAAAAAAAAAATCTGTCCTAACAAAATTTTTGATGTAAAGACAAGACTCAGAGAACTAAAAACTGCTAAAGGGACAGAAACAAATGAGTTGTTGGTCATTGCTCAACTACATTACCTATGTACAAAAAAATATATTTAAAAACATTTGGCCACACGGTGAGTTTTAAAGTATGACCAATTTTGGGAAAAAAAAAACGTAGATTTTTAGAAGTCTATTTTGTTCTTCAATTAGAATGTTATAGAACTTATCAAAAAAAAAAAAAAAATGATTGAGAATTGTTATAGAGGATCTCTCCAATAAATATTATAATTTCAAAAATGGTTTACCACATGATAAATACTTGCGGGCTTCTTTTTATAAAATTTATAATATAAAGAATTTTTTTTTGATTATGCCAACGGACTGTGAAAAAAAAAAACTTGAGTATTTTTTGTGGCAAAATGTTAATATATTATATATATATATATATATATATATATATATAATGTTTCTAATACAAATGGAAGATATATATTGTCCTAATTTAGTTCCGTGTTACAATTATGTTTTGAATATTTAATATCAACTAATTGGTATGATTTTTAATATACTAAAAATATTATCTCGAGTTGATTATAAGTACTTATATTTATATCATATCATTATGAGGTGGGATGAATATCCCATATATATATATATATATATATATATATATTTAAAGGAGTATTACGAGAATGTATGAGCCTAATCCATTAAATTAGTCTTGTACTAATTGTCTTAATACCACAATTGGAAAGCATCACTAATTGCCGGCTGTAATAATAGCATATATTACAATAGGAAAAGTTAGGTCACCTAGCATTATACAACATTTATACATGCATATATATATATATATATATATATATATATAAATATTATTCTTTCTATTATGTCATGAACATGATTCTCACATCACTTACTTAAGAAATCTTTGAGTAGTTATTAAGTAGGTGAGGTAAATAAAATATTTTACTCAATAATACATTTTGAACTCATAAGATACATTTGGAATGTATCATAGAGAATAATATAATTGAACTCTTATAAACATGTTAATATTTATCATATATTGTATAAAACTTCACATTTTGAACTTCTCTTTATATTAATGAAATACTTATCAACTTCACATTTCGAACCTCGACTATATATGTAACTATTTTAAATTTGCGACTAGAGTTTTCTCCATAAAAGGCCAACTCGATTTGAACGGAAATTAATTTGAATGTTGATTGGTTTAAAGACGTTCTCCCATAATTTGGGACTCATCTAGAACATAACGTACCCTTCGTAAAAAAAAAAAATACTGACCAACGAAACTTATTCTGTATCGTTTGTTTGTGAATCAACTGTCCCTTTTCAACAAATTAAGTGTGTTTAAGTTACGTTACACAACTTCTCTTTAAATTTTTTTTTTTTTTTTTTTTAAAAAAAATTATTAATTTTTTATTTTAATTAAAGTCAAAATAGAAGGAATCCCTTAAAAAGAAAAAAAAAAAAAAAAAAAGAGAATGAAGCTCCCAAAAATCATCTATATGAGAAAATGAGAGTTCATATTAGATTTAAAATTATGTAATATATTTGAGAGTAATCGAAGTTCTATAAAAGTTCACGTTTTGGAGCCACTATTTCATAACTATCGGGAAAGGTACCATTTCGGGTGTCACCTCTTGATTGGCTACCTTTTTCCATAAAACGATAACACATACTCACACAAATAAATGAAAGCCGGATACACAAAATATACTACTTAGTGTTCGGACCTACTCCGATACACTCTCGGTGCTCAATCTGGTCTGTCGAAACACACTTTCTCGGCCGATCGCCTGACACCCCTTTATTCTTACTTGTGACTAGACTTGACCATCGAAGAGCCAACGCTTGGAACACCCCCCGAAACCTGGCCTTTTTTGCAAGACTCGTCAACAAGAAATGGACCCCACCGACTACGCGTGGAAGGATCGAGAGTTTGCCCCCCGATCAATATATGTGTGTAAAATTTTGGTTATTGTAAAAGGTCATAACCTAATTGGTTTAACTTACCTTACTTACATGTCTTACTTGACTTACCAAGTCTCGACTACTTTAAGATTAAAAAAAAAAAATTCTTTTCCAAAAAAAATTATACTTTCAATACTCATTTTGTATTAATCAATTCAAGATTTTATTTTAAAATGTTTTATTGAATGGTGATTGCTTATATCAAATAATATTAAAATTTGGTTTTCATTACTCAAAAGTCATCACAAAAAGAAATTATTTGATATGAGATCTTGGTCAACACTAAGAACATATTCCAATCAATAATGAGAATCGAAAGCATCCAAGCAAAAGAAATTTATTACAAAAAGACAACATATGCCTATAGCCTTGAATATAACTTCCAAAATCGAATCTCAAAAGTGGCTGAATTTTTAAGGTTGTAATGATCAGCAGAAGTTTTAATTTAAAAGCTAAAAAAATTTCCTCTTTCTACTTTATCTATTTATTCGATACATCCATTAAATTTAAGAAAAATCTATAACGAGTGATCTTAAGATAATAAAATGCGACATAAGATCGTCTCTAAAGTCAATCGAACCTAACACTTTTCAGTTGACAATCTAAGTGAAAATACCAATTCCGAGTATTACCTTATTTTCTTTTCCTAAATTTAGAATATTTAATTTTTTATTATTATTACTGTGCAATGTCATGTATGAAAAAAAATCTAATTCGGATATTAGTAGTTTTCCAATGATTCTATAGATTATGAGTTTGAGTCATTTTGTAGGTAAAAATATATGTTTTTTTTTTTTAAAATATATATATATATATATGTGCGTGTTAGAGATTGTGATCTAAATTTTATTATTAACGGGCCCAAAATTTATAGTGCGACTTATTTTTTGAAAAATTATTTTGAGAAAAAAATGGGGGTATGTGGTAGAGTGGAGGTTGTGAGCCAATATGATCTAGATAACTAACATATATAAAAATTAGGGTTTATATTTTTAGTCTTGAGGAAGAATTTGTAACTCTTTAATAAAATTTCAACTATAGTGAATTATTCTCTCCTATGCCCTTGGATTTTCTCATTTAGGGTTTCTATGTAAATCTACATGTTTATCATTTCTTTATATTCATTGTGTCATTATCTTTTATAATTTCATAACAATATATAAATATATATAATGCCATACATAGGGTTTGATTTATAATGTGTAAGAATTTTTGGGGGTAATACTCTTAATTTTACTTATACGAGATGGACTTAATCATCGTCTTAAATGAATTTCAACTATATATATTAACATATATGTTATGATTTTAAATTTTAAATAGTTATATTCATAAATTTAAATTTAAAAGAGTATCACATTGATCCTCTTAATTAGGTAACCTGTCTCTTTACTTCAATGTAATTTCCTTCACCAATCTCTCTTGACAATTATTATATATATATATATATATATATATATATAGGTAGGTTTCTTTCGGACATGTCTCCTCAAGCGTGGTCAAGTAGAATCAGCAATTCACACAAAAGATGATGATATATATATATGACCTAACACAATTTGATGATATAACAAATTTCAAATAATAATAATAAAAAAAAAATTCACAGTTATAAAACTGGTGGAGAAGGTTGGGAAAGAAATGCCATTTGGCAAATTTTCTTGATTTTCAGTATATACTAAGCGTTGAATTTCTGGGAGTTAGGTCAGCAATTTTTTTTTCTTCTTTTTTAAAATGCAACTGAATAATATTTTATGGTCAATCAAATACATAATAATAATTATTATTATTTTTTTTATAAAAAAAAAAAAGTGTTAGTTTTTTTCCTCCAACAAATTGAGCCGGACGACAAAAAAAAAAAAAAAAAAAAAAAAAAAATCATTTCTCCTGTGTTATAATATATATATAAATATAAATCGGCAAGAAAAAAAAAGTAGACTGATTAATTTTTCTATAGTCTGCTTCCCAGCCTTCCAATATTATCCTTTCAAATATGATATGAGTCATCAGATTAGATTTTGTAAGAAATATATTCAATAATATATATATATATCAAATGGCGACAATTTTTTTTTTTTTAAGGATTTGTGTTCTATTTTATGTTTAATAAGATATGATATGGAAAAAAAAAAAAAAAAAGAAAAAAAAGAAAAAAAGATATGATATGGAGAATCTTAGAAGAAAAAAGGAACATATATATATAAAGAAAGCTAATGGAAAATAGCATATATGCTTGTCGCCCACTCTTTTTTTTCTTGGGTAATTAATTAATATTCTCATATATACTCTTTTACTTCTTGATTTTATTGGAGATATACCCAAATTCTATTACAAACTTAATTAAGCGTCCGAGAGTCACGCCAGAAACGTATACCTCCAATACTTGACTTTTTTTTATAGAATACTCGACAAGTAAATAGAGCTCTCACCATCTATGTGCTCTCACAATCTATGTGGCATGTATAAGAAAACGATTAACGATCAAATACACTAAAGAAAAATATGTTGTATTTGATCGCAATTCATAAGCTATCTTGATAAAATTTGAACCTTTGCATCACATTATATATACATTCGTTTGATAAGACAATTGATAGAGGTTAGGCTGCCATAAACCTATACATATATAATTATATATATAATATATATATATATATATATATATAATCGTGTTAGACATTAAATACAAATTTATAAACCGGTTAAAATTAAAGTTAAAGGATTAGAATTCACTTATCTAGTAAATATTATCTTCAAAATTTTTTATAAAGTTGAAAATGGCAAATTTTTTCATGAAATTCAGATGTGAAATTAAACTCTTTTATAAAGTGTATTCATCAAAATACCCTTCCATCATCGCATATATCAAATATTACAAAATAAGTTCATCTAAATAAATTCATAACCATGAATGTAGGTCACTTTACATCATATCAAACATCTAATTGGAGACCATTTTATTCTGCATTTCAGTTATTTACGTGTTATAATCTTGTAACTCTTCCTTTAATATATCTCTTAAATTAACTCTAAAAAATATAGAACTACATCTTACCCAAAAAAGATCTTGTATATTGAATAGGGCTATATAATATATATATATATATATATTTTGGAAAATAATATATATATATATATACTATATTATATTCATATCCAACAAATTCCAATCTATAGCTAGACTTTCTTCCATGTTCATCTTTTTGCAAATTTGTTTTATTTATTTAATTTCATGTCAACATCAAACAAAACCGCCTTTCCACACTCTTTTCCATTGTTCTTTTATACCCCTTTCTCTTACCTTAAAAACCCCCCAAACATCTCTTCCATATCTCATCTTTCATCTCTCCTTTTTTTTCTATTAAGTCATGATGACCGGAAAAAAAAGCAGTCTTGCTGGAAACCCTTTAATATTATCCGGCGATAAGGATCAAGATCGTTATCTTCCGATAGCAAACGTAAGCAGAATCATGAAGAAATCTCTTCCAACAAACGCGAAAATATCAAAAGAAGCTAAAGAAACAGTTCAAGAATGCGTTTCTGAGTTCATCAGTTTCATTACCGGAGAAGCATCTGATAAATGTCAACGGGAAAAGAGAAAAACCGTTAATGGAGATGATCTTTTGTGGGCTATGACGACTTTGGGATTTGAAAAATATGTTTGTCCTTTGAAGGTTTATCTTAGTAAATACAGAGAAAATGAAGGTGAAAAAACTTCAATGGCTATTAATAGTAGAGAAGAAGAAGTAGTGGAAGATTGTTTGATTTCAGAAAAAAAAAGCGTCGATTTTCAGACAAGAAGTAGAAATGGATATTATAATATTAATCAAAAATACTATGAAGAAGAAGATCCTGGAAAGCATCATGTTCTTGGCTATGGAAACAATGATCAGGTTGAAGGAAGTACAAATAGGGCTATAGCAACAAATCTACAGTATGGGGTAGAATGGTAATTTTATTAAATTAATTTAAAAGTTTTGGTATTATAAATGTATTTTTATTTTATTTCAAATTTTTGTTGGGAATTTTATTTTAATGGAGTATCTTGACAAAAGTTGTGTTTTGATACTCTTTCATTGTTAATTAATGAATATGTAAACTATATATATCTATCATATATATATATATATATATATATATATATATATATATATATATATATGATAGATAGTAAATCACGATTTTATGTAATACGACAAAATTAGTGTGTCTTTAGATTTTCTTTTTAAAAAATATGACTAAATATAGTCTTTAATTAAGAAAAAATTATCAATATGACAAGTGAAAAAAATTTATTTTCTTTCCCACCGAGGAAGTACTTTATAAAATCAAAGATCTTTAAAAAGAGACCATCAAAACTATAGCACGTAATTGAAATACAATAGAAAATTATTTATAACGTGAATCGAACTCAAAATCTCACCACTTGAAAAAAGTAAAGGAAACACGCCAATCCCAATTACTACCTTATTATATACAATCCTTTTTAGGAAGTAATAATAATAAAATAAATACCTTAAGATGCATTTTCAATGGTTTAATTATATATATATACTAGTTGAACATTCCGCACCCAGTGCGGAATTATCTATTTTTTATTTTTTATTTACAATAAATTATTAATTTAAAAATTTTAAATATTAAAATGAAGTATATATAAATAAATTGATAAATTTTATCATATATAATTATATTTATCTATTTATTAAATATTTATATAATTTAAAATTATAATTTTATTATATAACATAGTATTTTAAAATTATAATAAAGGATACATAATTATTCAAATTACTAATAATGGTTACTTTATATTTCACCCATTAAATTATTTAAAAAAATTAAAAATTTAATATTTAATAAATAACATAAATATGATTAATTACATATAAAAAATTAAATTTTAAAAATAAAGTAGAATACAAATGAAAAGTTTTGAAAGTTAAAATTTAATGAATTAAAAGAAACCAAACAAAAGTAACATAAATTACAATTAAAATGATATTAAAAAAATAATATATAAGAAGACAAAGATATAAAAAGACAATAAAATTCAAAAAGTTAAAAAAACTTACAAAATCATGCTATTAGAAAACTTATTAGAGAAGAAATTAAAAAATGTGGATCAAAATATAAGGAATCTGTAGAATCAAAATAGAAATTTGATGATGAAATTTTAAAATGAAAAATTAGGTTATTGCAAAACTAAAACTTAATAATAAACAGAATTGCAAAATTTTTATTAAGTTTAAATAAAAATTTAACAAAATAACTGAATTGCAAATATTAGTTAGCAAAAATATTTATTAAATACAAAATTTAACAAAAATTACTCTAAATATTTAATACCTTAATTTAACCAAATTTACTTCAATTTAAGAAATATCAAAATTTGCTACCACCTTAATTCTAGAGATTTTGGGCTTCGAACTACTTTTGTTCCTTACATAATCCATTACATCAGGGCAATAATCAAGCCCACAGATTTTTCTGAATAGTTGCATAAACAATAAAATTAAAAATAAAAAAAAAATTTTGTAGAAGTATGGATTAGAAAAAAAAAAAAAAAAAAAAAAACTTAAAGTTATATAGAGAAGAAAGACAAATATTGAAAAAAAAAAGTATGACTTGAGAAGGAGAAAACAAATGCATGTATATATATATATATATATATATATATATATATATATATATATATATATATATATATATATATATATATATATATAAGATGGTAAGTTTCTAATGACATATATTTTGTAAGTTTCTAGACGGACTAAAAAACTCATATCTCTAAAATCAACAAATGAAATAATTTAAAAGTTAAAAATAATTAAGTGATAATTATTTTTATCAAAGATAATATTTTAAAAGTTATAATAAGTAATAAATTAATTAAAGTTAAAAATATTAATATCAAAAAAATAAAAGGTTGAAAAATATTAAATAATAAAGAAAAGCAATTAAGAGTTAGAAATAATTAGAAGAGTGGCATAAAAAAGTCAACTATTGTAATCTTAAAAAATAGATAATTGATTACAAATTATTAAAAAAATAAAAATTAAATAAAAATGTTTAAAAAATAATATTAAAAAAATATAAAATTAAGATAAAAATGTAGAAAAAAGTTAATAAAAAAAAGTCAATTAAAAAATTAAAATTTATTAAGCATTAATTGAGAATTAAAATATAAAAAATTAAAAGTTTAATTTAATTACAATTATGCCAATAAAATAAAAAATTAAGAAAAAAATAAAAGTTATTAAGCATTACCTTTTATGTTATTAAATTATTTAATGAATCATAAATTTAAAAGTCAAAAAATATTGAATGAGATAAAAAGACCAAAGAAAATTAAACAAATTACAATAATGCCATCATTTACCAAAAAAAAAAAAAAAAAAAAAAAAAAGAAGAGAAAGACAACAAAGTCCAAAAAATTGGACAAAATTACAAAATATATGCCATTAGAAACTTAGCATCTTATATATATAAGATATATATATATATATATATATATATATTATGCATCTCCGCCTTTAATTTGTTTGAACTCATAAAACCTCGTTGAGAGAAATTAATGAGCATAAATTATAAAATATTAGTTATACTGTTACAAATATATAAAAAAAAAATCAGTAAGTGCTCTTTAATTTTCCTAATGTAACAAGTATAAAAAAAACTTCAATTTCTCTCCACTACATGTCAAAAAATAAATGAATAGAGAGAGTAATAAATATGAATTGTGAAGAATTAATTATTTTTTATGAAATAAAGTAAACTCTTTATATATAGATTTATATTTCATTAAAAAGTGGACCAAAAAAAAAACTAAGTCTTCTTTTATTAGACTATGTAGTATTGAACTCGTAATCTTGTATAACATTCACAAGATACTCGCTTCTGTCAAGTGAGTAAATACATCATTAAGTCAACTGTTTAATATTGTCATCATTGTACCGTAAGGAAATTTCAAATTGATAATGAATATTTAAACTCATTTTTATATACCTTACGTATCTTCATACACGGTTGTAATTTTAACAACGTTAAATTTTGATTAATTAAACTAACATATGTCTATTTTAAATAATATCTTAAAAAAATTGTGTTAAAAGATCTCGTGCATGTTACAACGCACCTAGAGCTGTAAATGAGCCGGCCGAACCGAACATCGGAAATTTGAGCTCGTTCGATTAAGTGTTCGAACACTGTTCGAGCTCGTTCGTTTAATAATTCGAGCCAAAACTTTTGTTCGAGTTCGTTCGATTATTTTTTTATAAAACTCGAGTTCGCTCGTTTAACTTTCAAGCATACCCGAGCTCGAGTTCGTTCGATTATTTGTTTATAAAGCTCGAGTTCGCGAACTATGACACCTTTTTTTTTTTTTACTTTTTTTATTTAAATAATATATATATGAATTATAATAAAAAAAATAATAATATGTTCGCAAACGTTCGATTATGTTCGCGAACAGTGTTCGAGTTCGCTCAAAAATTAATCGAGCCTAAAAATTTGTTCAAGTTCGGTTCGATTAATAAACGAACGAGCTTTAAACGAGCTCGAACGAGCTTTGTTCGCTAACAGCTCTAAACGCACCAATGAAAAAATAAAAAAATAAAAAAATAAATATTCTCACCTCTCAAATCAAATATCACGTACCTGCATTATTAAGTCTGAGATAAGGTATTCATCAAAAAAAAAAAAAAAAAAAAAAAAGTCTGAGATAAGGTGAATATTAACATGTTTTTCAATGAGATAATTTAGATAGGGACAATTTTTGAAACAAATACATTCAATTATTTCCTTTTTTTTAAAATAAAAAAAAAAAAGAAAGAAAGAAAATTCCAACTTGATTGCAACTATTTTATTATTATTATTATTATTGCCACTTTTATTAGTATGATAATTCTTTAGCCCAAAATCACATTTCAATTTAATAATTAATTAAAAAAATGAATATTCACACTTTTTTATATATAAAAAATGAATATAATTATAATAAACATTTATTGCGGCAAAAAAAAAGAAAAAAAATCTTTTAGTATTTGTAAATACCTTCACTTTTACATAAAAAGATAAATATATGTATTAGATATCTAATAGTGTAAGGAAAAATTGACCATTTTTCATCATATGTTTTGGTCCAATTTTTTTTTTTTAATACATATATATAAATATATTGTATAATTATTAGTGTAATTTTATTTATTATTTTTTTTTATAGTGATAGTGTATCAATCTAACACTGAGATTTGACAACACTATGGTTGACATGGGGTGGCGAACTCCCACCCTTTAGGTAAAAAGAGTGTTTGGGAGCAGCCTTGCTGCTAACTTGGTCACAAACACTTGACGACATTAGATTAAATTTTAATATATATAAGAAAATTGACTATTTTAATCCATATTTTATTTTATTGCTTAAGGTTTTTTTTTTTTTTATACACATTATTTTAGGGTAATTATTTTTATTTAAACTAATTTTCAATTAATTAGGACTTAGAACCTTGCAACCCACTGTAATATATTTTCTTATAATTTTTAACTTGTTTGTTAAAATTAAAACATATATGAACCAATTAGAAGGTAATAATTTAATAAAATATGATTTAAATATTAAAATATCAAAATAATCATTAAAAAAATATTTTTAACAAAATACTAATAAAAATTATAAAAAATAAAATAATAAAATAAGGATTAAACCAAGTAATTTTCTAATATATATATAGGTTTTACGACTAAAACCTTTGAAAATGATATATATAAAAGTATGGGAACAAAAACAACTACGTTTTAATAGTTTAATCATCAATCTTTTTTGTCCATAACATTTTAATTTTAATTTTTTTTATATTTATGTAATTTTTATGAATTAGTAAGATAGTATCTTTCAAAATATGTTTTTATAGGTAATGATATTAAATTATTCATAAGAAAAATATAAAAAAAGCGTATTTGAAAAAAAAATTGTATATATATAAATAAGAGTATTTAATATATATATATATATATATAGGAGTAGGTGAGTTGGTAAGAACATATACTAACTTAAATGAAGTTGTGGAATGAATTCATACTCATGTATATAGTCATTTATTATTTAGGGTTATAGCTTACTTCCGTGAGGGACCTACCTAGCCCAAACGGGCATTAATCTAGAGGTGGCATAACTCAAAGAATACACACGCATAATTGGGATTCATCCAAGACACTTCATATGATAAGCGGAAAATAAAAACTGTGAGTTTTTTTTTAGTAGAAAAAAAAAGGTCACACTTAATTTAACTAAAGAAAATTTATAATTTTAGTCCCCATATTATTTTTGTTTAGACATATAGATTCCTATATTTTTTTTTAGATAATTGGATCTCTATTTTTTTTTTTATTGGACAAAAGGTGTTTTTTTTTTTCAAATTTTATCAATTTTTAACCACCAAAATCTATATTCTAAGCACATAAGTAAGTTCTATAGAGAATATTTTTATCATTTGGAGTATCATTAACTAACATATATCTTAATGAAATATATATTTTTTTTCTATGGAACTAACTCTAAGGAAACACCTTGAAGAAATAAAAAAAAAAACCACAAAATTTGATAAAATTAAAAGAAATGAGGGTTTCATTATAATATAATTTAGTTAATGAGATTTTAAATGATAAAAATACATTCCATTCCACTAAGAACTAACTAGAACGTGAATTACTATATCTAAAACTTAGACAAAAAAGGACCCCTTTATTCAATTTGGGGTTTTGATAGTGCTTCACTTTTTTTTTATTATTAAAACACTGTGTTTAGCCCATTTTTTAAAACTTATGTGAAAATGACATTCTTACATTTGTCGAATGCAATATAGAAACTATAATGCATACTATGCATTGCATTATCGTATACATTATAGTTTCTATATTATATTTGACGAATGCAAGAAGACCATTATTACACAAGTTTTTAAAAAATTGAATCAATCATAGTGTTTTAATATAAAAAAGTGGATCATTCTTACCAATTACTCATTCAATTGATAATAAAATAGGAATTCAGTAGTCCAAACAAAAAATATAAAAAATCGCTTATCCTAATAAAAATAATATAAGGATTAAAATGATGAAATTTTTTAAAATTATTTTATTTTGTTTTTAAAAATGGAGTTTCATAGAATGGGGTAAATTGAAAAAAAAAAATAATAAAAAAAAAAAAAAAAGAAAAAGGGAAAAAAAGGTCAAAGAATGTACGCTCCAATCTATTCCATTACATTACAAAAAGGGACATCATATCTTATCATATCAATGGTTCACGAAAAAGCCCACAAAACCATGTGGTGGAGCGGTAGGAGAGCTCCTCTTCCCTTAACTAATAATCCATGTTTTAAATTTTGGTTTGAGTATGAAAAAATGTTAAATTATTTGGCAAGTTATCCCACCCAATGAGGTGCTTGCGAATCAACAAACTTGATAGCCAGTGCGCTGAACGAAAAAGCGCCCGCCCTTTAATGATGAGACACTCCCCAAGATATCCATGTGATAAAAAAAAAAGCCACAAAAAAAAAAACATGTTTTATTTCTGTGATCCAACAGTAATATAATAGGCCCAGAACAGTTTCCACTACGTGGAAATGATCTACGGGTTGACCAAGTTACCGGTCTATATAATTCCCTCTCGGACAATTTAGGTTGAATCTATTCATCAATAATAATACCCGCATATAGCGCGCTACAATTTCAACTTATATCCACAAATATATTGTTTAATTGAAATTTTTTTTCACTAGGTAAGGTTTCAAGTTCAAATTTTATTGAGATAGATCTAGAGAGGGTTATCCTTGATAGAGATTTGACACAGTTTGATTCTAATTTAATTGTATCTACAATGTCTAATGGACACAAATAATTAACAATATATATTTCAAATAAATTGATGTTTCATTTTTTAAAATTTTAAAATTAGTTTATATTTAATTTTTTTTATATATATACACACACGTGATAGATACACTTACTAAATTTAAAGGCTTTTTTGTCATTTCATAACTTTTTCACCTTGTTTTTATTATTGGAGTTGGGGTGTCAACCCAAGTTCCACATTGAAAGATTAGACAAGAGTTGTCTAGTATATAAGATGTTTCACATATTCTATTAGTATGAGATCTTTTGAGAAAGTTCCAAGAACAAACCTGTGAGGGCTTGTTCACAAATCGAACAATATCAATAAGTAAAATTAAAGAATATTTTAGTCTTTTTAACCAAAAGATAACATTAATTTTTGTATTTTATAAATAGTGTATGTTTTTATGTGCTATAAGTAAAAAAAAAAAAGAATAATTATACTAATAAAAAAATAAAATACATATTAATTTAATAGAATATAGTGTTAATTTTGAAATTAATTAAATTGAAAATGAGTTTTACTCTTTCATATCTAAGTTGAAGGGAAAATTCCTTGATTTAGCCTCTAATTATTAATATTTTTCAGATTAGTCTTTAAAATAATATTTCTTTTAAATTGAGCATTTCTATCAAAATTGATCAATATATAACTATTTATACATCCATTAACTTAATTTTTTTTAATTATTTCATATCTTTCTCGGCATAATTATTACAATTAAATATATTTTATTTTATTAGAATTTGAATTCAAGATATTCGAGAAAAATATAAAAATATTTAGTCTTTACTTGAGAGGGACGTGAAATAACAAAAAGACCCTTTAAGTATAATGAATTTACTAATCACGTGCAAAAAATTAATCTAATATTAACTATTTTTGATTGGAAGATTATTAAATTGGATTTGTCTACATTCATTATTGACAATTAATAATATAATTACCTAACAATTAGTTTGGAAGAAAAAATTAAAAAGAACAGTCGAAATTTATTTTTATTTTTAAATTTAAAATTTTATTCTTAATTTTTTAAAGATGTGAGATTTCCTAAGACATACTTTAAGACATTATAACACGAAATCTTATAAGACATTTTCTAAAAAATATAGTTTAAAATACTATTAAAAATAAGATAGATGAAAATTAATGGTATTATTATTTTTAAAAAATAAAAAATAAAGTTCACATAAAAAAATATCAAATTTTTAAGATTAATTTGTTATAAAACTAATAAAATAAAGAAAAAAATAGAGAATATAGGGAGAAAGAATAGAGACTAATATTATTCATTCATCTTTTCTTGTACAAGACTTGTATAGTTATAGAGATAAACCACTAGAGAAAGTATGGATATAAAACAATAAAGAAATCTAAAAGGTATATGATACCTCAATGGATATTCACATAATAAATAGATTTATAACACTCCCCCTTGAATATCCATTGTACAAGAATTATTGCATTAATAATACCATTGATCTCGAAGGAATAATAATAACCATTTGATGAACATCAACTAAATTTAATAAATCTTTGAATTCGATGAATCTTCGGGATTCATAACACTCAATGAATCTTTAGGATTCATAATACTTCCCCTTGATATCCATTGCATAAAGAATATGCATCGTTAAAACCTTACTAGATAAAAACCTAGTGGGAAAAAAAAATTCTAGTGAAGGAAAAAAGAGTACACTATTATTAATGCGTAAATCTCTCCCCGATGAGATAAACTTTCGAGATCTTTTTCACTGACGCAAACCAATTTATATCTCAATTCCTCAAATGTTGCAATAGAAGGGCTTTAGTGAATAAATTTGTAAGATTATCACATGACCATATTCGAAGCACACATCAATTTCACCATTATTTTGAATTCCAAGAGAGAAAAATTTAGGTGAAATATATTTTGACCTATTTCCTTTGAATAATATATCATCCTTTCAACTTAGTTATATGTAGGCATTATACTCGAGATAGAGAGAGTGGAATATCTCTTGAAGAATAAAAATTATATCCTTTTTTTTTTTTTATTATATTTTAATAAAAAAAAAAAAAAAAAAAAAAAAAAAAAAAAAAAAAAAAAAAAAAAAAAAAAAAAAAAAAAAAAATAATTATTAATATTATTCCAAGTTATACAAGTTGTCATACTCGATATAGAGGAGTGGGAATATCCCCGGAAGAAAAAATTGCAACTCTCTAATATATTGAATTAGACCCCACATCATACACATTCTCAATCAACGACCAGAAACACAAATCCCACACATGATTAGAAGAAGTCGCAATTATAGTTTACTTTGTAGATCACCCTGATATATAAGTATTACAATTAAATATATTTTATTTTATTAGAATTTGAATTCAAGATATTCGAAAAATATAAAAATATTTGGTCTTTACTTGAGAGAGACGTGAAATAACAAAAAGACCCTTTAATATAATGAATTTACTAATCACGTGCAAAAAATTAATCTAATATTAACTATTTTTGATTGGAAGTTTATGTCTTTAAACAATTATATATATATATATATATATATATATTATAATTTGAGATTTTTTACTCGAACTCATAAGTTATTATAATTACATTTACTAGTCATTATTAAATATATATATATATATATTTTTTAAATTGGATTTGTCTACATTCATTATTGACAATTAATAATATAATTACCTAACAATTAGTTTGGAAGAAAAAATTAAAAAGAACAGTCGAAATTTATTTTTATTTTTAAATTTAAAATTTTATTTTTAATTTTTTAAAGATGTGAGATTTTCTAAGACATACTTTAAGACATTATAACACGAAATCTTATAAGACATTCTCTAAAAAATATAGTTTAAAATACTATTAAAAATAAGATAGTTGAAAATTAATGGTATTATTATTTTTTTTAAAAAATAAAGTTCACAGAAAAAAATATCAAAATTTTAAGATTAATTAAATCATTATGTATTTTATTTTTATTAATGTTTTTGTGTATTCTATATAAAAGGGGAGAAAAGTGGAAGCAAAGATTTTGATTATGAATTTCATTTATTTCTGAAAAAAAAAAAAAAAAATTTCAGCAATTAGTAAACCTACACGTGTCAGTTCTGTTATGTAAAGTCAGAGTTGGCAACCGGAACTAATCTCGTGTTTGTGTTTCGTTTTCATTCACTTCCAAACTTCTTGTAAAAAAAATAAAAAAATTATCACAAAAAGAAAAAAAAAAAAATAAAGGAAAAATGAAAACAGAGTAAACCATAAAAAGCAAGAACTCACGGAATCAGAATGGTGGGTATATAAATCTTGTGTTTTTGGGCAAAAAACAACAAATTTCAGAATCAAAATCAAAATTTGGGACCTGAATTTCTTCTTTCTCACTCATAATCAATGGCGTCAGTGAACGAACCCTAGTAGTATTTGACGTACTGTTTATTTAGCCGCCTTTTTCTTTTTTTTTCCAGAAACAATCAGAATAAAAGGCCTTTGAGAATTTTTTTCTTTCTTATCTTTTTTTTTTTTTTTTTCTGTGTGATTACGCGGCAGGAAGGATTCTGTCCAAGTAAGTGATTTGGAATATAGTCATATTAATTGAGAATATAAATTTATTTTTCTTTTATCTATGAGTTTTTTTAGCTGCCCTTGTGTTTTTGGTTTTTGGGTGTGATATGATGAGATGACTTTCTATTTAAATTCATGGCGTTGATTGGGGAGAGATTAAATAAGTTATGTTTCATTCTGATGGCGAATTGATAATGATATTCTGTGTTAATTTTAGCGTTACACGTCTGAAGGTTGCCTCTTTTTTTTAAATATTTTTTTTCAGGTCTAAAGGATACATAATCTGTAGGATTTGGGATAGTTTAGTGGTCATTTATGCTTTCTGAGTTTAGCAAAGTAAACTTGGGAGGGTGGGGCTGAAGTGAGGTCTTGTGTGAGGTGGTAATTCTTGCTGTGGGTGCTGATGGCAGAAGACGGCCTACGGATTGGTGGGCTATCTTCTGGGTTGGCTGTAGTACTGAATGGAGATGATAAAAGAGAGGGTTCACAGAGAAACCGTCTTGTTTCATGCTGTGATGATTTTGGTGATCAGTCAGTAGAGAGGACTCTGGAGCATATATTTGATCTTCCTTACAGGACTATTGAACCTCTGGGTTGCCAAGTTGACACCGGAGTAGTTTGTTCTATAGTAAAGAACCAGTTTTTACGGTATAATGTGAATTTGGAGAACACTGTTGACAGAAATAGAGATGGGGTGTCCACCATGGGTGTCAGCTTCAGACCCCAAGTTGTTGGGATTGAAGAATCAAGTATATGTGGTGATATTCGAATTATTAAGCCACCATTGCTTTTGGAGAGTCATGCCTTGTTTAGCAGTGCAAGAGCCAATACTTGCGTGTGGAAGGGGAAATGGATGTATGAAGTAATTCTGGAAACTTCTGGTGTGCAACAGCTTGGTTGGGCTACACTTTCCTGCCCTTTCACTGATCATAAGGGTGTCGGCGATGCTGATGACTCTTATGCATATGATGGGAAAAGGGTCTGTAAATGGAATAAGGAAGCAGAGACTTATGGTCAGTCATGGGTTGTTGGTGATGTCATTGGATGTTGCATAGATTTGGAAGGTGATAACATATCATTTTTGAGAAATGGTATTTCACTTGGTGTAGCATTTAAAGGGATCCGTAAGATGGTGCCTGGATTGGGGTATTATCCTGCAATTTCCCTTTCTCAAGGGGAGCGCTGTGAGTTGAATTTTGGAGCCCACCCTTTTAAGTACCCAGTAAAGGGCTTTCTTCCTATTCAGTCTCCTCCATCTGTACACTCCCTGACAATTCAGTTTCTTCGTTGCTTCTCAAGATTGTTAGATATGCAACGTACAGAGAGTCCGGGCTATGGTTCGGTTGAGAAATTGAGAAGATTAAAACGATTTGTGTCACTTGAAGAACTTTTCCACCCTGTTTCTCGAGCAATATGCAAGGAATTATTTCCCAGAGTCATTGCTGAAACTGGTAGTGCAGAATATATAGCAAGGGGTCCACTTTTGTCCTTTGTAATTGAATTATTTAAACTGCATCCGCCACATGATTATAGGAGTTTAGATAGAGTACTTGATTGCTTTCTAGAGTTTCAGGAATCAAGGATATTGTTTGAACATTTCATATCTGCACTCTCCTCTGCGTGTAAGACAGCACCCTGGATCCTGTCAGATTTTCCATATTCAGGACCATATATCTATCTTGCTTTGGCATGCCATATTTTAAGGCGAGAGGAATTGATGATTCTATGGTGGAAATCACCAGATTTTGATTTTATATTTGAAGGTTTCCTATCTCGGAAGACTCCCAATAAGCAGGATCTTCAATCTCTGATGCCTTTGGTATGGTGGCCTGGTTCATGTGAAGACATTTCTAATGAGAGCAGTATGGTACTGACAACTACAGCACTATCTGAAGCCATTAACATGGTATATGCTTCTTCTTTACTAGTTTTTGTAGTGTGTCAACAGTTCTCATAATGTTTCTACTATATTGTAATCTTTTAGTAAGACTAGAACAGAATTGTTATTTTCCTGTAAATGAATTATTTGTAGAACACTATGGGTCAAGGTGAAAAGGAAAAATCTAGAGCTACAAGAAGATATTGGCATATGAAGAATGGATTGGTACCTAGAGCAATTAATGACCTAAAAAAAATGATGGTAATTTGTCAGTGACATTGGTGGAGGCAGACCTTGTGAAAAACTGAAGGAAATGCTTATTATTCCTTGCATAACAAGCCTACCTATGATTTCCTTTTATAATGACATAAATAATTTCTTTCTGAAATTAAAACATAATGAGCAATATTAGGATGATCTATCCACATCTGTAAAATTTGTACTACTTAGCTCCCTTTATAAACATTTTCCTACCTTGTTTTCTTTTTTTCCTTTTTTTTGGTTGTTTCTTTAATGTGTAAATATTTAAATGACACTGATCTACACCTAGAACTTGTTCAAACACCTGTTACATTAGTAACCATTTAACAGTACAGAGCTAATTCATATAAAAAGTGTTAATATTTGGAATCAACTGATACTCAGCACACACGAAATGGGAAAAGAAGAAAATAAAATAAAAAAAGGAAGAAAATTATTTGGGCACAACAAGGAGGGAATGTTCTAGATACCATCTGTTAGTTTTTGTTTGTATAAATCTCACGAGTCTAACATTACTTCTTAAAAAATCTTGTGTAGTTACCTTTCTCTATCTAGTTGGGCAAGCTATTTTATGGATATACCATTTTAGTTTGGACCTTGGTGTCTCTCTCTGAAGGTTTGTTAAAGAGAAAAAGACGGTGTTCAAAGGGTCAAAGATTCAGAAGGTAGATAATGATAAAAGGAGATATTATTCAAAATGCTATATGTTTACTCAGATTGAATAAAACCTGGTACACTCAATGCTCCACTTTGATATGTTGCAGGAAAGGGTGAGGGTGACGTAGTAGGCTTCATTTGGATATAACTCTAATCCAAATTTTACACTTTTCATCCTTTTAAACTTGTAACATTTATTTCTAAAATTCTTGTCTAAGTTGTATCTTGAATTCTTATAGAATTATTGTCTGTGTCCCTAAATATTGGACATTCTAGAGTTGAAAGTTGCTTCAAAATTTTATTTGGTATGTCTCTTTTGATTTCTTTTTTTCTTCTAATATATTTTCCCATTTATCTTTCTTGCCCCCAATTCCTTAGGTGATTGATTGAGGGGCAAGAATGCATTGATTTTTGAATCTTCAGTTGAGGCGTGGAAGTCTAAACCGATTTCTATTTTGTGACTCGAGTTTTCTTTTAATTAAACATTCAATTTAAAAAAAAAGAAACCAACAATCCTTGGCCTAATATATTCTAACTTTTCATTCTCAAAACCAAATACTGTTTGTGCATTTTCATCTGCTTTGCTTGATGCTATTCGCTTGTTGAATTTTCCTTTGTATTTTTGTTTCAGCATTAACATTTTACCAAATATCATTTTTAGTTCATTAACAATAAGTGTTACATTATTATGTTTTGTATTTGATGCTAGTCTTGTGAGTGTATAGCATATGTACTGGAGTTAATGGGTCTCATGCATTGCGATTCTTAAGCTATGTATGGCAACTTTTTGAATATGTTTAAATCATGCAATTGTCTTGCAATTTTTGTATTCCATTTCGGAGGAAAACTAGAGTTTTTCTTTACTTGCTAATATGACATAAAATGTCTCTTCTGGAATGTCATAAAATTTTGCATAGCCTCTCTAACTTGTCATGCATTGTTGCTCAAATTGTGTTGCTTTAGAACTAGATATTTCTTTACTGCATTGCATGTCTTGTGCCACAGTGAAAATATTTATTTACATTTTGATTACAATCAACCACTTGCCTTCCAGGTAGAAGAGAAGCATAGGGAACTTTGTTGCTTAGTAATGCAATTTGTGCCACCAAGAATGCCACCACAGCTACCAGGTTCCATGTTTAAGACATTTTTAGAGAACCTTCTGCTGAAGAACAGGGGTGCAGATCGTAATTTGCCACCTCCTGGAGTTTCAAGCAACTCTGTACTTGTTTGTTTGTTCTCAGTCATTCTACACTTCTTATCAGAAGGGTCCACAATGGGAGATGTTTGTGGCTGGGCTAAAGGCTGTGGATCTAGTTCTGGATCTGATGTTGGTTTTCTTCACAGGGGTGGCCAGCAAAGTTTTTCTGCTGGTTTATTTCTAAAGAATGATCCTCATCGAGTTGACTTTTCTAGACTCGGAGGATCATACAGTCATCTGGCTAAAACTCATCCTGTAAATGATGACCAAGAAGAAGAAGTTATTCGGTGGGAAGAAGGGTGCATGGATGATGAAGAAACTAGAGTAACACATTTTGACAGGCAGAAGCCTTGTTGCTGTTCTAGTTATGATGCTGACTTTGAAAGGACTTCAAAGCATCAGATAAGGTATATGTCAAAAGGTTCTAGGGGGCATTGCAGCTCTATTCCTGAAAGATCTGCTCATGTTGCTGCGGAGTATAGTGCTGGAAATTTGAATGATGCGATAGAGGATAAACCTGGCACAAGTGATCAGTCTGAGTCTGACTACAGTTTTCAGCCTATGCGACAGATAAGAATTCTTCCCACAGAGAAATATTTGTCTTCAGCAACACTAAAAGAAGAAGAGCTCTTGGATGCTATGCTTTTATTATATCATTTGGGGGTTGCACCAAATTTTAAACAGGTAAATCCATTATCTCCTAGAAGAGGTCAGGTTGTATGATTAATGATTCACATCAATTCATTGAAGAATTAACAAATGGGTAATACTCATTGGTTAGACAAATGAAAAAGGGATATAATTTTCATCTGTTAATTAGTCCTAGAAATGAATTGGTCTGCAAGAATGATGCTTGTATCAGTCATGAGAAACATTATATGGACACATCAATTAGGCATGATCTTGTGTGATTGTGAAGGATTCTTTGAGAAATTTGTTCAGAAAATGAAGTTTGGAACTATATAACAGCCACAAAAGTGATATAGCAGCTGTACCAGAGGTTCAGGAAATCTAGGCCACTACTTTATTGCGAGCTCTTCAATATCAAATTTGCTTGCATGTCCTAGAGTGAAAGTTTGCAAATTTATGCCATTTTTTATGGGCCTTTTTGCAGGAATGTTTCTTGAATTCTCCTGTCTTTCCTTTCTATTCCTGCTTTCTGTCCTTCATTTTCTTTGATTTTTTACTTTATTATTGTTCATAACATTTAATTCCTTTTTGCCTTTTATCCTCCCTATGATGAGCATGCTCCAGTAGTCGCTTAAGCTATGTGATACTTACATTTTGGCATCTCTTGGTCTGAGTGTAAAAGGATTATTTTGCTATAGGCATCATCTTACATTGCTCGTCAGTCACAATCAATCACTCTACTGGAAGAAACTGATAAACAAATCAGAGATAGAGCTTCTGGTGAACACATAAAGAGGTTAAAGGAAGCTCGGGCAGTTTATCGGGAAGTTGTTATGGACTGTGTTAGACATTGTGCCTGGTACTGAAATCTTTTTTAGATCATTTGGTTTTCATGCTGATGCTGTTCATTTTATTTCTCTTTTATTTTTGATCTTTTTCCCCATCTATGATGCCTTTCAATGTTCAGCGATATAGTTACTCATTGGTCTTGATGCATCCAGTTTCCTTGCAGAAATCTTGTTTATGGGTTTTGCAACCTATTTACCTTGGTATTTAAAAGCTTTTGATTGCATTAATAATCTTATGCTTTTTGTGAAGAAAGTTGGTTCTGACAAATATATTACTCGAATTTTAGAGATTTTGTTAAATTATATTAACAAATAGCAAGTAATATAATGGTCGACCTTCTAAGAAAAACTTCAGCGTTTGCTTTGTTTACATGAGTTGTTATTCTACCTAATGAACTTACATCCATCACTTTTAGATAATCTAGCCTATGAACTTCATTGGTGTCCTGTGGCTGAACTTGTAGTTTATCTATTGATAGATGTGTTAAGTCGGATGGTATCTAGAAGCTTTAACAGCGTATTATAAAGCTATTTTTCATGAAAATTGTGAAAAATTTAAGGTCATTGTGATCGAAGCTCTCTCATGCCAAGTAGGCATGCAGATCTCTTATCAGATGCATGTTTAAATGTAAAGTATCGCTTAGTATCTTTAAGGAAATGTGTTGATTACTGACATTTAAGTATGGGTCCAAGAGGTTTTCAGGGAAAAAAAGGAGCTTCCTAAATGAGATGTCTGATTTCGGAGAGTATGTTGCAATGGCTCTTGTTGATTTCTCTGATTTTCTTGACATTTGGAATTCACTTTCCATGAGAGAACTGGTGTTCAAATGCACATCTAGACCACTGTTGCATACAATATTTGAGATACCATACCAAAATAATTTGAAAGCTTCCTGATTGGATTCTTTGTACCATGGAAAAGAGTCTTTTTCCTTGCTTATTCTGCTTGAGTTGGTGTTTGAATGGGATCTCATAAGTTTCTAGGAGATAGTACTGCTTTTGGTCAATAAGTGTAAAAATTCTATCCCTCTATTGACTTAAGCTTTTCAAATGTGGTGGAAATTCAACATAATATTAGAGTGAAGAGCAGGATGTTTTGTGTTTGAGTCTTGACTCTACTTTTTTGGTTATTGTCCATGTGTTGGGCCTTGTTCGGCCTACATGTAAGGCTGCGTTAATTGTAGAAATTCAATCTCTCTCGATTGGCATAAGCTTTTAGATTTGGTAAAATTTAATATTATACTGGAGGAGGAGGTCCAGTGGTCGAGCCTTCGCTCCGGCTTGTTTGTTGGTTATTGTCTATGTGTTAAGATTGTTATTGGAAATTTGTCCGTGTCCCATATGTTAAGGGTGTTTTAAATGTATAAATTCAACCTCCTCTTTTAGCTTGGGGTGGAAAATTATCAAAATTGATATTGCTAATACCTATATTGCTTCCAGGATTTTAGCCTTTGAACAAAGAGAAACAAAATTGGAAACATTAATGTGATTTATAGATTTGTCTAGTTCAGACATTTCTTCTCTGGGTAACTATTTAAATACATATTCTGGGGAAAAGAAAAGTTGAGAAATTGTTCCTCTTGAACTTTAGGTCTTGATTATTCTCTTTCTCATGAATAATTAGGTGCCAGTTTATTAAACCCATTATTTTCTTTCTGCTCTTTGGTTAAGAGAGTGTTATTCTACAAGCTCTTATAATTTATTCTGGATTCTTTCTATGTACCAGGTATCGTGTATCTCTTTTCTCTCGATGGAAGCAGAGGGGAATGTATGCGGCATGCATGTGGATTGTCCAGTTTCTTCTTATTCTCAGCAAAGTGGACTCTATCTTCCTCTATGTGCCAGAATATTATTTGGAAACATTGGTATGCTTCTCAGACATTATAGTAGTTGGATGTCAAATTTTCTTTTTTCTTTTTAAAAGCTTCTCCTAGTTCAGTATCTGATAACTGAGAGGGGGAAAGAAAGATAGATGACTATAAATGTGGTTCATGTCTGGGAATGGTATCTGAGGTTGAGAGACAAGGAGAATATACACTTTTCAGTTGCTGCATGACAATGTTTTGGACTGTGGAGGTTATGAAAACTTGTATAATGTTTAGAAAGTACTATCAGGGGATATTCTATTATTGGTGTTGGCAGTACTCACTTTTATTACTCTTTCTTTTTTGTTGATGAGCTTTTCTTGATTTATACCTTTTGCTACTGCAGGTAGATAGTTTCCACGTGCTTCGTAAGAGTGATCCTCCGTTTGTACCTACTACCATTTTCATCAAGCAAGGACTTACATCTTTTGTAAGCCTCTCTCTCCCCTTCTCAATGGCCCATATTGTTATGCATCTGCTTTTGTGTTTACTTTGTTTATATTGGAATGCATTTAGTTTCTGCCTACTTTTTATAGGAAGAATGTATCTTAAGTGGACAATCTTCTTGCAAAAGCCTGTAAATACAAACATCTGGACACCATATCTCGTTTCTGTTTACAAAAAATATATATTAATTTTTTGTGACATCTATTAATTGTTTGATTTGTTAGTTTGAATTTTGGCATGAATCTTTGCATAATTTTGGTAATTTGAAGATAGGGAAAAGTTGTATGCTTTATATTTATTTACTGTTTAAATTATTATGGCATTAAAAGCTTGTTGATTTCTTGGGATTAATATGTTGGGACAATTTATACTGAACCTTGTTTTCAAAGGTCTGCTGGTCTTTGATCTTTTAGGGACATAGCATGATCATGACAACTATATCAGCATGGTTACTAATTTGCAGCTTCTTGAACACCTTCTTGGTCAGGTTACATTGATTGTGAACCACTTCAATGATCCTAGGATATCAAGTGCAGATCTGAGAGATCTTCTTCTGCAGTCAATTTCTGTCTTGGTGCAATACAGGGAATTCTTAGCAGTTTTTGAATGCAATGAAGCAGCAACTCAAAGATTACCAAGAGCTCTATTGTCAGCTTTTGATAACCGGTCTTGGGTTCCTGTAACGAATGTAATTATGCGGCTCTGCAAAAACTCTGGCTTTGGTTCATCAATGCGTGGGGAATCATCCTCCTCTTCTACTGTATTCCAGGTGAAATGATAAATACTGGATATTTTATTTCTATCGATAATTGTTCACCCCCTTCTTTCCTGCTAGTCAATGAACGATCATGTTTCTGACACTTTTGGCTAAACTTATAAAGAGATTGCTCCGGGAGGCTTGCACGCAAGATGAAGAACTCTTCTCAGCATTTCTTAATCGTCTATTTAACACCCTGAGCTGGGCAATGACTGAATTCTCAGTTTCAATACGGGAAATGCAGGATGAAAATTATCAGGTAATAACTAAAGTAAGGTCTTTATAGACTATCTTGTAGCCAGAAGGTTTTTGAATTAATGTTTGCTATGTGGCTCTGGTGCTAATGGCTATCAAGTCTCTAGATCATGAGTTTGTCAAGTAATCTTATTCTTGCATATATTTTCTAGTTTTTGGTTGTATTTTCTGGTTAAAATGATGTCTATTTTGTTATGTAGTATATTATGTGTTCCTTGGGGTTGAGGTTTTCTAGTAAATGATTATATTATTTAAACTTTTGGATAAATGTTTGAAATTCTGCCGAGGGAAGTATTATGAATTATATATTTTGGTTTGGAATTTTTTTACCTTTTCAGGTACTGGAGTTTCAGCAGCAGCAGAGGAAATGCAGTGTTATATTTGACCTCTCATGCAATCTTGCAAGAGTTTTAGAATTTTGTACCAGTGAGATACCTCAAGCATTTCTGTCAGGAACAGATACAAACTTGCGAAGGCTGACGGAATTGATTATCTTCATACTAAACCACTTGACTTCAGCTGCTGATCCTGAGCTTTTCGACCTGTGAGTTACTAGTTTCTATTCACTAAGTCTTGATGAGTCCTTCTCACTCCTTTGATGCATTACCGCTAATCAGATTAACCAAGTAAAATTAGCTTTATTCATTGTGAATTGAATGGAAGAAAAATCTTCACTAACAGTCAGATGATAGTAAAAAGTCATAACACTGTTGATTGTACTAAAAAAAAAAAACTAACTTTACTACCCCTAAAAAAAAAAAAAAAGATTTAACTTTTTAGGAATTAAACCTATGAATTTTGCCAATTATGTATTGGGTGTTTTAACCATTGAGCCTTGGATGCTTTGCAGGGATCTTCATATATAGTTGATAACCAAATTTTGATTGAAATGAAATCTTTGGGATACATGAATGCCATTTAGGAGGAATCAATTTAAATCCTGAATTTTTGAATTGAAAGAGATACTAGAGACATCTTGATCAGTTATATCATCTGCAATCACCTGTTTTGGCTTCCCCTTTTGCTATTTCCCCCACAAATGTGAATCCTAATTATTCCATTTGCAGTAAGGAATGACTGTTACCTTTTAATGTCTTGTGGGACTTTTTCTGTTTTGATTTTCATTGATATGTTTTTGATGGTTGTATTTGGTATCCTTACTCATGCAAAACACATTTGACTGTAAAAGGATTCTTAGATGCGCATCGAATGTCTGCCTGGTTCTTCCCTTTCTGTGGATTATCTGTTAATTTTTAGGGAATTCGTACCCTTTTGCAGATTAAGATGTACAGAGCACTGAAATTTTGTATTCATATATTCTGTTTGACAGGTCCATTAGACGTCCTGGACAGTCTCTTGAGAAAGTGAACAGAGGCATGATTTTGGCTCCAGTTGCTGGAATCATTTTGAACTTGTTGGAAGCAAGTAAAGAAGTAGAAGATCAGGAGCAGAATGATATTGCCCTGATGTTTGCAGGCATGGAATGTGCTGAGACTGTCCTCCGTGGATTTTACCTCATGGAGTGCAATTGGGTTAGTAATTTCTCCTCTCTAAAATATTTTGTGCAAAAATGGTTCCATTTTTTTTACCGTTAGCTCAGACATCCCTCCTTTATGGTGACAAGGATCATAAAGTTGGACACTTTTTTTCTTCTTTTTTGGGTTTTTGGTGCCATAATATCTCTCTCTGATAACTCCTAACATGCCTTGTGAATCCGCGTGTGTTTTCTTGATGTCTCATGTTTCTTTTCTTAAGTTCACAATCAAACAAAAGCAAGTACCTGGCTTTCCTGTGATCTTTTTGTTAAATTATGTTCCTTGGTTTATCAGGCTGGTTTTGTCAAAGGGGACGATGAAATTGCAAAACTGAGGCAGCTAGAACAGATATCAGCCCTTTTAATCTGTCAGTCTCGACTGCAGAACGTGGACAACCCAATGGTGGGATGTGGTGGGGAAGCAGATTGTGATGACAACAACATATGCTGCATATGTTATGCATCCAAGTCAGATGCTCAATTCTCACCATGTTCCCATGTTTCTTGCTTTGGTTGCGTATCCCGGCAGCTCCTCAATTGCCAGAGATGCTTCTTCTGCAATGCAACAATTACAGAAGTCATAAGGACAGGCGATAATGCCCCATGAACTCCTTTTCAATCTGTTTCTGTTTTGTTTTATATATCTTCTTTTAGCATATATAGTATGGGTTTGGGGAATTTAAGGTTTAAGTTCCACAAAAAGTCTTGAAAGCCTGTTTAGAAACTCAAGAACAGAACTATACAGTAGTAGTAGTAGTATTAGTGGGGTGTTGTTATCTTTTTCTTTCTTCTTTCCTTCTTTTTAAAAGAATTTGTTTTTTTTTTTTTGGAGATGCTGCAAAACTACTTTTAAGGTAGAAATCTGTATCTGCTGGTGTATATATATATATATACATACATATGGGAGAAAAAAAAAGATGGGTAGGAAAAAATTGTTATGTGGGGGGTATACATTTTTGTAGCAGAAGGTGAAAAAGAAAGGCATTATTTTGTAAATATTTGAGTTGTAAATGGAAATGAAATCTTTTCCATACCTATCTTTATCATTTCTTCTATAGAAATTCTTTTGTCCATTTGGACTTTTTATTGGAAAGAATTAAGAGATTTCCACTCAATTTCTTGTTCATTTGATAATCATTAGTTTGTTTACAAACCTTAAGCTTTTCATTTTTTTTTATTTCTATTTTTGTAATAAAAGTAATGTAAGGAAATACAATTTATTTTAAAAGAATTAATTAATTTTATTTTAATTGAATACTTTAAATATTTATTGATGAAATAAATTTGAGGTATTTTTACTTTTATTGTGTTTTGAATTAATGATGTGATATTCGGAGGTATCAAACAAACTCCAATAGACCGTTTGGGACGGTAACAGGTCAACTGCCAAAATTACCCTTCTCTATTATCAACCATTTCGTTGAATTCGAAGGGAATAGCGGATTATAAGAAACAAACTGTAAAATCTTTCGGCGTGTATTGTGTGAGAGAGAATGTTGGGTGCTCTGAAAGTGCAGGCGAAGACGGCGGTGGTGGTGGCGAACAAGAGCTGCGAAGGCGGCTCTAATGGCGAGCAATATCCGCTGAATTTGCGGTTTAACAATCGGAAGTTGTTCACATCTTTGTCTCTCCGACAACAATCTCAGCTACCGGAATCGTCGCAGCATCATTTCACATCAATCGTAGGTTCGTCTTCTCCGCCTCCCGCCGCGATTCAGCTCAATCAATGGAGCTTCACTATTCGACACATTCGCATTCTCAATTTCATCGCTTGTGCTGTAACTTTCTAATTCTTTTTTTCTTTCTGTACACGCGTCTTTTGAACATTTTATTATTTTTTTGTTCCTGAATTGGGATAATATTAGGCCATGCTAATTTACAGTGTTTTTGGTTTATGAGGAAATGTGGTAAAGTTATTAAAAGTAAAATTTCACTCTGGTATTGCAATTATGTGGTAATGGAAGATGAAATCTCTCTTTAAGTTGTTTGTTTTCGTAAGTAATGCCATATGGAATTAGTTTACTGAAATGGAATTTCCTTTTGTATTCTTGCTGAAGAACTAGACAGAAAGTTATTACATTTTATAAATAGTTCAAAAATTTAAAGTGAAATAAAAATTCAAGGTGCTGGAGTCTGATCGGCAATAATTTTTGATGTTATATGCTTGAGGATTCCAAGCATTTTCCTTTTTTTGTAAAAAAAAGTTTAGTTTTAGGTTTTGTTCTTCTGTTTGTTAAAGAGGTTGGTTGCTTAAAAATTAATGGTCTATGAACTGAACATGGGGAGCTTATGGTGTTTCTTTGCAGGCAGCAATTTCGGCAACTTGGCTATTTTGCTCTGCAATACCTGCTCTACTGGTTTGCTCTCATGTTTTCTTATTTTCCCTTGATTCATTTGGGCTTTGCCTGCAGTGAATTCTTTATTTTTCATTACTAGCTCTATAAAGCACATAAATGTCGAGTAGCTCTTAGATCCTTTGAGTGAATTGGATTTCATTTCTTATTTTTATTAATTCAGTTAGATGGGATTTAGAGCTAATATTTGATTAGGTAAAAGTTATTTAGTTTTCCTGCGAGAACGTTGAATGGTCAGTCCCTTTCTACACTTGAACTTAAAAATAAAAAAAAAATGGCCCGATGAACAAAATTTTACATGAGAAATCCAAATGTTTTCTTGGTTGTAACAATCACGTGTTTATTATCCTTTAGGGTTTCCATTTGGAGAGTGGTTTCAGCAATGTGAAATGTGGTGTTCTATGTTCTTGCCTCTCTGTTTATTTAGTTTTAGATTATACTAGGGGTGTCTAATGCAAGAAGAGATTAAATTGTTCAATCTTGTATCTCAAAGGCATTTAAAAGGGCAGCTGAATCAATGGAAAAGCTGATGGATGTCACTAGAGAGGAACTTCCTGACACCATGGCTGCAGTTCGTTTATCTGGAGTGGAGATTAGTGACCTAACGATGGAGCTCAGTGATCTTGGGTAGGAAAATTATGAATCTTGTTTTGGATAGTAATATTTCTTACTCTCTATATGATTCTTCTAATTTACGGATTATTTTTTATTTATTTTATTTCTGTTCTACATTTTGCAGTCAAGAAATTACACAAGGTGTTAGGAGTTCTACTCGCGCTGTTCGCTTAGCAGAGGAAAGATTGCGACATTTCACAACTACGCCTCCATCAGGTTTTCAAAATTTTTTAGTTATTGATTTTGCTTCTTGCTGAACAACAAAGTGGAGTGATGATTTCACATCATGTTTACTTGATTAGAATCCATGCAGACCAAGGTAGCAGCTCCAATGGAGACGAAGGTAGCAGCAGAGCCAACTCTAGCTAGAACTGCAAGGAATATGAGGGAGGGGATTGTTAAAAGTCGCGCTATTGTGCAAATGCTTTTCACCCTCACCTGTTATTCTGGAATTGTTTTCAACTTCTTCAGAACTCGAACTAAAGACATGAAGGGAAAAGTCTAATCCATATGGTAGGGATTGTATGCTATAGCTGCCTTTCTGTTCATATTTTCTGTGTCAATGTTCTTGGTTTGTTCACTAATTTCCAAATTGTTGTGGGAATTTTGAGCATAAAATGAACTGCTGTTCTTGTGAGGCTATTATTTCTTGCCAGTTTCTTTAATTTCCTTCTCCACTTTTATCTCAATCTTTGTGTGTTAGAACATTTGATTTTTTTCCCAAACTAAAATGTTCTAAAAAAAAAAAAAAAAAGAAAAAAAAAAAAAAAAAAAAAAAAAAAAAAAAAAATAAATTAATTCGAATTTGGTTTGGATTAGAAAAGTTCTACTTTGAGGACTTTTAACTTTCTCCAAGAAAAGTTTCACTTTGACTCAGAATTCTCATATTTTGTGTAATATTTATAATGGTGAGGGCTTTATTGTATTTTAATTTTGCTTAGTTGTTTTGTAGCAAAATCTCTTTTTATGTATCCGTGTATCTAACTTCCTTTTCTATTCTGAGCTGTTCAAACTGAATATCCAATTAACTTAAAAAATTTGCATATCGACTGAAAATATTATATCCATAGTATTCATCTAATTTTCATGGAAGAATATTTAATGTATTGACTTCATAAGTAATATATGATTTTAATTAAAAAATATATGTTCTTTTACTTTTTACTTTTCAAATTTTAAAATTTATTTATTATTATTATTATTCTTTTATAGAATATATGATAGTATGTATTAGATAATAACATTTTATGTTTCCTTTTGGGTGCTTTATTAGTTTAATGCTTTTATGATCTTTATAGTTGGGGTCTTCATATTTTTATGTTTTAATAAGGTCTTAAAACTCAATTTAACCAATAAGTTTACTATTTAAAATTATATTTTTATTCGATACATAAATCTTTTATATTGCAAAAATTGTACCTATAAATTTAAGAATTCAGGTCAATTAAACTGTGACACATGTACTCAATTTTATTTTGTATCATTACACATCAATTATATATATATAAATTTGTTTACGTGTCATACATGGTGTTATTATTTTAATTTTTTAAATTTATGAATGTAATTTGCACCATTAAATATATATATATATATATATATATATATATTGCTGTTGTTCATATGTCAAATTGGTCCAAGTCTTTTAGTAAAAGTATTCTTTGGCTTATGAAAGTGCCTATGTTTTCATATTTTGAGGTATATAAAAGTGCCTAGACGTAGCAACTAAACTTAGTTGCTAGTAACATGGTCATGAGTTTGAAACATGTTATAAATAAATATATCTTAAAAGTAATATTATTATTATTATTTTTGTTTTCAAAAGATATCTATAACTATAACTATATATATATATATATATATATATATATTTATTTATTTATTTGTATAAGAAAATTATATCTCATTTGCTTTTTATAATATCTAAAATTAATTACTTTAACAATAGTTTGGTAATTTTTTTATAATTCAACAATTACAATAATTAGTTTTAGTTTTATTTTATTTTATTTTTGTTTACTGATAAAGAATAAATTTATAAAATTAGTTAGAAAACAATGACATTCAATTTTTATTTGATTATTTTTTACATGCTTTTATTTTGTTTAACATGTACAATAAAATTTCAATGTGTTAAAAGTAGTCCAATTTCACAATCAAACAAATTAACTTTTTATTAAATATATTTTATTAATTAAACACATAAAAGAGTCATTTTAACATTCAAATGAATTTTCTTAAAAAAAAAAAAATTCAAATGAAATTATTTCAAAATTTATTGGACAATGTAGTTATTTTTTTAGTTATTTAGCTAATTTCTTTTTTCAATATTCAAATTAAAAATAATTACACAAACGAGACTTTTAACAGATTTATAAGTGTTATTTATGAAATTTTATATTTAAATGATAAATAAAAGATATTTCAAAAGAGAGAAGTTATATTTAATATATTTTTATTTATCTATTTTACCTACTATAATGAAATAGATGACTACTTCATTCAAATATTTTTAGTTAGAGAATAAAAATAATTAAAAACAAAATATTATGGAACATTATTATGAGATACATAATATTCACACTTTTACTTTGTTATTAACTCTTGTTTCTTGGATCATAATAACAAATGATCATTTGTCTTTTTATAGCTTTCTATTTCTTTGATGAATGATTAGGATCAATTTGATCCAATTAAAAACTTTTATATTTTTCTCCATATATCATATAAATGTTTCTAATATTTTAGATTACTCCACTTGTATTTATACTCTTCAAGAATATTCTATTATTATCTACAACTTTTTTTATAACAAAATTCTTGTACAATTGTTTTTCTAGAATTTAGAATAATCTATATTTGATTTTGCAATTTCAGTTTACTGCTCTATTCTAAAAAAATGAAAAATTTTCACATTAGTTTAAAAATTTATTATTATTTAAAAAAAGAAATTCAAGAATTTCGTTAAAAACCCTTAACAAATATGTAACAGTGTTTGCCTGTCTCCCACAATGCCTCACAATGCATGTCTATATATATATATATATATATATATATATATATATATATTGATAGGTATGTCTATATATATATAGATATTTGATAATTACATTATCTATATATATATATATAACAAGCTTGTTTGATTGCGCCTATGATAGCTCCCAAAGGAAAAACACATCTTCTTTCGAGGAAAGTCTTCTTCTGAGATTTACATTGCATGGAAGATTTACAACAAGTCAACCTTAAGTCTCCCGTGGAAGCGCACCCCCCCCCCCCCCCCCCCACCCACCAAACTCCATCCTCGGCCGGGCCACTGTTGGGGGGGGATCAACCCAAAGTCCCACATGGAAAAAATAGGCAAAGGATTGCCTACATATAAGAAATTCCCACCTACTCCATTAGTGTAAGGCCTTTTGGGAAAGTCCCAAGAACAAAACCGTGAGGGCTTATGCCCAAACGACAATATCATACTAATGTGGAGTTAGGGTGGCAGCCCAACCGGATGAGAAACGGGCCTAACAAGTGGTATCGAGCTCAAGGTTAAGCGGGTTGCATGTTCGGTGTGGAGGAAGCCCTCTCAATGTTGATGCCCAACGATTATGGTGCCTTGTGTGTCGAAAGTCTTCCCGGCAATGTTGAAGGCCGGCGCGAGTTCCGGAGGTGAGACCACGGGTATGTTACCCGTGGTGGTTCGGCGGTGCAAGAGGGTTTCGTTGGAGGGGGGATCACGGGTATGTGGTCTTTGGTTTGGGGGGAGGATTGTTGGGGTTGGATTTCAACCCAAAGTCCCACATGGAAAAAATAGGCAAAGGATTGCCTACATATAAGAAATTCCCACCTACTCCATTAGTATGAGGCCTTTTGGGAAAGTCCCAAGAACAAAACCGTGAGGGCTTATGCCCAAAACGGACAATATCATACTAATGTGGAGTTAGGTGAGGTGGCAGCCCAACCGGATGAGAAACGGGCCTAACAAAAGTTTCCTCCCATAAGATACTAACTCGATTCGAACGACAATTAATCTAGATGTGAATTTGGGCTTAAAGACATTCTCCTATAATTTGGGATCTATTTAGTTCACCTCTTACACTTAGCAAAAAAAAAAAAAAAAAGAAAAAAGAAAAAAGCCATAATCTTTATTGCTTTAATTAATTTAGATTTGGCTAGAGTTGTACTGAAAGAGTCTAACTCTTGCTCAAGCCTCACTTCATTCTTACATGACACTCACAACAAATTTCGAACTTATGGCCTCGTGTAGTATTTACGCACTTATCCTATTATGTCAAGCCAATAACCTAGTGTTAAATTTATTTTGATGGTAACTTCAAATTCCAAATTAGCTGTCATTAACATTTTGAATTTAAAAAAAAAAAAAAAAATCCTTCAATTCTCTCAAAATTGAATTGAGTGGTTTTTTTTTTTCCTTTTGCAAATCCAAACAAAAATAGAGGAATATTTCTTAAAATTTTGAATTAAAATTTATCCGTTATATTTCTCAATACAACCATGAAAAGCTGTAGGATTTCACGTTTGTTATGTGTGCTTGAAATTATTCGTTTAAACTTGATTATTCTTAATCTCGATAAAATTTCTCTCTATCAATAGAAACAAATAATAAATAAGATACTCGTGTGATTGACATAAAAAAATAAGAATTAATGATTATATTCCGAACGAATATGAATGTGAATTGTAATTTGCTGCCTTTTTAATGACATCAAACTAATATTATTATCTTCCCCATTTTATGTTCTTCAATTTTTTTTGGGAAAAGCGGATTATGAAACTACACGAGATCGATGGTTCAACACTTGTTATGAACGCTATGTAAGAATCATGGTAAAATCTTTCCTTGAGTAAGAGTTGAACTCTACGGACAAAATTTGGATTAGTCGGAATCATCATAATAGCTCTAGAAACCAGATAATCTAATTAAAATAAATTAAAACCTTTTTCTTTCCTTTTGAAGTATTTATTTATTAGAGAATCCTAAATTAATTAGATTTATCTTTTACATTAATATCAAATATCTAAAAGATAAATTTAATTAAGGTAAGATTCTCTAATATTATTCATTAATTAACTTTGACATAAGAATCAAGATTTAAAGAATATATATTAATTTTTCTAGTAAGCAAATAAATTATATATATATATATTTCATTTTCTTAAGGTCTAAAATAGTTATAAAAAAAAAAAACAAGCTATAGTACACAAAGAAAAATTAAGTTAGTTTAATTTTAATGATGAATGGAAAGAAAAAAAAAATTATGGATATCCACTATAGTTTTATCCTCTTACAATATTCGATTACCGCAACAAAGGGCAAAACCAATGAAAATTAATATCTATAAATACCATATTTGATCCATTCTTTCTTTTCAGGAATCCCAAATTGAGAAACCGGATCAATTCTACTTAGGAAGCTAAAAGATCTCTTTTATTCTTACCTTAATTTTCTTACAATATATATATATATATATATATATATATATATATATATATATATATGCTTCTTTAATGGCTTTCCTTTTATCATATTTTTCATTAGAAATGTCGTTTCAACATGTTTTGCAGACAATGATGCAAATGTGTATTCTTGCATTTATCCTCTTCGGTTCTAGCTTGGCTACCCAACCAGTTAAGGAAGAGAAGGAAGAGGTAGCATCAAAGTCAAAATGGGAAGTTCGACTACCTAAAGGGGTTCCTATTCCTCCCTCCGGTCCATCTCACCGTCCTCCTCCAATATCAAAATGGGAAGTTCGACTACCTAAAGGTGTTCCTATTCCTCCCTCCGGTCCATCTCACCGTCCTCCTCCAATATCAAAATGGGAAGTTCGACTACCTAAAGGTGTTCCTATTCCTCCCTCCGGTCCATCTCACCGTCCTCCTCCAATATCAAAATGGGAAGTTCGACTCCCTAAAGGGGTTCCTATTCCTCCCTCCGGTCCATCTCACCGTCCTCCTCCAATATCAAAATGGGAAGTTCGACTACCTAAAGGTGTTCCTATTCCTCCCTCCGGTCCATCTCACCGTCCTCCTCCAATGACAAAATGGGAAGTTCGACTACCTAAAGGGGTTCCCATTCCTCCATCCGGTCCATCTCACCGTCCTCCTCCAATATCAAAATGGGAAGTTCGACTACCTAAAGGTGTTCCTATTCCTCCCTCAGGTCCATCTCACCGTTCTCCTCCAATTACAAAATGGGAAGTTCGACTACCTAAAGGGGTTCCTATTCCTCCCTCCGGTCCATCTCACCGTCCTCCTCCAATATCAAAATGGGAAGTTCGGCTACCCTCCCATAAAGGGGTTCCTATTCCTCCCTCGGGTCCATCTCACCGTCCTCCTCCAATGACAAAATGGGAAGTTCGACTCCCTAAAGGGGTTCCTATTCCTCCTGGTCCATCTCCTCGTCCCTCCAATAAATGGAAGTTTACCTAAAGGGGTTCCTATTCCTCCCTCCGGTCCATCTCACCGTCCTCCTCCAATATGACAAAATGGGAAGTTCGACTACCTAAAGGTGTTCCTATTCCTCCCTCCGGTCCATCTCACCGTCCTCCTCCAATGACAAAATGGGAAGTTCGACTACCTAAAGGGGTTCCTATTCCTCCCTCCGGTCCATCTCACCGTCCTCCTCCAATGACAAAATAGGAAGTTCGACTACCTAAAGGGATTCTTATTTCTTCTTCCGGTCCATCTCAATGTAATTATTATCCTCCTCCAAAATTAGGCTGAAAAGTTTAATAACCTGGGGTGTCTATTCCTCCTCATGTTGTTCTATCTTTCCTACTATTTTGGATTATCACGAGAAAGGGCGTTGATAAATGGTGTTCCAAAGGAATCCCCTTTTTTTTCAGACATAATTTATGTATGGAGTTGGTTATATTTGTTGTATGTGTAATTTTTCTTCAAGTAAAAAGAAGAAATATATCTTTCCCAAAAAATCATTTGAAGAAATTAAAGCATATATATGTGATATTGATAAGGAGATGAATAATTATAATTATGATGAATATTCAAAAGGGATCCTTGTGTTTATTATTTCCTTCTTAATAATTTTCAAGCAGTTAAATCCATCTTTTTATAGTTACCAATTTTTTTTTCATTATTTTTTATACTTTTAGATATAATTTCATCATTTTAATTTATATATATATATATATATATATATATATATATGTATGTATGTATATTATGAGGTTGAAACACATACAATTGATTAATTTAATTTGTCCAAATTGGAGAGAAGGTGAAGAAGAAGAGAGGTGAAAAGGTGATAGTCTGGCTAGTTGGTTTGACTTGCCTTATTTAGTGTCTTATATGAGCTCCCAAGTAAAGGACTTGAGTTGGACACATGTCAAAAAATTTTTAATTTTAGCCCAAAAATAATAAAAAACTAAACCAAAAAAAAATTCAAAACAAACAAAACAATATAAGAAATTAATAAAAAATTAAAAAGAAAGAAAAAACACATTAGAAAATAAATAACAAAGACTACGAATGAAGAATTAGAGAAAATTATTGAATAAAAAATATTTATAATTTATGAAAAACATTAATAAATAAATGAAGGAAGATAAAATTAATAAAAAAAACGCATTTTATAAATTAAGGAGAGATGAAAAATTTGATGTTTTATTTTTATTTATTAAAAATGAGTATAATCTTTAAATTGACTCAAATTTTAACTCATATTCACAATAGAAAATTGTCAAAATAAATTTTAAAAAAAATACTCAATAATAAATATTTCATTTAATTTTTTTTTTAATAATTAATATATTTTTTTTAAAAAATAATATATATAATATAACTTTTAGGATTGGAGCCTTCTTTCCTCGCAAACCTAAGGCGATTGCCTAACTAGCCTAGAGTTTAACATCGGCGCCATCTGCAGCCATATCAGCTATCTTCTTAATTGTTGGAAAAAAAAAAAAAAAAAAAAAAAAAAAAATTCTGCTTTCTTCCATACAAAAGAGAAATTATAAATTATCGGTTCGAATTAGAAACGAAGGTACCGAAATGGAATCCTCTTGTAGATGCTTTTCATAAATTTATGACATAATTAATAGATTTACAACCATACACGAAAAATTACTTGGTAAAGATCATTAGTACTAAGAATATTTGTAAAGGGTAATATTTTGAACTAGTTTCTGCATGTATATATTATTATAAATGTAACTCCGACAATAATTAGAACCCTAAAATATATATATTAAATATGATTGATTGTATATTATTATTAGAGAAAGTAAAAGAAAAAGATTGTCGATATATAAGAGACTAGAAAATATTAAAACTTATTTTTATTATTTAAAATGTATATATTAAAAAAAAAAAGAAAATATGAATGAAAATCTTTAATCACTCATTCATATTTTGATTTTATGATCTACATTCAATTAAAACAAAGTATGGTAATATAGATGACTTTTCAAAAGAAATTCTACTTTATAAAAAAACCCTAAAATCTTCCTTCCTTTATCCTATAGCTAGGACACCTCGTCTATGTTCCGAGAAGAGACAGTGTAACTGTTTAGGTAACAATTGGCTAGAAAGAATAGCTCATTTGATATTAGTCTTGCATACATGTTATAGAATATTGAGTTACCTTTTACGTTATATGTTAATATTAATTTTTTATTATTATTTGGATTTTATTTTTTTTTTTTTAGAAGAAAAAAAAAAAAACCTAGTTGTCTACAATGTAGTGCCAATTTTCTTATGGTAGATTATGAAATTCAAACTACTCAATACATTGTCGATCTATTAGAAGAACGTGTGGACCCTCTTCGTAGATGAGTTTTATGACCTGATAACTCAAATATTGAAGATCTAGTTAGAATATTTGTTGGGTTATTTTTTGTGTTGTTACGTTTATTTTTAATTATCTCCGCCTTACCTAATCTATTTAGGTTAAGTATTTTGTCTGTACTAGTTTTATATTGATGTTTTGTTCTATTGCAATGAATGATTTTAATCATTCATTTGTGTAACATTATTTTTTAACGAAATTCTACTTATAAAAAAAAATCTTTCGAGAAGAGACAATGTAAGTTTAGGTATCAGATACTAGAAAGAATACCCAATTATTGCATAACCTATTTTTGCTCAATGCATTACGTAAAAAACCCAGCTTTGCGCCTGGTGTGAAAGCCCATATGGTGCCATTTTTATGGCAAGATAGATTATGATCCAACTACTCATACAACGATCAATTGGGTGGGGATCCTTAGACATCGTGATGCAATCATATCACATCTCAACTAGGTATGTATATTTTTAGGGCTTCTTGGTTTGTATATTCATAATGATACCATGAGTGCTTTGGGTGGCAAAGTAGCTTATCCATTAGAAAATTTTAAAATATTCTTTTTATTATTTGAAAATATATATGACAAAATTTCCAATGACGTCTTACATTCAACAAAAACAATAATATTTTGTTAGCCATATGAGGCATGAGTTGTTTTTTATATATATTCCACATGACATTGAAAAGGACAATAACTTTTATTAATTAGATTTGTTTTGTGCATATCTTTCCATTCAACCTAATCACTCAATACCAGAGATTAAATAATATGCATTTGGATCAATATTTGCTTTAGCTATTGGACCACTAATTAAACATATATTAAACAAAATTATACAATTTTCGTCAATTAGATTCTTTATACTAATTAGATCCCTTTAACATTATTATTTTAGTTAAATAGTGTTTAGCTAATTACGTCCCTTTACTGTATTAAGTGGACGTAATTAGTGAAATCTTTTCAATAAAAGTTAAGATATAGAAAAAACTTATATGTAAAAATTAGGACCAAATAAGTGAATTATACATTCTTTTTATCTTTCCTTTTCAAGTTTAGATCCATTATGTCTTTTTTGTTAGATCATATGTAATGAGCAAACTCTCCAATAGTTTTTTTTTAAAAAAAAAAATTTGAGGTTTTATTTAAAACTAATGTAACTCGAATTATTAATTTAATCAAAATCTTATAATCGAGTTGATTAACTTTGATTTTTCTCCATAAAAAAGAACATATTTCTCCATGTTCTAAAGATTTTTTAAACAAATAAAATAGAGCTATAATGTAATATTATGCAAATAAAAAAGGTAATATTATACCTCTAAATGAAAAAATAAATTAAGAATTTTATGAAAAATACAAGAAAATTAATTAAAAGAATATAATTCTTTAGAAAAATAAAATTATGTGGCCATTTTACCCATATTTTGAGATCTTAGGCGATCATTTCATGCATTGGACAAGAAATATAGAGAGACAAGGATATATATATATAGAGAGAGAGAGCTGGATTACAAGCTAATCACAAAGATTTTTTTTAAATATATATTATTTTCAATCTCGAGAGTTGTTCCGAGGTGATTCAAACTCACAACTATTTATGGTTATAAGCGAGATTCTCATCAACTACACAGATATAATCATAACTATAACGTGATTTTAGAATCATAAATGTTTACGTTTGTAGGTAAGATATCTATCAACTGAGTTATGATGATACTACCTACACGATATGAATGAGATTACAATTTTATTGAACGATGAGGTTTGCCAGGTGTACCTCTGCTAAGACGACCCTTAACAGGCTTCGCCATAGGACGCACACCACCCCGGCTATGAATTTCAAGAACCGCTACTTTACTGCTACTGAAAGTTACCTGATGAGTTTCACTAGTGGCAATATTGTAATTTACACTTCTCTTCTTCACATCAGTAATTATAACCTCAGGATTCTTCTGATGATCTGATGAAGATTCTTCAGTACTCTTCTTGACTGCTGATTCTTGATGATGTTCAGGAACTTTCTCTATGTAATGATAATGATTATTGCTGCTGTTTGATTCGTAGTAACCGAAGCATTTGAACAGATTTCTGATGGAAGATTTAAAACCAGAGTGGGAATTAATGGCTGATTTTTGTAAAGCCATTTTAATGAAATTGTGATATAATCTTTCTATATATATGTATATGAATTTGGGATTTTTAATTTCAGAGGTTTCAAATATGTTTTGCAGGATGGTTCATACTTCCTTGTATCAGTACTTTATTATATATGGAGAACCATCACGAAAGAAAAAGAACAAGGAAAAACATACACAGAGAAAAGTGCAAACAAACACGTATATGATGGTCAACACAGGCGAGTTTGAAAGATGGGTTCTTCTGACAAATATGTAATAATTAATGTTTATGTTTTGACAGATAATAAGTACATATATATATTAACCGATTTAAAGAAAATACTCTTTATTAATTGAGTGAAAAATCTTCTATGTTTAATTCACTTTAACACAATCACATTGGACATTTAAGTGATGTATTATAATTTTAAAGGCCACTCTCATATATATATATATATATATATATATTTCTCAGGATTAGTTAATAATGATAAGAAAATATATTAAAAAAAACTTAATTTTATAAGATGATGAGGGATTATTATTATTTTCTAAATAACAAAGTATAAAAAAGGAGCAAAAAATAAAAACAAAAAAGGAAGAAGACAACATTTAGTATGTTATCGAATTTGATAAATAAAAGATAGATGAAAATCATCTCTATCATAATTCATCAAGGTGACAACATATATACATAATATACATATATATTTATTTATAAACCAAATTCACTAAGTAAAATACTAAGTCATTGGAGAACACATCACTGTCCTTAATAATGCATGCAAATATTTGGTAGTTGCTATACATTTCTTATATTAATATATATATATATATATATATATATATATATATCACACAAAGACGACAATGCTGAATCCTATTTGAAAAGGAAAGGGGACAAAAGAAAAAAAAAAAAAAAAGGTAGAAAACCTGCAACAAAAATATAAGGGTAATTTAAGGAATAAAATATACCTCCATGTGATCAACTGGGCTGTCTAAACTAATAAATCACGTTCACATTCTAGAACTCTCTTCGAAGCAATATAATTCTTTAAGTCATCTTCAAATTATTTTATACCTTAAATGACATGATTATACATACATATATATATATATGTGTGTGTGTTTTTCTGTCATTATTAAGGTACTTTTTTTTACTGGGAACAGTTTTAAAGACTCCATCACCGTGTCCTCATCGACCCTTCTCTTTTTTTTTTTTTTTTTTTTTTTTTTTTTTCATCACTCTGGGTCACCTAACCACTTTGAATTTGCGAATGCTAACTAGACTAAATAGACTAAATTCGAATTAGTCAAATTAAACTTTAAGTATTCTGTTAGACCATTAAGTACTCAAATAAAAATGACTATAATACTAGTATCAATTGAATATAATAATTAAGTCTTTTGACTTGGTACAATAAGAAGACATATTATATATGTTACACGAGGTCGAAGATTTGACATTCGCTATGAACGTCTTCTCTCGCATAAGAGTTGGACTCTGTAGTGATCAATTAATGATCAATTTTACCCTTTGCAGTTTCTTCTTATATATATATATATATTAACGAATAATTGGTGAATTTAGTCTCAAATAAATTTATGTTTAGTAAACTTAGTCCTAATTTTTTTTTTTGACTTTTAAAGTCCAAAACTTTTTTAACCTAAGACAACTAAGGTTCTATTTCGGCAAATTTCATCAAAATTTTTTAAAATTTAACAATTTGTATGATTTTAGTCGATTAAAGAAAGAATAATTAAGTCACTTTACATGAAATATCTACAAAATTAGAATAAAAAGGATGCAACACTTATTTACAAAATATTTTTGAATGAGTAAAACAATATATATATATATATATAAATATATTTCATGTAAAATGCCTTGATTACCTTTTTCTTTTATTCAATAAACCACACAAATCGTTAAATTTTAAAAACTTTTGACGAAATTTGTGAAAAAGGACGTTAGTTTTCTTAGGTAAAAAAGTTTAGGACTTTAAAAGTCAAAAAAAATATTTTAAGACTAAATATGTTGAACATAAATTTGTTTGTGACCAAATTCACCAATTACTCTTATAGTAACTTTTAAGCTTTTTCCATCTTATTAACTTTTCGAAGTAATTAGTGGATTTAGTACCAAAAATAATTTGTGTTTGACAAGTTTAGTTTAATTTTTTTATTATTTTTTAAATTTTTAAATTTTTAATTTTTTTACTCTTTAAGTCTTCTTTGTTACGAATTTCGTCAAATTTTTTTGAAATGTAACATTTTGTATGGTTTAGTGGATAAAAGTAAAAGATAATTAAATTATTTTACATAATATATATATCTTTTTACCCTTTCCATAATGTTATGTGGATGAGTATGTCAACTCTATTTGATCTAAATTTGTAAATATTTTATGTAATGTGACTTAATTAATTACCCTTTCTTTTATTGATTAAATCACACGAACTGTTAAATTTTAAAATTTTTTGACAAAATCTGGAAAAAAAAATCTTATTTTTCTCTAATAAAAAGTTTTGAACTTTAAAAACGAATAAAAATAACTTACCAAATATAAATTTACTTAAAATCAAATTCACATATAATAAATAAAATTATTACTAATTAAGTTATAAAATCTTTATCTCTTCTATCTAACTTTGATTCCTCAATCTTTTGGACAATTAGATTAAAATTTTATAAGATGACAAAAAGACAAACACCTCTGGACAGAAGGAAAGAAGACAAAGTTTTGTGGCATGAGAGAGAAAGAAGAAAATTGCAGTTATACTCGTCTTAGTCAACTCGTGGTAGATTATTTTAATTGCAGACATATACTATTACCTTTGGCTCATCTCGACATGCACGCGTTGAAGAAGAAGAAGAAAGATATATATATATATATATATATATATATAATATGTATATATATATATATATATATAATATGTATATATGTATATATATATTGAGTCATGCATGAGGTCTGTAGAATTAATGTCTGAACCCTGAATTATTTCTTTGATTATGAATTTGCAACTGCTGACTATAGATCTCCAAATTCTCCTAAGTCTAATCATATCCAACACACACACACATATTTATTCATATATATATATATATATATATATATATATATATATATATATATATATATATATATATCTGTGTGTGTGTGTGTGTGTGTATGTATAAGCTAGGGTTGAAGGCAATTCTTTATTATGTGGAAGTTGGAATTAGTCTCGGATTTTGTTGGTCTTTTATATTCTAGTGGTGTGAAATCAGTGTCTATTGAATATATTAGTAAGCTTAGCCACTTATAAATGCTATATGAAATTTTGAGTTGTGAATTTTATATAAGAGTTAGTTTGAGACGTTCTTTTGAAAAAGAGTTAGACTTTGTAAGTATAAAACGAATTAAATTGGGATTAATCAGAAAAGTGATTCATGAATACGGATAGTATAATAAAAATATATTGTTACAAATGGCCAAAAAGTTGTACAACAAATATTGTATTTATTTATTTTTGTTTGAAAGATAATATTTTGAAAATTTATATTATGATGAACCATTCTAAAACCTAGTTCTATTATATATATATATATATATATATATATATATATATATATATATATTCTTATATGATTTAATTGGAAAGAAAGTGTATTTTGCTACAAATTGAAATTAAAAATTTGTGACATAAACTCATAATCTACTGTTATAAATTTTAATATTTCACTTTTTATTCGATTAAATTTAACATATAACAGAATATATAAAATCAATGTTTTGCATAAAAATAGAGATTTAAAAAAAAAAATGGAAGTGATTAGGGACTTAGTTGGGTAAAAAAGAAGAAGTTAAGGGATCTAATTGACAAAAACTTATATAATTAGATATCAAATTGATTAATTATTCTAAAAATGATAATAAATTTTATATGATGATATAAAATAGAGTAATTGGTGATTTTGGTCTCAAACAAATTTATCTTTGGTAAGTTTAGCCCTAAAATATATATATTTTTATTATTTTTAAAGTCCCAAACTTTTTTACCTAAGAACATTAAGGTCATTTTTCATAAATTTCGTCAAAATTTTTTAAAAATGTAATGGTTTGTGTGATATACTAAATAAAAAGAGAGGATAATCAAGTCATTTTACATAAAATATATCTTTTTATATATATCATTTTACCCTTTAGATAATATTTTGTGAATCACTGTTGCAACTCCTCTTTACTCTAAATTTGTAAATATTTCACGTAAAGCGACTTAATTATCCTTTCTTTAATCGACTAAATCATACATACAGTTAAATTTTAAAAAATTTCAATGAAATTTGTGCAAAAGGACCTTATTTGTTTTAGGTAAAAAAGTTTGAGACTTTAATATTATGTATTTTGAATTATAGATGTTCTCGTTACACTCTCTATTACATCAATACTTTGTACAATGAAAATCACTTTCTTCTTAATTGTAAAACAATAAAATAATTTCAACCAAATATATATATATTATAAAACTACGAAAGATAATGACATAATGGAAAGAAAAAAAAAAAAAAAAATAAACATACAAATTATACGTAGAAATCCTAAATCGAAAAAAATCACGATAGAGAGAATAATTCAAAATTTATAAGGGAATTACAAATTTTTCATCAACACAAAAATATAAACCTTAAAATATTTATATATATATATATTTATTAGATGATCCTGTCCCGAAATTGTAACCCATCACTAACTACCATTTTTTCTCAAAAAAATAATTTTCATAAATAAGTCTCACCGTGAACTTTTTAGGTAAATTCATAATAAAATTTTCACGGGACTAATTAATCACAATTAATCAAAGTAGAAATTAATTTGGCGCCAAATTAGGGAGCTGATCATGATCATGATCATGAGTGACTATATTTTTTGCATGAGGATTTCCTGGAGGACCTCTGCGTCGTTCTTTCACTGGCTTCGATTGGATCTCTACTTGTCTGTTGCTCTTCTGATTCTGATGGCCGGAAATAATAATGTATTCTTTTTTTGTGTCGGCAGCGCCGTCCATAACTTCAACAAGTTCATTGCTGTGATGTTTTTCTTTGTAAAGGTTATCAGAATATTCAATAGGTTTTTTGGTGTAAAGCATTTCTGATTTGTGACTAAAGCATCTAAAATATATATTTCTGGTGGAAAAATATCCAAAACGTGAGATATTGGAAATTATAGATCTTTGAAAAGCCATTGAAGTATATATATATATATATATATATATATATCTTAATTGGTATATATATTTATTGGACTTGCAGGGTTTCAATTTTTCTTTTTCCCCTCAGAATCTTGAAGGAAGTGAGGAGTTAAAAGGGGAAGGAGAAGAAGAGATAAATGGGACTTGGAACTTGGAAGTTGTTTCCACTCATTATTTTTTGCTCACAACTTTCTGCAGATTTATAGATCAAAGATGTATTAGAATTTCGAGGAAAACGAATGTAAACACGTTTCTAGGTCAACACAGAGATGAGTTGATATATAAAATATGTCAATTCATATATATATATATATATATATATATATATATATATTTGACAATAATGCATAACTCAATTGTTAGCAGTATCATTTATGATTTGGAGGTTATGAGTTCGAGACATGATAGAAGTTACAACTTCTAAATATATATATCTTTTAAATTAATATGATGTTATAATGAAACGTCTTGTGAGTTCTACCTTTTCTTCTTTGAGCAATAATTTATTGATCAAAGTGAAAGAAATTTGGTTCTTCTTAAGTAAGGTCTCGAGTTTGAACCTTAGGTATGAAAAAAATGGGCGTTAGATAAAGCTTCTCTTGAAAAAAATATTTGACACGATTCCATTCCAAATTATTTTGAGTCCAAAGTGGCTAATGAAGATTAAAAGGAAAAAAAAAAAAAAACTTCAATCTCCATTTTGTTAGATTATGCTTATTATATTGATTAATTTTACTGACATATATCTTAAAAAGTGTATATAAAGATAAAACACTATGAGAACAAAATAATAGTTTGATTGAGGTAATTTTTTTTTTTTTTTAGTTTTCAAAGTTTATTAGTCAAGTGAAAGGTTTTTGGTCCAATTCATCTCGAGAATTACCCGATACTATAGTTTAATTGTATATGTCGAGTTAGTAGATGATATCATCGAGTTAAAAAAAAAAAAAAAAAACCTTAAATGAATGATTTAAATTATAAATTATGTCTTGTCAATACGTATATACTACATGACCGTGTCAGTCAACTCTATTTCAGTAAACTACTGATTATTATCAATTAATATTAAAAGTTAGTCAAAAGCAAGAAAAGAAGTCTTTCTTTTTCTTTTTTTTTTTTTTTTTATGAATAAGTCGTTTTTAATAATAACAAATAATATAAATTAATAAAATTTTGATTTAATACAATATAAATTTCATATGAAATTATAAATTAAACAACGCTTTTTCTTTAATTTTTGAAAAAGAATTTAATGAGAAATCGCATTATGAGTGTTATATGAGGTAGAAGGTTCGACATTTGTTGTGAGTGTCATGTGTGACTTTTCCACCAGTAAGAGTTGAACTGAGAAAGTACAATTAGAATTAGATTTAAATTAGTTGGAATCGTGATGATTCTAGATATAACCTTTAGTGGTAAATTCTACTTTCCTAATAGCTTAGGGAAGTTAGTGTGCGGACTCCTAATGCTTCCTTCAGGGCGAATGGTTGAGGTTTGAAATCTCCTGAGGTGGTTAGCGTCATGTTAAAAAAGCTCTGGGCTAGGCCCGAGTGCTCCGCAGGCTGAGTCCGGATTAGTCTCACTAAATGAGGTGGGGACACCGGACGCGCCAAGTGGGTATAAAAAAAAAAAAATTCTACTTTCCTATTTTCTGGAGATTATTTATTATTTTTAAAAACCCAATGAAAATGTCAACTGTAGCTGCTCTGTAGTAGTTGGTAATAAAAAGGACAAGAACGCGGTGAGAAATTTTTTTTGTGACTTTGAATGATTCTTTCTTCGGCTAGTAACTATATAATATATATATATATATATATATATATATTTCACCTAATATTCTCCTTAGTTTGATTTTACTTATATAATTCCAGCTTCATATATATATATATATGGATTATTGGTAAGATTCGACATATTATATCGATGTTCGAGATTTTAATTAAAGATAACTTTTGCCTACACAGTGTAGTACTTAGTTCTCATAAATTGAGCTGATTACTTTATCTACTAATATTGTTAGGATCCGTGCCCATAACTCGTGATCTTGTGTAAGAATTGTGAGCTTGATATTATCCACAATTAACTATTTGATATTATTCTCGTTGTATCAAAAAGATATCTCGTGACAATAAATATCTCGATGAATACTTATATTTCATAGCACATTCATACATGCTTAAAAGATAATTGAAATTTGACAAATAAATGATAAATAAATTTTGATTTAAAAAAAATTAAGAAGAAAAAGATAATTCTGAGGAGATTTTAAATATAGAGAGTTATCTTGCAGTTGAAATAATAAATTTTCATTCATACATTTGTAGAGTTATAATAATTTTTTCTAATATTTTTAAAGTTCAAAGATAAAGAGTCAAAAATAAAATTATTTATTAATATTTTAAGTTATTTTATTTCCTAAATTTGGTTAATTGCAATTTTTAAGAGGATTTTTAAGAAAAATATTAAACATTCGTTCGTGATCACCCGTTTTCATATTTCCAATTTTATGCCTCCTATAAATGATTTTTTTTTTTTTTTAAAAAAATATTAATTATATATTTTTTTAATATAAAAATATATAGAAGGACCAATTACTTTTTACTAAATAAATATTTGAGGACCTAAACACTACAAAAGAAATGCTTAAGGACCAAATTTGTCAAATGTAAATAGGTTAGGGACTATGTTTGCAATCTTCCTATTTAAATGGTAAAATTCCAAGTATATGTATAGTATATAAAAATTGGACGTTTCATAAATTATTTTTGTTTGGATAAATAAATTCTTTTATATATATAATATATATATATATATATATATATATATATATATATATATATATATATTATAATTGAGGCCCTTTATTAGGTCCTAAATTTAATTTTAACTTTTTAATCTTTAAATTATTTTTGTTTGGATGATTGATCTTTAAATCATTTTTATTTGGACGAATTGATACTCAATTTTGTCCAAATAAAAGTAATTTAAGGATTTAAAAAATTAAAAATAAAATATAGAGACTTGATTGTCTAAGTAATAAAAAGTATAAGACTCGATGATAAAAAATAAAATTTAGAAATCAATTTATGTAAACAAAAATAATTCAAGGACAAAAACATACAATTTTTTCCTACAAAAAATAAAGAAAGAAAAAATGTGAGGGAGAAACAAAATGAACAAATATATATATATATATATATATATATTATGAGATAATCACGTTACAACAATTAATTTGTACCAACAAGGGCATATGTTTCCTTTTCTTTTCTTTTCTTTTTTTTTTTTTTTTCCTCCCTAAAACTACTTCCAAGGTTTTGAAGTACATATATATATATATATATAAATATATATGATCAGATGACCTTGGTTTTACTGGTTTTTCCAGGATCTCCTTTGTTAGTAGGAGGTTTTACCGGTGGTGCTCTGTCGAGGCAAAGTAATCCGCGTCCACCATGATGTGCAAACAAGGGATCAAATATCAAGTTTTCGGCTGCCTGAATCAGATATCTTATGACAATGAACAAAAACCATGAACAAGAAGAGGAACAAGATTGTGAAGAATCCATGCATGAACGAGAAGCTATTTTCAGTTCTGAAATCTCAGAAGAACTGTGATATATGATATATATATGCTCTTCATGATATTCAATTGTCTTACTTTTATATACATACATATGTGTGTGGGAAAGGGGTAGTGTGAGCATGCGAGTGTTGACGAAGACCGATTAATACTTCGGTAAAGTAGAATAGAGTAGAGGTAAGGTTGAACTTAAACATGAATTAAATTGTTTCAAAATTTCAACAAGAATCAACCTGTTTAATAATCATGTTAATCTACTAACTTAATTCTTTATTTTAGGTATGTATATATATATATATATATATGGTGGAAAAGGGTAATGTGAGCATTAGAGTTGAAGAAGGTCAAGACTCGAGTAGAGTAGAGGTTATATTTGCAATTCGTATCGAATTAGATTAATTATGTGTGAGTTACATAAGAGATTTAGATTAAACAGATCAATTTAAACCTAATTTATTAGATAATTGTACTTAAAATTTTAAATTATGTACCATTTTAATCATTTGCATCACCTCTCTCTCTCTCTTATATATATATATATATAGTGAAAAGAATAATTGGTGAATTTGGTCTCAAACAAATTTCACTTTGGTAAGTTTAGTCCCAAAATATATTTTTTTTTTAACTTTTAAAGTCTCAAACTTTTTATTAGAGAAAAATAAGGTCTTTTTTAAGAATAATTGGTGAATTTGGTTCCAAACAAATTTAACTTTGGTAAGTTTAGTCCCAAAATATTTTTTATAACTTTTAAAGTCCCAAACTTTTTTATAAACTGAATTTTTTATTTTTTATTGGACTTCAATTTTTATTTTATTTTTAATTAGATAAATAGGTTATTTTTATTAAATTTATTAATTTTTAACCCTCAAAATTTATATTTTAAATATATATAAATATGTAAATAATATTTTTATTAAAATTTAGTTGAAAGTTAAAACTAATAAAAATTAAAACTAAAAATATTTAATATTTCAAGTTTTTATACAAAAATAAAAAAGTGGAGTTTTTTTTTTTTTTTTTTTTTTTTTGATAAGCATAAAAAAGTGGAGTTAGTTACACTCAAACTATTGGGAAAAAAAATAATATATATATTTTTTTTGAAACTTTTTTTTTTATTTTTTTTTTTTTTTGACAATTTTACCTTTTCCTTTTATTAACAAACTGAGGAACCTTATTTTTCTCTAATAAAAAATTTTGAAACTTTAAAAGTTAAAAAAAATATTTTGGGACTAAACTTACCAAAGTTAAATTTGTTTGGGACCAAATTCATCAATTATTTTTAAAAAAGATCTTATTTTTTCTCTAATAAAAAAGTTTGGGACTTTAAAAGTTAAAAAAAATATTTTGGGACTAAACTTACCAAAGTGAAATTTGTTTGAGACCAAATTCATCAATTATTCATATTGAAAATGTCTCTCTACCACCAAGCATGGTGGTCGGGTTGTGAAGCACCCCAGGCTCACATGAACACCCAAGGTTTGAACCTCACTGATGACGTAGAACTTTGCCAATTCTTTGAGAGTATTATGAGCTGGCCAATCTTTAGTCCTATGAACTTGTGTCTTATCTCCTCGTGTGCTAATGGGGCTAGGGTGACCAAGTTGGACTTAGTCTTAGCGAGCTGTGACCCTTATACTGCGAATGAACATTCCCTATTGATTAGATTCCTTTAGTTGGGTAGTCGTATCGGGTCTTATACCTAACCCATTTTTTTTTTTTTTAAAAAAAAGGAAAAATGTCTCTCTCTCTCTCTATATATATATATATATATTTTTTTTTTTTTGATAAGTGAATCTCTCTCTCTCTCTCTATATATATATATATATATATATATATATATGGTGTGAAAAGGTTAATGTTAGCATGAGAATGTTGACAAAGGCTAAGACTTGACTTTGAGTAGAATAGAGTGTGGTTTGAATGAATGGAAATATTTGTCTTCAAAGGAGGACTTTAGTTGTAAGAATTTGCCACGGTTGACCATAGCTTTCAACTTTCTTATATTGTTTTGTGAACCACAGAATATCTTGATAAGAATATAATTGATTTTTTTTTTCTTCTTTTTATTTAAATTTAAAAAATATATATATTTTATTTTATTTTGATGGAGGTAAAATTATTATTATTAATATTATTTTTTCAAATTCAGTTTTATATTTTTTATTATTTGAATAATATTTTATTTTAATTTTTTAAAAGTAAATTTTATTTATTCTAAAAAAAAAAGAAAATTTTATAGTGACATAATAATTATCGTATTATCGTCATGTGTCCCTCTTTCAAATAAAAAATAAAAAAAAAATAATAATAATGAATAAAATAATTTACAGCTAAAATAAACTATTTGTTTTTCACTTTCTGTGTTACAATGTATGTATGTTTGATTAACTTTACTATGATAAAATTATTTTTTGAAAATAATAATAAAAAAATATATATACAAAACAAGATTAGTCCTCTAATTAACTTAGATTAACTTTATTCTTTCTATTAGTTCGACAATGTTCTAAGTAACAAATAATATATAAAAATATATTTTAATACCTTAATTAGAAATTAAATTGTTTTAATTATTTTTTTCTAAAAAAAGATTTTTTTTTTATAAAATTAATTAATGTTTACAATTTTATAATTGAGGATAAAAAAATAATATATATTAAAACACGTGTAAGACGATCCTTATTATAGCCACTTCTTGTTTATTGTCAAACATTTCAAAGGGACTTCAATTTTTATTTTGCAAGTCCATTGTACATTTCTGTCTAAAAAAATAAATATTTTTTAAAATATATTTTAAATAATTTTTATATAAAAAATAGTTAATTATCTCTAACCCTAATTTAGATGTGTTATTAATGATATAATATAATGCAAACATTTTTTTATTTACATTGTCTTTCCCTACAATTTTTATTCTAAATACAAACTTAAAGTTTAATATAAAGGCATCATTTAACTTGTCTATCTACACGAATATACATTACTATTTAAACAACTATTAACTCTTCTTTGTCTGCAGTTATTAATTTATAAACATTTATTAATTTTATAGTTAGTATTACATTATTTATCTCTATCATACATCTTTACATTTTAAGTGATTTAAGTAATTACATGAAGGGCTATTTTAGTAATTTTGACTAAAATATCTATCATTTTCTTGATATTGATAATTTATCTAAAATAATTTATAAGAATAATAGAAACTTTCAAAAGAAAAAAATCCAAACGTTGACTTTTTCTTGTCCACCACGTTGACTGAAGTCTGCTTTCGGATTCAACTAATTCATCCATTCCACTGTTTGTCTGTTCTTTTTCTTCTTCTTTTTTTTTTTTTTTTTTTTTTTAATTAAATATTTTAGGGTATAATTTGAACTTATATATATATATATATAAAGACGAAATATAAATATAAACTCCTTTTAAATTATTTTTATTGTTATTTCTCTACGATATTTATGTATGTATATGAGTTTTTATTACTGTACATTTTCTTTTATTGAATGATTTAATGTTTTTTTTTAATATACAAACTTACATATAATATTATATATGAATTTCTGTTTATACAATATTTGTGATTATTCTCTAATACACTATAAATCATGTGTATTTCTAAAATCTATATATCAGCTATCCAATTGACTAGAGCTTTCAGCTATCCTATATTTTGTTGTGAACCACATAATTTCTTGATAAGAATATAATTGAATTTATTTTCTTTTTTTTTTAATTTAATTTAAAATAATATATTTTTTTAGTTTGCTGAAGGTATAATTATTATTATTATTATTTCAATTTTTTTACAAGTATTATTTCATATTTATTTTATATATTTTAAATTATATATAAATATTAATATCTTGATTACAAATTAAAATTGTTTTAAATAATTTTTTTTCTACTAATTTTTTTTTTATAAATTCCTTTTTACAATATTAATTAATGTTTACAATTTTGATAATTGAGGATAAAAAAAAATTAAAATACTTGTAAGTCAATCAGTATCAAATTGATTCTAATTCAATTTTATTTTTATACTATTAATTCATTCAAGTTCACCTTACATTTTTCTCTGAAAATAATATAAATATATATATATTTAAAAAATATAATATAATGAAAACATCTTTTCAATTTAAACTGCATCTTCGTGCAATTTTATTCTAAATAAAGATATCCTTTAACTTAATTATCAATATCAATATGTATTACTATTTAAATAACTATTAACCCTTTTTTTGCAACAATTATTAATTTTATAGTTAGTATTACATAATTTATCTCTATCGTACATGTTTACATATTTAAGTTCTATAATTAGTATTTTAGTAATTTGATTAAGATATATATATATATATATATATATATATATCATTTTCTTGATGTTGATAATTTATATAAAAAGTCTAAAATAATTTATAAGAATAATATGACCTTTCAAAAAAAAAAAAAAAAAAAAATTCAACACTTGACTTTTCTTGTCCATCACTTAGACTAAAGTTTACTTTTTTGATTGAACTAATTCACCCATTCCAATATGAAAATAGCATAATTACATTATTTTTATTGAAAAAATAAATTTTAAATAAATATTTTTTCTATAGTGTGCATTTATTATTTATTTTATATAGTAATATTTTTTAACTTTGAATTTCAGATTTTTATAGTTAGATATTATAAAATATAATCAATAAAGATATTTGAAAATATTGGTCAATTTTTTTTTCTTAAAGTTAAAAAAAAAAAAAAACCATTTCTCCTGATTGACCTTTTAATTTATATAAAAAGTCTAAAATATTTTATATAAATATTAGAAAAAAAAAAGAAGAAGTTTGAAGTAAACCTAAATAAATATCATTTATATTTTCTTTATTTTCTGTCCACCCTTATATTTACCTTCTTAATTAAAAATATTAAGGAGGAAACAAAGTTTGGACTAATTAGTCAAATATCCAAAATTAATTTTTTTTTATAATTAACTAAATTGACAGAATTCTAGAAAAATTCAACTAATTATTAATTTCTTCCATTAATTTTATATTAATTGTGCCCTTTGATCCTTATAGATTGGACAGAAGACTAAAACAGAAACTATTTTTCTACCAATACTGAATTAACTTGTAAAAAAAATGATTAACAGATTTTTTAATTATATAAAGAATATATATATATATATATATATATATTAAAATCTGAATAAAAATTGAAGAGTACACTTCACTTAAAAAGTTTATATGATGCTTTGAGCAAAAAGAATATTATATACTTGTCAAAATAGAGATAAATTTATTTTTATTTTTTTAAATAAAACATGTACAATATAATCCATCAAAAAAAAAAAAACAAAAAAAAAAACATGTACGATAAAAAATTATGTACATTTATTGATATAAAAGAAATAATTAAAGAATATTTTAATCTTTTTAACCAAATAGCATATTAATTTGGGTAACGTATCTTAGTGACACTTCTTAGAGTTTAAAATCTAAGTTTAGCACCTCAGAAATTTTTCGTTCACAACGTGCCATTCGGGTTTTAAAAGTCACACTACATTTCTTCCTGTCCGTTAGGATAGATATTTGACCGTTAGTCAACCCATTTTACCATGTTTGGGAGGGGAAATTTTGTCCAATTTTTTTTAAAAAAAACCTTTTTTTATAAAGGGTAATTTTGTAATTTTAATAAAATAAACCCTAAAAACTTAATTTTTCTCTCTCCTATTTTTCTTTTTCCACAAATTTGTTCCAAAATTCATATTTTTCTTTCAAAATTCAATTTTTTTTTTCAAAATTCAAATCTTTTTCAAAAATTTATTATATCTTCTTCCAAAATTCATATTTTTTGTTTTCAAAATTTAAAATTTTTATTTTTCAAAATTCAAATCTTTTTACAAAATTTATTATGTCTCCCCCCAAAATTCACATTTTCTTTTAAAATTCAATTTTTTTTTTCAAAATTCAAATCTTTTTCCAAAAATTATTATATTTTCTTCCAAAATTTATTATCTCTTTTTTTCAAAATTTATATCTTTTAAATTAATATCTTCTTCCAAAATTTATATTTCTTCTCAGTTCACCTCTACAATTTTAAGACTTCTATTAGGATGTAATTAATGCACAACAGTTAAGGTTTTGATATTTGAAAAAAAAAATTGCCCAAAAATTCAGAAAAAATTTAGATTAATTAAAATTCAAATGATGATAAAATAATACAAAATTAAACAAAAAAAAAAAATAATGATTCACCCCATTCTTCTTCTTCTACCATGGTGGCAACTCCACCAACGACAACACAACCGTGTTGACGGCAGTGACACAGAAGAAAAATAGTGGTGGCGGCACAAACCCATAATAAATTAATAATAATTCAAAAAATAAACAAACTATTCCAAAAATAGAAACTCTAACAACAATGCAAAAAAAACCCTAACAACAATGAATATAGCAAAATAAAATTTGGGAAAAAAAATCAAGATCTTGTCTTGTTGTTGTTGCCATCCGCGCCGTCGTTGCAGTTGCCACTCACTGCCGCCGCCGCCGCTGTGTGTGTCGTCGTCGCCGCCGCTGTTGTCGCCACTGCCGCCCTTGCCGTCGTTGTCACCGCCGCCGCCATTGTTGTAGGTGTATAGTTGGTGGAAGAAGAAGAAGAAGAAGAAGGAGGAGGAGGAGAGAGAGAAAATTTAGGGTTTTTAGGTTTTATTATACTAAAAATTACAAAATTACTATTTAAAAAAAAAAATATATATTTCTGGACAAAAATGCCCCTGCCCAAAACAAGTAAAATGGGTTGACTAACGGTCAAACATCTACCCTAACGGAAAAAATTGGCGGAATGGCATGTAGTGAGACTTTTTAAAACCTGAATGGCACCTTGTGAACGAAAAATTCCTGAGGTGCTAAACTTGGATTTTGAACTCTAAGAGGTGTCACTAGGATACTTTACCCTATTAATTTTAATATTTTATTAAAAGCATTTTTTTTTGTGAAATTAGTCCCCGAATTATAAAAAAATTGTGACATTGACCATTCCGTTAAAATTTCCGTTAAATCACCTGTTAAGTTTTATATATAAAAAAACTAAAGGTAATTTTATCATTACACTATTTAAATGTGCTTAATAATATATATTTGCTCCTCCTCCATAGAATTTCCAGGCTTCGGCGGCCTTACTATTTATGAGCGAAAAAATAGAATCCTTTTTACAAAATTCCATCAAAATTTTTAAACATTTAATGGTTTGTGTGATTTAGTCAATTAAAGAAAGAGTAATTAAGTCACTTTACATTAAATATTTATAAAATTAGAGTAAAGAAGGGTTGTCACACTCATTTACGTTTAGGACTTTAAAAATAAATAAATAAAAAAAAAACACTTTAAGACTAAATATGTCAAACATAAAATTGTTTGAAACCAAATTTACTAATTATTCATTTATATATTGTATCTCCAATGGACCCGTTACTCCCATCATGTTGGTATTCTTGGGACTGCTCTAAAAAAGTCTCATACTAATGGATAAATGTAACTCCTTATATACTAAACAATTCTTGCATAATCTTTAGATGTGAGACTTAAGTTGATATCACAAGACCAACAGTTGACACAAGATTTGTTGAAAGCTTTTTTCTTATTCTTTGGCTGAAAGATACGAATGTATGCAACTTGGGGCAGCCATTGATGACGACAAAGACTCTGACAACCACTATTCAAAATAAAAATTTATCTAAATAACAAATTATCAAACTTAAAAAACTCAGACTTTATAAAATAATTTTACTTTTCTCAAGTTAGAAAAAAAAAAAAAAAAAAAAAAAAAAAAATCTATTATCAAAATATATAGTTTCCAAATTTGCCTTTGATTGGTCAATACTCAATAGTTTCAACTTAAACTGAGTTCAAAAAAAAAAGAATAATTCAATCGTCAAAGTCAAATGGTCTTGCCATTCCACACGTTCATCCTCAACCCACTGATCATCAAAACCAATAAGCGCATACATGCATACATATATATGTATGTATATATAGTACCTACTATATCCTCCAACAACCAAATAAACCATCTACGCTTCAGCCCAAAAGAACAAGAAAAGCACATATCTTCTCTCTATCTAGCGCTAGCTCTCTCTCTCCCCTACTGTCCAAGAATAGTAATATAACCAAGAAATTCAATTTCAAGAAACTGCTTTAGGAAATATAAAATATTTGAATCAATGGCGACTGTTGCATACTTTCTTCTTCTTCTTCTTCATGGTTTCCATATTCCATTAGGGTTCTTCTCCAATCCTTTGAGAAACAGATTATCGGTTCAGTGTATATAGAAGAAGATTCTTTCAACTTCAACAATGAGATTTCTTGCTCCATTAGAGCACCTCCTTCCAAAGGTCCTCCTAACAAAGGAAAACCTGGAAAACCTCATTAATTAATTAATATATATATATATATATATATATATAATATAATATAGATGCACCCATGTGCGAGTTTCGTGAACGGCGGCGCAGGGCAGTTGCTGGGCATGCATGGTGGCCGGCCGACCGCGCTCTATGGAAAACCGAAATGGTGCATGGGTACATTTTTGCAAGAATTCAGCATAAGGGATTTTGTAAATTCTTCAAGTTAAGTACATTGTAAGATTTTTTTTTTCCCTTTTATTAGGGGTTTCTTCTTTTTTATTTTTAAGTGCTTCTGAAAATCAGATGCCTACAAACACTCAAGAATGTTGAGTGAAATTTATGTAATATCTTTATTTATTGCAAGAAATATTTATCACTGCAAACCAATTTTCTGAAAGAAATTATTCAGAAATTTTAGGTTTTATATGTTGGGCAAAAAGTTTATTCTTACTTCATCAAAGATAGTATTCCTATGAGAAATTATAATCATTGATCATTATACTATAAAAAGCTTGATGACAAACTTATAAATTTTGTCTATGTTTTGGAACACAATAAACATCAAAGAGGGATAAATGAGGAATGCATATAGAACCAACACCTGCTAAGGGTATGTGAGTGTCATCAGCAGTCATAACAGTGGTAGGGGAAGGAGATTTTGACATATGATGAGATGCATCGGAATCTAAGATCCACAAGGAAGAAAGTATATTTACAGTATTAACAAAATTCAGATTTAAAGCAGATAAAGTAGACATCGCATACGGTGAATCATCCTTTACAAGAGCCATTAGCAACAAACGATCCTCTAAATATCAATGCAAGTCAAGCAAAGTAAATAAAGATCTCAAGATCTCAAGTAACCAAAATTTCCAAACAAATGCAAATTCTCAAATCCCAAATTATTTCAATTTCCCAAATTTCTCAACAGAAATTCTCAAATCACAAACCACTTTATTTCAAACAAAATTTCAAGATATTCAATTTGATACTTCTCCTAAAGTTCCAGTCAAATTTTATTTACCAATAAAATATACAGTCAACCCAAACAAATATAAATTGCAGTTAATAATTCTAAACCTCAACCAAATTAACAACGACAACAACAATCAAAAGAATCACCTTTGATTTTCAATTCCAATAATTTCCAATTCCAAAAGATATTGTGTGATAGAGTTTTCATCAATTCAAGGCTCACCCGATCAACCCAAATTTGAAAACGAAATACCTCAATCATTCAAAGTTTATGACAAAATTCCCCGATCTCCAAGTTGGAACCGCGAAGAAGGTGACTAGATTATAAAATTCTCCTATTAAATTTTTAATCAAACATCTCATATTTTGGCTCCGATACCATTAAAATGATGTGTCTTAATTTTATTGATGTAGGTTTTATATATTATATATACACATAAAATATAGAGTTATTAATTTATTATATATGATTTTTTTACTAATGAATACATATATATTAGTACTTTTATATTTTTTTAGTATTTATAATTAAGTGATTTATAATTATTAATCGCTTCCCAAAAAAAAATAAAATTTAATGGTTAGTGTATGAGTATGTTATGACAATCCTCAATCTTTTTTTTCTTTAAAAAAAAAAAGAAAACAGAAAAAGAAAATCGAATTTTATAATTTTATTTTTTTAAGTCACTTATTTATAAATATTAATATTAAAACATTTGAGATATTGTATATATACAATACTTGAATACTTTCAATAAATTTATAAATACATGGTTAAGTTCATGAATAGTATAAATTTATGTTAATATATATTATTTTTTTAAAAAAAAAATTATCAAAAAAAAATTATGAAATTCATTTTTGCTAACAAAATTATGGTGTTTCTTATTATAAAAAAGTTATATTTTTATTTAATTATATCATTTTATTATTTGATATTTGTCAATTACATTTTAATTTAATTTTTTTTTTCTTTTTTTGTCTTTTAAAAAAGGGGATAATATACATACTAGTGGAAAAATAATGACAAAAATAAATGAGATTTAGCTAGGTGTCTCTCAAACTTAGTTTTTTAAGAAACTGATTTTTATTATTCTTATAAATTATTCTAGAATTTCTTTATACAAATAAACAATCAAGAAAATTATATATTATTTAATGAAATTCTTCAATAAATAATCATGTATTGGTAAATAAAATTAATTTATAACTATTTATAAATTCTATAAACACTCTACTTTTTTTTTTTTTTGTTCTGTTTGATGAATGCTTTTATTTAGGAAGACCTCACATAATAAAGCTTCATTGATTAAAAAACTTGTTAATTTGAAATTGAAAGGTGGGAAGTCTGTTTCTGAGCATCTCAATGACTTCCGGGATATTATTAACAAGTTGACTATTATGAAGATTGTTTTTGATGATGAGTTGCAGGCTTTGTTCTTGTTGAGTTCTTTGTCGGATAGTTGGGAAACCTTGGTTGTAACTATTAGTAACTCTGCTCCAAATGGTGTTCTATCCGTGTATGTGATCAAAGAAAGCATGCTTAATGAAGAAATCAGAAGAAAGGAGATGGAAGTTGATAATTCACAAGCTCTTGTTGTTGAGAATAGAGGAAGAAGCAAGAGTAGGGGTTACAAAGGTCATGATAACTCAAGAAATAGGTCAAAATCCAGTGATGGGAAAAATGTGACTACATGTCACTATTGCAAGAAGCCTGGTCGTGTCAAGAAGTATTGTTTCCGCTTGAAAAGGGAACAGAGAAAGAAGTATGATTCACGGAAAGAGGGAGATGACAAAAATACTGCAGCAACTGCTTCTAAAAGTGATGATGAGGTCACTTTGATTTGTGCAACTAGTGAGTGTCATCATGTTGATGGGTCGGACACAGAGTGGCTAGTAGATACAGGTGCTTCATATCATTGTGTTCCTAGAATGGAATATTTCATGAACTACCAAGTTGGTAATTTTGGTAGTGTCAAGATGGGTAATCAAAGCTCAGCAAGTATTGTTGGGTTAGGTGATATTCGTGTGAAGACAAGTGTTGGTGGCATGCTTACATTGAACAATGTGCGCCATATTCCCGATCTACGTCTTAACTTGTTGTCTGCTAATGTCCTTGATAAAGAAGGCTTTCGACATACTTTTGGAGATGGTAAATAGAAGTTGTCCAAGGGTTCTTTGACAGTTGCACGTGGCGAGTTGTGTTGTTCTTTGTATAAGACATATCCGATGTATGTTCCGGTGAGCATAATGCAGTGGAAGAGAAGAATTCTCCTAATTTGTGGCATCGCAGATTAGGACACATAAGTGACAAGGGGATAAAATTTTTAGTAGGTAAATCTCTTATTCCTGTTGATACTGCTATTGCTCTTGACCCTTGTGATCATTGTTTGGCAGGCAAACAACATAGAGCTTCTTTTTCTAGGAAGTCGACGAGGAGGGAAGCTAAGCTTGAGCTTGTGCACTCCGATGTTTGTGGTCCTATTGAAGTGGAATCTAATGGTGGTAACAAATACTTTGTCACTTTCATTGATGATGCTACTCGGAAGACTTGGGTTTATATGTTAAAGACAAAGAGTCAAGTGTTTGAAACTTTCCAAAAATTCCATGCTCTGGTGGAAAGGGAAACAAAAAGAAAGTTAAAATGTCTTCGTTCCGACAATGGGGGTGAGTATACTTCACATGAGTTCAAGAACTATTGCTCACTTCATGGCATTAGACATGTGAAGACTGTTCTTAGCACCCCACAACATAATGGTGTTGCAAAAAGGATGAACAGAACCATTGTGGAGAAGGTGAGATGTTTGTTGAAAATGTCAAATCTTCCTAAGTCATTTTGGGCCGAGGCAATACAGACTGCAGTGTACTTGATCAACCGTTCTCCATCAATTCCTTTGGGTCTTGGCATTCCTGAAAGAGCATGGAAGGGATGTGATCCCAAATATTCACATCTTAGAGTCTTTGGATGCAAGGCATACATGCATGTACCAAAGGATCGGATCGAAACTTGATTCCAAGACTAGTCCATGTGTGTTTGTTGGCTATGGTGATGAAGAGTATGGGTTTAGGCTTTATGATCCCGAGAAACAGAAGGTAGTGAGAAGCAGAGATGTGGTATTCATTGAGCACGAGATGGGTGCGGATCTTCTGAGTGCAAGGTACAATGCTAACTCAGATTTTTATGTTAATACTAATGATGTTTCTTCTGTCCCTACTTCTATTTCTGATGGTCAGTCAACACATGAGAATTTGGAGGCAACACAAGATGATGTTGAGGAGGTACAACCTGATGATGATGGTGATGTACCGGAGTTTGATAATGCTCCTAATGATGCTCAACTAGATGTGGAAGAGGTTCATGAGCGGGGGGAGCAACTTGTCCCGCCAGTGGATGATGTACATGTTCGAATGTCAAGTAGAGAGCGCAAACCTTCTTCAAAATATCCAAGCTCGGAGTACATCTTGGTCACCGATGAGGGGGAGCCCGAGAGTTTCCAAGAAGTGTTGTCTAGTGAAGACAATGATTTTTGGCTCGAGACTATGAAAGATGAGATGAATTCTTTGAAAAAGAATCGGACTTATGATTTGGTAAAACTTCCTCTAGGCAAGAAAGTCTTGAGAAACAGATGGATTTTCAAGAATAAGAAAGATGGTGAGAAGATTCTTAGGCGCAAAGCTAGATTGGTGGTCAAAGGGTGTAATCAGAAAAATGGCATCGATTTTGACGAGATCTTCTCTCCTGTTGTCAAGATGACTTCTATCGGAACTGTTTTGGGGTTAGCTGCAAGTCTTGATCTTGAGTTGGAGCAGCTTGATGTGAAAATTGCTTTTTTACTAGGTGACTTGCACGAAGAAATCTATATGGAGCAACCTAAAGGTTTTGAAGAAAAAGGGAAAGAAAAACTTGTTTGCAAGTTGAAGAAGAGTCTTTATGGGCTTAAGCAGGCACCAAGGCAATGGTACCGAAAATTTGATTCGTTTATGACAAGTCATGGTTATGAACAAACTTCTTCTGATCCTTTTGTGTATTTCAAGAAGTTCCCCGGTGATCAATTCCTTATTCTTCTTTTATATGTTGATGATATGCCGATAGTTGGACAAGATGCTAAAATGATTAGCAACTTGAAGATAGACTTGTCTAAGTCATTTGACATGAAAGATTTGGGTTCCGCAAAGCAAATCTTAGGCATGTAGATTGCTTGTGATAGGAAGGCTGGGAAGTTGTGGTTGTCACAAGAAAAATATATTGAACGAGTGCTTAATAGGTTCAATATGAAGAATGCTAAGCCAGTTGGTACACCATTAGCACCACACTTTAAGTTAAGTAAGCGAGACTGTCCTACAATAGAGAAGGAGAAAGCATATATGTCATCTATTCCTTATTCTTCTGCTGTTGGTTCTTTGATGTATGCTATGGGAGATATTGCACATTATGTTGGTTTGGTGAGTAGATACTTATCCAATCTGGGTAAGGCTCACTGGGAGTTAGTGAGATGAATCTTCGGATACTTGCGTGGCACTTCCAAACTTTGTTTGTGTTATGGAGGTGGTAAACCTGTTCTTGAGGGGTATACTGATGCAGACATGGCTGGTGATCTTGATAACGGAAAGTCTATCTCAGGTTATGTGTTCACATTTTCGGGGGGAGCCATTTCTTGGCAATCCAAGTTACAAAAGTGTGTGGCTTTGTCTACTACTGAGGCAGAGTATATAGCAGCTGTGGAAGCAAGTAAGGAAATGCTATGGTTGAAGAGGTTTCTTCAAGAGTTGGGTTTGAAGCAAGGTGAATATGTTGAACTTTGTGATAGTCAAAGTTCTTTTGATTTGAGCAAGAATTCTATGTATCACGCGCGTACAAAACATATTGATGTTCGATATCATTGGTTGCAAAATGTGATTGAAGGGAAGAAAATGAAACTGAAGAAAGTTCACACCGACAAGAATGGTGCGGACATGTTGACAAAGATGGTTCCTGGAAGCAAGATTTAAATTTGTTGCAAGCTTGCAGGAATGAGGTTCAAGTGATCATTGAAGCATGCTCGTCTTCCCCGTGTTAGGCTGGAGGGGGAGATTGTTATGGTCCAGCCCAAATTGCAATATATTGTTCTTTGTATTGCTTTGTTATTTTTTCTTTTGTGGGCTTTTTTATTGTGGACTTTTATTGTCTTTTACTTTGGCCCATTTATATCTCTTAGGGTATTTTTTTGTTGTGCGATTCCCATACACCAAAAAAATAGAGAGAGAAAAACAGCAAAAAGACAGAGATGGGGTGTTCTCGGTTTCACAGAGGCAGCAGAGATCAAGTTATCCGATCAAGGGTCAAACGTGGTCTGATTTGGCTGAAATATTGACAGCTTGTTCCTAACATCAAGGGCTTCATTTTTATTGGTCAGATTGTTATTTGGAGCTCTGGTTTGGTCAGAATCTTTATCGGACAGTACTGCTGTTTTTGGGTGATTTCTACTCCTTTTGATCTCTTATTGTTTGGAGTTTGTTGGTGGGTGTGTGAACCTTTTTGTAGACTGATTTGAGTTTATTTTACCCTCACTTATCAATAAGAGAAATATAGGGTGGACTCCTTAAACGTCCCGTGGTTTTTTTACTCTTCATATTGACGGGATTTTTCCACGTATAAATTGTGTGATTGTTGCAGCTTTTAATATTGTCTTTAAGGCTGGTTATGCACTGCATTTTACTGGATTTAGTTTGGTGAATTGGTTGTGACAATATTGGGTTGATTATATTGTGTCATTGGTTGATAATTAAAATTTCTTTTATTTCCTGTAAAATTAGAATTACAAGAAATATGGTAATTGAATACAACAATTATATTATAATAAATTTATAGGGTCCAATCTCTATGGATCCGTTGATTCAATCCGTCGTGGATTCGAGATGCGTTTTGGGCTTGTCTCGATCCAATTGTTTTTATTTTTTCCGAGGGGCATTTTTGGGCTGGATCTCGGAATGGATTCGATGTCGAGGGCTTTTGGGCTTGATCTCGATCTATCGAACAATTTGATTTCTTCTCTCGAGGGCTTTGGACTTTGTCTCGGAATGGATTTGGCTTTGAGAGGAAGGGCCGATCTCGACAGAGGTTCGATATCCTTCGAATATCTCTCAACTTCTCAGCTTCTTGAGTGAGTGAGTGTGGAACTCTGTATCTGTATGTGACCATTTCTTGAGGGAATTTGCCCTTTATTATAGATTCCCTTTATTTATAGATTGAGTGAGTGAGAATCAGTGGCTATGATGTTGCCACGTGTCACTCATCTAAGGAGGCAAATCATTTAATATCCAAATATATATAAATAAAATATAAATATATATTTAAAATATATAAATAATATTTAATTATATATTTAAATATATAAATAAAATTTATATATCTACAAATTGCCCCTTTTTGGGACTTGTTCCCGAGATTGAAGAATTTGTATCGGGAATAAGTTCCAAAAATCTTGGAGATATATATATCATATCAATTTTGGAGATAGATATAAAATTTGAATCAATTATTTGAGTTTATTTGAATTTAACTCAAGATAAATATGATTCGAATTCATATTTATATGAAGATAATATATATGTATATATATATACATATATAAAATATTTTTATGTTCAAATTTGAGTTCTAGTAGGATACTTCCTAGACTTTTTTAAGTCTATAAAAGGATGCCTCCATCAGAAATTTTTTATTCGGAACTTGTCAAACAGTAAGTTCACCTTGATAGATTCCTTTCTGCCAGAATTCCAAGAAAATTCTCCTTCTTCTTTTTTTTTCAACAAAAACCTTATATTTTTTTTTTTCATCTGTTTCAAGAAAACTTCTTTTTTTTTTTTTTTATTCCGCCTCTTTCAAAACCAACTCTCATGGCAGTCTAAAAGAGAATTTTTTTTTATTATTATTATTTTTCTCTCTCTCTCTCGAAAATCAAAAGTTTTTTTTTTTTTTTTTTTTCTCTCTCTCGTTTTCAAAATAAAAATTTTTTTTTTTTTTTTTTTTTTTTTTTTTTTTTCTTTCTTCTGTCGGCAGTGAAAACTCTTTTTTTTTTTTTTTTTTTTTTTTTTTTTTTTTTTTAACTATAATATTTTTTTGTTTCTCTCTTTTTTTAATAAAAAGACTTGACTTTTTTTTTTTTTTCTTCTTCTTCGGATTATGGATATTAAGGATGCTGACGAACCTTACAAACATATCGTCATTCTTGATCGTCGCAATGAGTCTCGAATCAAATCTTTAAACTTAGAAGTACATGAAGTTGGATTTGGTCCATTCGCACCCACGTCCCAAGGAGTCGCAAGCTACCACCGAATCACCAATTGATCTTCTACCACGACTCGTAATGTTCATCCTTCATCCCCTCCTCAAGTGGTAAGTTTGTTGTCATCTACTACTCATGAAGCAGATTCACAATTGCGAGAGTTTTCTCTTCCCTTTACTACTACAAATACGGAGAAGTCATCATGGCCTGTTCATTCATCCAACTTTGGTGAGGTAAGTTACACAAAAAATTACTGGGAGTGGACCGAGTACATTCTTGTAAATCATGAACGAGCCTTGAAGAATGCAGAAGTCTATGATGTTGTGTATGCGTCGTTGTTCACCTATGATCGTTGTGAGAATGTGATGCGTGCTTTTTGCAACCAGTGGTGTCCTTCGACCAACACTTTGCATACATCTATTGGCGAGCTGTCGATTTCAATTTGGGACTTATTCACACTTACCGGTTTACCCGCTTGCGGCCTCCTTTACGACGAAGTTATTCCATCTGCGAGAGAACTGTTTGACAAACGAACCCCTCAAAGCTGTAAGTATCTTTTTTTTTTTGCATTAGGGAAACTTGCAGATGGAGATCCCACCAGCATAATGCTTGAGCAATGGATTCGATTTTGGTTCAAAGGATTAAACAGTATATACCCCCCTCTGCCAGATCTTTGATATACGCGGAAGCGCCAATTGCCCTAAAATGACTTGCAATCCGACTCCTTCAACCTTTGCCGCAAATTCCTCCTTTCCGTAGATTTTGACAAATTATTTGGAGACTCAAATATTTCAGAGGCCATACGTGCAGAGACAGAATTGGCAGCATTCCTTTCATGTTGGATATGTAAGTTCCTTTTTCCATGTAAGAATGCAGGTTACATTCGTCCGGATGTTTTCAAAGTTGCAAGTTACATGGGTTGCAACATTTATCCTTCATCATCTTCGACGGTAAGTTCATTGTTATCAACGTTACTGTTCATCGTCGCCATCAACGTTGTTGTTCATCGTCGCCATCAACGTTGCTTGCTCATCGTCGCCATCAACATTGTTGTCTATTGCCTCAACATTGTGGTTTACCATCGTCGTCAACAACTTTGCAGCTCACCATCGTCGTCAACAACTTTGCAACTTACCATCGTTGTCAACAACTTTGCCGCTTACCATCATCGTCAACAACTTTGCAGCTTACCATCGTCGTCAATAACTTTGCAGCTCACCATCGTCGTCAACAACTTTGCAGCTTACCATCGTCGTCAACAACTTTGCATCTTACCATTGTCGTCAACAACTTTGCAGCTTGCAGCTACCATTGTCGTCAACAACTTTGCGGCTTACCATCGTCGTCAGCAGCTTTGTAATTTATCAACGTCGTCCCCAACTTTGCGGTTTACCAACGTCGTCCACAACTTTGCAGTTTACCAACATCGTCCACGACCTTGCGGCTTCGTCATCAACAACGTTGCGGATATCAACTTGGAGAATGATTTTCAACTTTCCAAATGTCTATTTGAAGGATTCATCATCAACTTTGTCAACATTGATTTAAGAAATCTTGCACCTTCGTCGCTTTGAATAAATTATAATCGTCTACGTTAATCTTCATCAACTTAATCAAATCATAGACTTTTCAGCGATTGGACAACTTTGTAGATAGATTAATTTCATGCCCCTTATTGTTTATTAATCTTGTAAACATATATTGTTTAAAAGAATTGAAATCAATAAAATTTCTCTTTTTTCACAACTTTGTCTTGCAGTTTTTTTTACTTCGCCTCGTTTTTTTTTTTCGCTTTTTGCTATGGTTTTTTTTTCTTTCTTTTCAATATTTTTTTTTTTTTTTTTTTTTTTCCCTTTTTTTTTTTGCTTTTTTTTTCCGCCCTTTTTTCTTTTTTTTTTATTTTTTTTTTTAGTACTGCAATTTTTCTTTACCCTTGTGCACCTTTTTTTTTATTTCCCGCAATCATTTTTTTTTTTGCTATGACTTGAACTTAGAATTTATCTAAGTTGCCTACGTATCCTGCAAAGGAATCAAGTCGAACGTAGTTCAAAGTTGCGATTTAAACTCATGCATTAAAGGAGTAACATGCGGTTTTAACTCGTGCAGGTCAAGGAGCATTTTTGCATCAACATATGAACTTGTAGACGGTTTACACTCGTATCAAGGGAGTCTTCTTCAACTTTTGAGATGGTTTACACTCGTGTCAAGGAGTCTTCTTCAACTTTGCAGACAGTTTACACTCGTGTCAAGGAGTCTTCTTCAACTTTGCAGACAGTTTACACTCGTGTCAAGGAGTCTTTTTCAACTTTGCAGACAGTTTACACTCGTGTCAAGGAGCCTTCTTCAACTTTGTAGACAGTTTACACTCGTATCAAGGAGTCTTCTTCAACTTTGTAGATAGTTTACACTCGTATCAAGGAGTCTTCTTCAACTTTGCAGACAGTTTACACTCGTGTCAAGGAGTCTTCTTCAACTTTGTAGACAGTTTACACTCGTATCAAGGAGTCTTCTTCAAATTTGTAGACAGTTTACGCTCGTATCAAGGAGCTTTGTTCGAACATGTAGACAATTTATACTCTTGTCAAGGAGTAACTTGTAGTTTAACCTCGTACGTCAAGGAGGATTTTTGTATCAACATATGAACAGTTTATACTCGTGCTAAGGAGCCTTCACATCATCATCATGTAGATAGTTTATACTCTTATCAATGAGTAACTTGCGGTTTAACCTCGTACGTCAAGGAGGATTTTGATGATTTTTCAAGCATCGTCAACATTTGAAGTTGACTCTTCATCTTCGGATTCTGAGGAAACGTTGCCCCTATTTTGATGTTGTTGTTGTTCAACATGAATTTCAAACTTTTGATTGGCGATAATACTTAGCTCCATATCTCGTCCGCGTGTAGCTAATTCTTCAAATGTTTTTGGTTGAATTCCTTTCAAAATGTATTGAAGGTTCCATTGCATTCCTTGGATGCACATCTCGATTCGCATTTTTGACACAATTGATCTCGCAATTCAGGTGCGACTCCTCCATCGATTGATGTAGTCGCCTGGCGACTCGTCTTTCCATTGTTTGGTGTGACTTAACTCCAACATACTTACGATTCTTCGGTCTTTGTAGAAGCGGTTTAGGAATTCTGTTTCAAGTTGATTCCAATTGTCGATCGATCCAGGAGCCAAGTCAGTGTACCAGTCAAATGCGTTTCCTTTGAGAGATCTGACGAACTGTTTGACCAAGAGATCACCTTCCGTCCCTGCATTGCTGCATGTTTCAACAAAATGAGCAACATGTTGCTTGGGATTGCCTCTTCCATCAAACTGTTGCAATTTTGGAGGAAGATATCCTTCGGGCATCTTCAAACCAGCAATCCTCCTCGAATATGGCTTTGAATACGCAAAGGATGATTTTGATTTTCCTGCATATTTATCGGTTATCATACCTGTAATGAAATTCCTTAATTCATTTGTTGGAATGAGTCCATCAGCAGAAACATGAATTGTTCGTTCTTCTTCATTTGTTTTGGATCCATCAACCACTTGAGATTGTTTTTCAGCAATATTGACTGCCCCAAAATCATTTGGTTCTTCTTTTCGCTTTGAGTTAACATCGTTTCGTGCGGTCTCAACGTACCTTTGCATTGTCGGAGTAGACTTACCATTGCTGCTCACCAATTGCGCAATGATGCGATCTTGCTTCGCCAATTGTGATGTGAGGTCCGCCACCAACTTTGTCAAGTTTGCCAATTGTTCTTCTATGGTTGACGCGTTTGACATCATATCGGGCATGACAGAGGTATTTGCAGCGGAATCTTCAAGGCCATCATTAGTATTCTTTTGATCTTGTTGGACATTACCTGAAGAATCCGCAAAGAAATCTTCATTTCTTGATTCTAGTTTGTTTGCATCGGCCTTGTTTTCCAAGCATTGCAAGTGTCCTTTGAACCATTCCACCTACAGCGCCTCGCGGTTGGTTCTGCGTTGCAGCAATGTCAAAACAAGGATTGGTGAATTTGTGGGAGGTGTCGTCAATTGGTCTTTTCCGCAAATCAGCAATCACCTTTCCTTTGCTTCGCGTGGTAGGACCGACATAGGTCGCAGACGTCAAAACACCAACACTTACCTCCGCAGCAACGTCTTTTGAATCATCTTTGTTGACATCATTCTTGGACTCCATTTCTATGGTATTGACGGAAAGAGATGAACGGTAGAGATGGTCCCACTGGGCGTGCCAAATTTGTAGACAATTAAAATTTCTTTTATTTCCTGTAAAATCAGAATTACAAGAAATATGGTAATTGAATACAACAATTATATTATAATAAATTTATAGGGTCCAATCTCTATGGATCCGTTGATTCAATCCGTCGTGGATTCGAGAGGCGTTTTGGGCTTGTCTCGATCCAATTGTTTTGATTTCTTCCGAGGGGCGTTTTGGGCTGGATCTCGGAATGGATTCGATGTCGAGGGCTTTTGGGCTTGATCTCGATCTATCGAACAATTTGATTTCTTCTCTCGAGGGCTTTGAACTTTGTCTCGGAATGGATTTGGTTTGAGAGGAAGGGCCGATCTCGACAGAGGTTCGGTATCCTTCGAATATCTCTCAACTTCTCAGCTTCTTGAGTGAGTGAGTGTGGTAACTCTGTATCTGTATGTGACCATTTCTTGAGGGAATTTGCCCTTTATTTATAGATCTTATTTATAGATTGAGTGAGTGAGAATCGGTGGCTATGATGTTGCCACGTGTCACTCATCTAAGGAGGCAAATCATTTAATATCCAAATATATATAAATAAAATATAAATATATATTTAAAATATATAAATAATATTTAATTATATATTTAAATATATAAATAAAATTTATATATCTACAATAGTATTTTGTGTGTGATATATTGTGGGTGTCTTTGAGATCTCCTTGCTTCCCTACACCTGATACAACTTTTTAATAATAATTTTTTATCAATCGAATGGTAACAAATACATCCATTCATCCTTTATATGGTAACATATACATCCGCTCATCTTTATTTGACTTTATATGAAAGGATAAATCCTTAACCAAGAGTTACAAATTATAACTCTTAAAACGAATGAAGAATTACCTAATGTAATTCGCATAAAATATCTAACAATATATTTTTCTTCTTCAACACGGGCATGTCCAGATGAGTCAACAGAATATGTCTAACCAATTCAATCTGGTCTGAAGCCTTTGTTGAAAATGTCAGCAATTTAATAGATTTAATAATATAATATATATATATATATATATATATAGTTTCAGTTTTATATCCCCTATTGTATAAATTTTTTTACCTTTTATGCATGTTTATAGTATATGTAGTTTCGATTTTATATCCCCTATTGTAGTAGGCAAAATTGGGATATTTAGTTTTAAACAATGAATAATGGTAGAGATTGTCTCTATTTAATTTTAATTGATCTTTAAATTATATAAATAATGTTACGTTTATTATTTGTGCGATTTTAATTATTAAAATTTTCATCAAATATTTTATTTAAAAAAAATTTTATCTTTTCAAAATTGAAATATACAAAATTTAGGAACACTCCTTCCAATACGGTCATTATATTGATCTTTCTTTAAATAACGAACGACTTTCCCATGGAAAATGATATTCCAATCTTGGTAGCAGTCTAATTTATGATTTAGAAGTCATGAGTTAGAAATATAATAAAAGTTAAGATTTTTAAAAAAAAAATTAAAAAGAAATAAAATAATCTTTGCGAAACGATGTGATCCTTTTCCATTACAACATATAAATAATTTAATTTAGTTACTAAATTTAATATTTTTTTTTCAATAATTTTAGTTCGTAACACACGAAAACTGAAAATTCCTTATGAAGAAAAAGTGTCACGTTGACCAAGAAATATTTTTTAACATAGAATAAATTATTATTATTTATTTTTCTAGCAAAACGCGTTTGGTTAATTGACGTTTGGGTTCAACGAAGCAATTTCCCTTTAAAAGTAGAATGAATTTTGGGGAAAATAATTTAAAAAATAAAAAATTTATTTTTTTTAATTATAATCGGAGAAGGGAATTAGAGGAAAAAGTTTTTTTTTTTTTTTTTTGGTGAATTAATTAGAGGAAAAAGTTGAATTGTCATTTTTCCCTCAAACACGAGGATACTTCGGTAGAACTGAATTTTCGTCGAAAATTAGTCAAAAGAGTAATTAGTGAATTTGGTTACAAAAAAAATTTATTTTTGGTATATTTAGTTCTAATATATATATATATATATTACTTTTTAAAGTCCTAAATGTTTTTATAAGAAAAAACTAAGATTATTTTTTGCTATTTTTGTGCTTTAGTCAATTAAGGAAAAAGTAATTGAAATATCAACAAACTTAGAGCAAAGAGGGATTGTGTCACTCATTCACTGAACATTGTCGGAAGTGTAATATATATATATATATGTACAATTTAGGTAAAAATGACTTAATTACCCTTTCATTTACTCGTTAAACCACATAAACTGTTAAATTTTAAAAAAAATTGACCAAATTAGTTAAAAAAGGCCTTTGTTTTAGATAAAAAAAAATTGAACTTTAAAAAAAAAAATTAAAAAAAATTAAAAAAATTAAGACTAAACTTGTCAAAAATATTAGAAAATTCAAAATCAAATTCTCTTTATTCTTGTCAAGAGTTGTTAATTATTGAAAGAAAAATAATTCCACACCTTTAAAAGAAGAAAAGAATTAATGAAAAGAGAAAAATTCAAATAAGTAGACCAAACGTTAGTCCAAGTAATTTCTTATATATCTATATATATATATATATATATATAAATATACATATATATTTTCTTCATCCACACACTTGCTCTTTTCTATATATATATATATATATATATATTTAGGTGATCAGAGACTTCCATTATTGCAATATATCAGAAAAACTCTCAACGAAGAAGCTAGGAGCGATCGATAATACATATATATACACATATTATATATCAAAACAGGGTTACTAAATATGGCAATATTTGGTAGGAGCTTTGAAGGTTTTTCATCATCAGCTTCCCGTTTATGGATTCCGTTTGCGGTAGTAATTGCTGTTCACTATATTCGGAAACTTCTAATTACGTCTTCTCCTCCGGTGAAAGATGATCGGGAAAAGACTCAGGAAACTTCTTCTGTTGAAGAGCAGCGTCAAGGACCTCCTGTTCAAGGTCCACCTAACCAAGGAAGTCCAGGCGGTGTAAACCGATAGAAAATATGCTTATTATTATTATTATTGAATATTCCTTAAATTATGATGAATTATGTGATTATATAGATATATATATATCTCATGCTAGGGTTTCATGCATGATTTGTAATCGTGTTCTAGCATCTCTCAATCTACTTTACAGAGCAATTGATTTTTTTAATATATATATTTTAATATATTTGGATATGTTAATTAATTGATTTTAGAATAATTGTCAGATTCATTATATATTTTAACTTTAGTTTTGTCAATATATTCTTTTTAATATAAACTAAAAGCGTATATTTCAATTTGTACGAATCTCGGTTATAATTTAGAAGATCATGAGTTTGAGACATGTAATAGATAAAAAGATTATTATTGGTGTTAAAATTATATTTTTGTTATATATATTTCCTATTATTGGTGGAAAAATAGCTTCTATTTATAGTCTTCTGTCCAATCTATAAAGATCAAAGGGCACAATTAATATAAAATTAATGGAAGACAATAATTAGTTGAATTCTTCTAGAATTCTGTCGATTTAGTTAATTATAAAAAAAAAATTAAATTAATTTTGAATATTTGACTTAGTCAAAACTTTCTTTCCACTTAATATTTTTAATTAAGATGGTAAATATAAGAGTGGAAAGAAAATAAAGAAAATATAAATGATATTTATTTAGGTTTACTTCAAACTTCTTCTTTTTCTTTTTTTTTTTCTAATATTTATATAAAAGATTTTAGACTTTTTATATAAATTAAAAGTTCAATCAGGATAAATATTTTTTTTTCTTTTTTTTTTTTTAACTAAAAAAAATCACCAATATTTTCAAATTTCTTTATTGATTATATTTTATAATATCTAACTATAAAAATTTGAAATCTAAAGTTAAAAAATATTACTATAGAAAATAAATAATAAATGCACACTATAGAAAAAAAAAATCATTTAAAATTTATTTTTTCAAAAAAAAAAATAGTAATTATACTATTTTCAGATTGGAATGGATGAATTAGTTCAATCAGAAAGCAAACTTTAGTCTACGGGATGGACAAGAAAAGTCAACTGTTGAATATTTTTTTTGTCGTTTTTGAAAGGTCATATTATTCTTATAAATTATTTTAGACTCTTTATGTAAATTATCAACATCAAGAAAATGATATCTTAATCAAATTACTAAAATATTAATTATAGCACTTAAATATGTAAACATGTACGATAGAGATAAATTATGTAATACTAACTATAAAATTAATAATTGTTGTAAAAATGGGTTAATAGTTATTTAAATACTAATACATATTCATATTGATAATTAAGTTAAAGAATATCTTTATTTTTAGAATAAAATTGCACGAAGATGCAGTTTAAATTGAAAAGATGTTTTCATTATATTATATTTTTTAAAAAAATATTTATATTATTTTCAGAGAAAAATGTAAGGTGAACTTGAATGAATTAATAGTATAAAAATAAAATTGAATTAGACGTCAATTTGATATTGATTGTCTTACAAGAATTTTAATTTTTTTTTTTATCCTCAATTATCAAAATTGTAAACATTAATTAATATTATAAAAAGGAATTTATAAAAAATAATTATTTAAAACATTTTTAATTTTTAATGAACATATCAATATTTATATATTTTTTAAAATATATAAATTAAATATGAAATAATACTTGTAGAAAAATAATTGAAATAATAATAATAATAATTTTACCTTCAGCAAACTAAACAAAATATTATTTTAAATTAAATAAAAAGAAAAACAAGAAAATAAATTCAATTATATTCTTATTAAGAAATTATGTGGTTCACAAAACAATACAGGAAAGCTGAAAGCTCTAGTCAATTGGATAGGTAATATATAGGTTTTAGATATACACATGAATTATTGTGTATTAGAGAATCACAAATATTGTATAAACAGAAATTCATATATAATGTATGTAAGTTTGTATATTTAAAAAAAAAAACTCTAATATTTAAATTATGGTATATATACAATTTTTTTCTCCCTTTTTCCCTAATATGTAGTGGCGACTCCCCTTTCTTTACCTTCTCTAGAGTCCAAACTCAACTCTCATTCTACCTCTTTGACAAACTCTAAAAAAAGTGGTGGCTCTCATTCCTTTACCTTCTCCTAGAGCTGTAAAGAAACAAAGTTTTTCACGAACAAAGCTCGTTTGAACTCGTTTATACTCCGTTCAAACTCATTTATTTATTAAACAAACCAAACTCAAACAATTTTTTAAGCTCGATTAATTTTCAAGCCTATTCAAATAGTGTTTGAAAATTAAAAAAACCAAGTTCAAACTTCCGATGTTCGGTTCGACTGACTCGTTTACAGCTCTACATGGTGCTCATAGGGAACGTCGAACCCTCGATCTTGTGTAGCATGCACAATGCGAATGTTTATATATAAAAAGAAAATAAAACTCTATTAATTAATTTAATAGTCCATATTCTTATATTATTGAAATGTTTTTTAGCTTTTCAGTTTGATAATTAAATAGATAAACAATTGAATTAGGTTGACACGATTATTAAATAAATCGTTCAAGTTAAAATTTTGGACATGATGATTTAAAAAAATTCAGTATAATTAGTCTAATTCGACATAATAGTTTCAATACAATAATAATAATAATAATAATAATAATAATAATAATAATAATAATAATAATAATAATAATGGTTCTCATGCACAAAGTTTCGAATTCGAATCTTGTCTAATGAGAGATTGATGAGAGCTTCCCCCAATAAGCGATCCAACGTCACTGGACTCCAATTTAATTGGCCCAAAAGTGGCTATCCAACAAAGAATAACAATAATAAAAAGTGGCTAAACTCGACTCCATTTTCTAACAGTCTAAAATGGTGGCTTCAAATAATGTTTGTCGAGTCAGGTGCATTTAATATTGACCTTAAAAGGAATCTCCTTGTCGGAGATCATGTCCTTCGTGTGATTGCTCTAATTGCCAACCGGACTTCGGGGGACTCCTATTCGGGACCAAGTCGGTCCTCTGTGGAATCCACCTCGAATAGCCTAGCCTACGTGGATTTTTATGAGACTTTGATTCCTCTCAATAGTTCTATGATGCTTAGTGTACTTGGATCTTTATTAAAACTTAATTTTATTTTTATTTTTAAACTCTACCTTACAATATATCTTGAAAATCCAGTTCTCTTCTCCTCTCTTATTTTCGAAAAGTCTTTGAAGAAAGGGAAAGTTGGTTAGAAGATTAATTTAATTCATTTCTATCAATTTAAATTTTTAGAACATGTGATATTTAACTGGTCATTTTTAGATTTTTCTCTGAAAAAAGAAAGATTCGTACTTTGTTTTGAATTCCTATGACAGGTTATAAAACCACACATTGATATTAAAAATATTAAGATTTTAATTAATTTGAATTGGACTCAAATTAGGCTTTCAAATTCTATATTATACTGGAAAAAGGACCTCATCCACACCATGTAATATGACTCAATCCTAGGTATGAATAATAATATCATTGAGAGTTGATCATCATTAAAATAATACAACTGTGGAAAAATAGAAGTCAACTATGTTATTACTAAATAGGATGGTTGATATTTTGTTTTATTATTTAATTTGATGGTCTCTGTTGTCAATAGAATCAAACAAAAAAAGATTCCTGCAGCACACAGCCCATAGACCAACTGCAAAATGGTTGGTTTATTAATTTAATCCCACTTTCAACCTAAGGTAATTCAAGATAATGAGAAGTAACTAGTACCATGCCATCAATTGATTTATATATATAATCCAAATACAGAGGTGAGTTGGTAAAGAGCTCTGAAATGACACTTAAAAATCTCGTCCAGTAGCAAATGGTGAGGTCAACGGTTGTAACTCCGACTTATGTGTGCAGTTGTTTAAAATTTCGGACCAGAGCTTCCTTTCGCAATGGACCAACCCGGCTCGTACATGGATTAGTCCGAATGTGAATTAGCTTAAATGTGTCCTCCCATAGTTTGAAACTCATCTAGAAACTCCGTGCCATAAGTAAAAAAAAAAGGAGTTTATATATATAATTATTTTTACCTTAGTACTAATTTTATTTGCCTAAGAATATCCAACTAATTTCTTTATATAGTTGCCTAATTATTTAACTTATTTAAGTTGGGTAAACTATCGAGAAAAAAATTCCGTATTTTTATCTTTTTATAGAAATATTTTTTTAAAATTAATTTTAATAACTTTTTTTAATTAATTTTTAAAAATCTTTTGCTGTCTTTGAGAATCAAACCCGCGACAGTAAGGTTTGCAGGTCACTTACCACTAGACCATAATAATTTATATTAAATTTTTTGTAAAATAAAATATTTATAGTATATATAAGTCAACCCCAACCCACCACTGCAAAAACAATATTCCTCATTCTACCTCAAACGTTTCTGCAGTTTCTCTCTCTATCTCTGCAAATTCTTCCTCAAATTCTCCAGTTTCTCTCTCTACTCCAATAGTCTTAATTGGACCCCAAAAAATACCTCTTTGAAAACGGCGACCGCCTCCTTTTCAAGCATGTCCTCGGCAACCTTGCTGATTTAATGGATTACTATAGATTTTTCATTGTTTTTAAAAAAAAAATGATTAAAAAAAATTAACTTTTCTTTGAATGAGCTCTCAAAATTTTCCAATTGCTGAGATGATTCCTAACAACTCCCTGAGACTTTATATATGGAGCTTCACTTATATAAAGAAGCATTTTTTCCCCCGTCCCGAGTTGAAGTTTCGGAGGATATATATATATATATATATATATATATATATATATATATATATAGCTTAGGGCTGCTTGAGGTTTCTCCGCGATTTGAGGAAGAATTATCAGAGATAGAGAGAGAAATTGGAGAAATTTGGGGTAGAATGAGGAATATATATACTATAATTTTTTTTTTTTACAAAAAATTTACTATAAATTGTTATGGTCTAGTGGTAAGTGACTTGCAAAGCTTGATGTCACGGGTTCTTATAATTAAAGAGAAACAACAAAAAATATTAAGATTTTTTATAATTAATTTTAAAAAAAAAAGACGAAAATACCTCCGAAAGTTAGACGGAATCAAGAACGACGGAATTTTTTGCGGAATGGCAAAAAAGTTGAGTTTTAATTATTGAGGTGTCAGTTTGTTGACAAAAGTATCTCAGGTGCAAAACGGAGAATTTTGAAAAATTCAAGTGTCATCTCGATAGTTTACCCATTTAAGTTTTAAGTTTTTTTTTTGTTTTCTCACGTGATCGATATAGTCATTCAACTTAAAATTTTTTTTTTTTTGTTTCATACTATTCATAATAAACCGTTAATTTTCATGAATGTATCCGTCCCTAACATGAATCGAACTCAAGACGTCTCACTTGACATGTCGGATGAAACATCTAACTAAGAGAAACAAATCAATTAAGCTATCACATTTTCTTACTCACATTTTAACGGAAATAATATAGACTATATAGTGAATATAGAAATATATACATATATATATATACTAAAAATATATACAAATTAAGACCCTGTCAACCATTTTGCTTGGTTGAAGATTTTGATGGGATTTACTTTCAATAAAGGAGAAAATTAATGGTTGATCAATTTGGCTTATACCGCCACTTGTGTTTGACTTTAGCATAGTCCTCTGCGACATTTTTTTTTTATTTTTTTATTTTTTTAACTTGCAGCTATGGTTATTAAAATCTTGTGTTCAACACTACCAGCATAAATAGTTTAAGATTAATTGGTGAATTTGATACTAAATAAATTTATGTTTGACAAATTTAGTCCTTAAATATTTTTTTAATTTTTAAAAATCTCAAACTTTTTAACCTAAGAAAACTAATGTCTTTTTTCACAAATTTTGTCAAATTTTTTTTAAATTTTTCCTTTCTCCGACTGTAATTAAAAAAATAAAAATTCATTCTACTTTCCCCACAAAATTTCCTTTTCTCATAATTGAATTGCTTCGTTAAACTCAAACGTCAATTAACCAAACGCGTTTTGCTAGAAAAATAAATAATAATAATTTATTCTATGTTAAAAAATATTTCTTGGTCAACGTGACACTTTTTCTACTTCTTATGTGGAATCTTTCTTCAGTAAAGTCAAAGGCCGAGGTAAAATTTATCTAGTTAATATTTTTAAATTTTCGATGTGGGATTTTTGTTCTTTTGGAGAAGATATTTACTAAAATAATCCTTCACAATATAAATAATTAAAATGATAATTTTTATAAAAGAAAAAATAAAATAAATAGATAAACAATTATCGTAATAACTTTTTGTGTACTAAAGAGTCCTCTGATTAACTTAAATTAACTTTAATTTTTCTATTGCTTTGACAATGTTGTGACTAACAATTAATATATATATTGATATCTTAATTAAAGATTAAATTTGTTGTAATCTTTTTAATAATCTTTTTTTTTTATATATAAAATTAATTAATATTTACAATTTAGATAATTGATGATAAAATAAAAAAATATTAAAACACTTGTAACACAATCATGTGAAAGTCACTTGTAATTCATTGGCAAGCATTTCAAAGAGACTTCATTATTTGTTTTGTAAGTCTACCATACATTTCTGTCTTAAAAATATATTTTAAATAATTTTAAATATTAAAAATAGTTAATTATTAAAATACTTGTAAAACAATCAATATAAAAAGTCACTTGTAATTCAAATTTTACTTTTATACTATCAATTCATTCGTTATTACAAATTTACCTAACATTTTTGTCTACAAATAATATAAATATTTTTTTTCAAATATATTTTAAATAATTTTTTTATAACAAAAAAATAATTAATTATATTTAACCATAAATTTAGATGTGTTATTAATGATATAATATAATGGAAACATCTTTTTAATTTAACCTGCCTTTCCATACAATTTCATTTTAAATACAAAATTAAACTGTAATATAAAGATATCCTTTAACTTGTTTATCTATATGAATATACATTACTATTTAAGCAACTATAAACCATTGTTTGACAACAGTAATTAATTTTGTAGTTAGTATTACATTATTTATCTGTATCATACATTTTTACATCTTAAGTACTATTTTAGTAATTTGATTAACATAAAAACATATCATTTTCTTGATGTTGATAATTTATATAAAAAAGTCTAAAATAATTTATAAGATTAATAGGAAAAATATTCAACAGTTGACTTTTCTTGTACATACCCATTCCAAAGTTGCTTTCCGATTGAACTAATTCATCCATTCCACTCTCAAAATAGCATAATCTTTAATAGTATTTTTATTGAAAAATAAATTTGCTCTCAAAGTTTATTTTTAATATTTCACCTATAATCAAAATAAAAAAATAACATCTTATTCCATCTAAATTATTTGTTGTGCATTAATTGTTTTTTTCTTTTTCAAAATCTTACTTAGACATAAGAGAGTTCTGAATTATTATATATAATGTAAAAATAGCCTTCAATTTGTCTTGTCCAAACGGTTCTTTGGGAAATATATATATTTATATAGTTTTTTTTTATTATAAATATTTGTTAAGATTACTTTGCTATTTAACCTGATCAAGGGATATTAAATTGTGCAGTTGGATAGTTATTTTAGAATACAGAAAATCAAAATAGAAATTTCTTTTAACTTTGAATTTTAAATTTTTATAGTTAGATATTAAAAAATATAATCAATAAAAAAATTGAAAATATTGGTCTTTTTTTTTTAATGTTAAAAAAAAAAAAAAAAACCATTCTCCTGATTGACTTTTTAATTTATGTAAAAAGTCTAAAATAATTTATATAAATAAACTAGCTAGGAAGTGTTTCTTTAAAAAGGTGGCAAAAATAGTCTCGTAAAAATTATGAATTGGTACTTCCATCTAAAATTCTGTTAAATCTTTTCCTTAAGTTTTAAAAAGGAAAATCCAAAAATATTTATGTCATCATACTATTTAAATATACTCAATAAAGTATATATACATATACTTAATAAAATGCACATAGATACATGTATGTATGTATATATATTAAATATATTAAAATACTCCTTAAAAGTATATGTACATATATTAAGTGTATTTAAATAGTGCAATGAAGAAGAGAATGTCCTTGCGGTTTTTTTTTTTTTTTTTTTATCCTTAACGGATGATTTAACAGAATGATTAATCTTACAATTTTTACATAATATAGGGACCAATTCTATTAAAAAAATAATTTAGAGACAAATTTCACCAAATTTCTATTATTTACATACTATTTTAGCTAATTTTCCATTTAAAAATGAAGTTTAAAGTAAACCTAACTACGTGTCATTTATATTTTCTTTATTTTCTTTCTACCCTTATATTTACCTTCTTAATTAAAAAATAAGGTGATAAACTTTGACTAAGTCAAATATCAAAAATTAATTTAGTTTATTTATTTTTTTTTTTTAAAAAAAAATTAATTGAAGTCTACAAGATTTCAACTAATTATTGTATACCATTAATTTTACATTAATTGTGACCTTTGATCTTTGTAGGTTGGGCAGAAGACAAACAGAAACTATTTTTCCCAGCAATAATGGGAAATACATATATATATATATATATAACAAAATGTAATTTTAACACCGAAATTCAGTTAAGATATATTTTGTATCTAAAATATCTCAAACTCGTGATATTCTAAATTATAATTAGAATTTAAAAAATTAATTTATACTTTTTTAGTTTAGTATTAAAAGATTTTAGTAACAAAACTACTTTTAAATAAACCATAAATTGGACAATTATTCTAAAATAAATCAATATTATTAACAAAATATATTAACAAAATCAATATATTTTGTTAATATATTCAAATATATTAACAAAATATTATTAACAAAATCAATAAGTGTATTAAGTAGATGAGGATATGTAAGAAAATCAACACACTTATAAATATGCATGAAACCCTAGCAGTATATAATATATATATATATATATATAATCACATAATTCATAATAATTTAAGTAATATTCAATCATAATTAAACTCAAGCCATAGAATTGATCTTCATCATTGATCAAACGTTACAAGACAGAAAGCAAATAGTTGGTAATATATATATATATATATATATATATATATATATATATATATATATGCACACCATATTAGATGTTCAATATTTCTGTAATTTATATAATAATTAATTGATCATAAGCACATATTCTCTATCAGCTTACTCCGCCTGGCCTTCCTTCATTAGGGGGACCTCTAACAGGAGGTTCGGGACGTTGAGCTTCAACAGCAGAAGTTTCTTGAGTCTTTTCACGATCATCTTTCACCGGAGGAGGAGACGTAATTAGAAGTTTCCGAATATAGTGAACAGCAATTACTACCGCAAACGGAATCCATAAACGGGAAGCTGATGATGAGATACCTTCAAAGCTCCTACAGAATATTGCCATATTTAGTAACCCTATTTTTATATATAATGTGTATATATATGTGTGTGTATTATCACTCCCAGCTTCTTCCTTGAGAGTTTTTCTGATATATTGCAATAATGGAAGTCTCTGATCACTTAAATATATATATATATAGAAAAGAGCAAATGTGGATGAAGAAAATATATATGTATATATATAGATATATAAGGAATTACTTGGACTATCTTTTGGTCTATTTATTTGAATTTTTCTCTTTTCTTTTGTAAAGGTGTGGAATTATTTTTCTTTGAATAACTAACAACTCTTGACAAGACTAAAGAGAATTTGATTTTGAATTTTGTTTTTGATAGATTTTAGTCTTTTGAGTATTTTATTTTATTTTATTTTTACGTGATTTTTTTAAAAATTATTTTAATTATATTTTTGATTGTCAAGAAGGCGTAACTTAGTTGGTAGCACCTTCACTTATGACATGAGAGGTCGAGACATGATAGAAAGTAGGATTTTTCAAAAAAAAAAAAATTATATTTTTGATTAATTTTCAACTAAAGTTTCCAAGTTCTAGTTACTTATCTCATGTTTGAGGAAAAAATTGACAATCCTAAAGTATTATATTGTTCGTCTGAGTGGTGGTTATTAAGCAAGGGTTGAAACTACTTTTTCCTTAATAACGTGTTTTAAACCCATAAAATCTACTGAAACGAGTAAAAGCGTACAATATCGTTTATATCCTTTTATCGTTTAAAAGGAAACTTTCCCACAAATTTTCCTTTTGTAATGATTGAATTGTTTCACTTTCTCCTTCATTATGAATTATCAGTTTACGTGTTTTTTGTGAACTAAACTTATTTTTTAAAAAATAATAAATTTATTCCTTAAATTAAATTTTTTATGGTTCCTTCCTTTATTTTTATTATTATTATTGTTTTTGAATTTTATGTGAAATATAATAGTAAGAATTAAATTTTTTATTATATTATAATTTAAATTTGATTAAAAAAATGATAAATAAAATAAAAGATTGAGGACCTATAAAATAAACTTGGAAAAAAATATTTTATTTAGATTTTAACAGTTAAAATGGTAAAAATTTAAATAAAATAATCAACGTTATATTATTGAAATAATTTAAAATTAATTAAATTAAAATTTATAATTGAAACCAAGTCTACCAACTATTCAAGTAAAGAAAACATCATTCACAACCTATTTATAGTATAAACATAAAGAGGAGTCGTTTAAATTTGAATATTTTTAGATTTGTTTGAACTATGCATAAAGGGTAAAAGATTAATACTATATGGGGATACAAAATTTAATATATATCTATATATATATAATATAAATAATTTTTTTGGTTGAAATATATAACATAAATATATACACATGTATACATGATATATATACAAATATATATAAATATATTTTTTTTTCTTCATTCATTTCCTTTTTTCAGTTTCTTTTATTTAAAAAAAAATCAAAAAACATAGAATCCTCACAAATAAATAAATAAATAGTTAAAAAAAAGCTCAAAGATAATATATATATATATATATTAATTACAAATATATAAAAATAAGTTTACAGATTGGAGGCTTTTAGTCAATTGCAGATTGAAGAATGGACTAGCTTAATTTTAGGGAAGAACAACCCCTTCCCAGTCAGCAACCAAGAGAAGGCCAGAATGAAATATTTTCTGGTTAATGCAATTGAAGCAGTATGGATGGTTCGTAAGAAAGCTTGGAAAGGAGAGGCTGCTGGTGATTGGAATGCTATAGATCAATCTGTCAACCGTAATACAACGAAACATTAGAGAGCGGGTCTCAACAAACAAAGGAAGAGAAGACAGCATCAATTAGGATCGAACTTGCCCACTACTTGGCAACCCCCACTTGAGGGTACGTACAAATTCAATTTTGATGCTGCGTTTAAGGATGGAGTCATGACCACCACTGGATGTGTATTCCGGAATTCTCGGGGAAAAATTGTTGGGGCTTGGGTGAACCACTTCCATTCCGATAATCTTTTTTGCGCGGAAATAGAAGCGGCTATCCAAGCCCTAAAACCAGCCGACTTGTTGAAATTGGATATAGTTTGTTTTGAAGGTGATGCCTACAATGTTATTTTTGCTCTTAAAGGTTTGCCTCAATTTGAAGATTGGAGGGCAGCTGATTTACTGCTTTTAGATCGTAGATTTCTTTCTTCTCATGTTTTGTGGGACATTAATTTTGTTCATAGGGATTGTAATTCGACAACACATTTTTTGGCGAAATGGGCTTCATCCATTTCTTTTTGTGGAACTGTCCCTCCCAATTTACTCGATCCCATCTTGTGGGGAGAGAAGGAGATCAAGAGATAGTCTTTTCGTTGTTCTGTTTGCTGTTTTTTTTTTTTTTAATGTTATTTCGAATCTGGTTTACCAAAAAAAAATATATATATAAACAAGTTTACATAAAAATTGGTTATCTATGTAAAAATTACTAAGTAAAGAAATTTTCTCTTGTCTTTTTTTTTAATCTTTCAAAATCTGAAAAAAAAAAAAAAAGAGGCAAGAGAAAAAAAGGACTCCCGCCCAAACCCTTTGGGCAAAGAAAGTGTTTGGGGGCACAAACACTTGACGAATCCTTCCAGATTTTGAAAGATAAAAAAAAAAGTAAAAAATAAAAAAAAATCTGGAAGGATTCTTATATAATAGTGGAGAAAATCAATTTTTGAACAGAATTATGGAATTTGGGGATGAATTTGTCCTTTTTTCTATTTAGTTAATTATTAATTTTTATTTCAAATTACTAAATGAAAATTTATATTTTTTAAATAGTAGTAAAAAGAATTATTATATCTTTAATGTAAATTTTTTTTATTTGAGTAACTCAAACTCAATACATTTATAATTGGACAAAAATGAATTCAACCAATATTTTGAAAACATTGAATTTGATGATAGATATAAAAAAGTCAGAGTTTATTCTAAATAAATTAAAATAAAATTTATTTATGAGGTTTTAATTTTTAACTTTCAAATCTAATTAGACATTTATTCAACAAAAAAAATTTAATTAAATAAAAATACTTATGATTTTTTTAATTTTTAATATTTGACATCTATATAATTTAATTATATAAAATATTTTTATTCCATTCAAATTATATTTTTTTCCAATTTTTCTTTTAAAATCTTAATTAGAGTGAATTTTGAATTACTATATAGATAAAAATTTTGTATATAGTTGCATTGTATATGGGTATAGGCAGCCTTAAATTTGTCTTGTATAGACACGTTTAATCATCAAAGATAATCTATAACTATTATTTGAGAAAAAAAAAATTTAAGGATTAATTTAATGTAATGTTACATTATTTATATACATTTTTGTAAATTACTATGTAATTCATTTGGACAGTCATTTTACATTAAAAAAAAAATTAAACATTACAATAATAAAATATTTATATTTATTATTTAATTACTAATAAAAATTAAAGAAATACTTAAATCAAATTTTGGATTTACCATATTTTTTATTATGAATGTGAGGAAGATATTGACAAATTTTGAAGAAAGGATAGAACGAATTTTGAGAAGAAAGAAAGGGTAAGAAGAACAGAGAGAAGCGGAAGAGTATTTCAGAAATAAGAATCGGAGAAAAAGGAATTACCTATTTCTCAATTTTTTTGTAGTATATAATCATATTTCGATATTTACAAATATCTGAATATATATATAAAAAAACTTCTAAACTAATGTGGTGCCACGTTGCTGCGTGTTAACCATATGCATTTAACTATTATCGGAATGAGCAAATTGTGTTTTGACCATATGCAGAAAATTAGTCATAACCAAAACCACTTCAGTTTTATTTCTTAATAGATGTATCCAGGTAAATCTGCTGTAATCATCTACTATTGTCAAGAATTAAGTACAACCAGAGGGTGTTTTAACAGCATATGGTCCCCATACATCAATATGTATCAGTTCAAAAATACAAGAAGTTTTTATATTGCTATGAGGGAAACTATTCCTAGTCGGCTTAGCCATAGGACAAACCCGACAAATAGTATTCTTTATACAAGAATGTGTTTCACAATCGGGTCCGATGTACTTTATCTGTCCAAATGGTAAATGTCCCAATCTTAAATGCCGATGCCTTGCCTTACCTGCCGTTGTCAAACATGTTGTGTTGCGGTGATGCATATTGTGCAAGTATTGATCTCCCACATTGTACAAACCGGACTTCAAATTACCAAGAAGAATCAACTTCCCTTTCTAATAGTGAAGAAAGCATTTATCATGAGTGAAATGTAATTCACATTTCAAGTCCTTGCATAATTTATGAACAGAAATAAGATTGTACTTGAAATCGGTACATGCAGGACATTATGCAAGGTAATTGAATCACTTAATTCTACCGACCCAACATGCTTAATGGCTACTTTACTACCATTTGGAATAGTAATGCTGCTATCGGGATTTGCCAAAGGTTCATAAACAATTTTTTTTTCGATCACAACAAAAATGATCGAAGCCCCACCGTCTAATATCCATGTTGAATTTGCACGAGAGAGAAGACAAGAAATACATGCCATCATTGCTGTGTTTGGATGTTGATCGGTGATCTTAACCTGTGGAGATTGTTGTTACTGCTTGGTCAACAAATCTATTAATTGTTGGTATTGTTCCACAGAAATTGATGATGTAGTAGACTTTGATCCGTCGTGGTACCTCCATTGAATTCATCGGAATCCTCACAATGTGATAAAGCCGCTATCCCTCACTTTGCTTTTCCTCTTTAAAACCCGGGGGATAACCATGTATCTTGAAGCATCTTTCAACATTGTGTCCTGGAATCGACAATGTGTACACAAATAGTTAGCTCCTAGTTTTGACCTTTTCTGTCCGGAATTTGGTTGTGTCTTATATGGCCCGTTGTTCTTGTGCTCATTATGGAACCTCTTCTTGTCTGCAGCAAAAGCCAATGATTCGTTTTGTGTTATTGCTTGAGATAACTCCTTGTGCCTTTCTTCTTGTGCAAATAGCCTAAAAACTTCAGTCACCTTAGGAAGTGTCTCCATCATCGGAATATTTCCCCTAATTATAGCATATTGTTCTCCCATTTTCATCATAAACTGTAAAACCATTTTTTCTTGCTACCTTTGGTAAATTTTCTTGGTCGGATTGCAAGTACAATTATTACATGTGCAATAAGGTAAGGGATGTGCTTCCTCATTTGCATCCCAAACTATTTGGATTTCAGTAAAAAATTCAGTAATAGATTTGTTACCTTGAACAATTTCTACCAACTTCGTTCAAGAGAATAAATCCGTGCCATAGAGGCATAACCATATCTCTCTTCTAAATCTGTCTAGATTTCTTTTGCATATTTGAGAAACATAACACTCTTAGCTATGACATCATCTAAATTGAACAACAAAAGCGAACATACCGGATCATTGCATCTTTCCCGGGCTTTGTATTCATCGGGAGAGATGTCCGGTTTGACTATACCTCCGTTAATAAAACCAATTTTATTTTTAGCAGAGAGCGTCAGTAACATTGCCCTTTTCCATCCTGTAAATCTCTCACCATTGAATTTGTAGGACACAAGCTGTACTGCATGTGCATCAGAAGGATGAATACAGAAGATACTCAAAGGATCTTGGTTAAGAGGCGGTGTACCGGTGTCTCTGTGAACTGCAGAACTTCTTCCCGCCATTAAATCTTCAAAGAAAAACTCCAACTCAAAATTAGTTCCGATTTAATGCTATGAATCAAACTTCAGCGTGCTTCTCAGAGAAACAAAGAAACAATTAATCAACGCAAATTGCGGTGAAACGGATTTCCCGCTCGATACCATGACAAATTTTGAAGAAAGGATAGAACGAATTTTGAGAAGAAAGAAAGGGTAAGAAGAACAGAGAGAAGCGGAAGAGTATTTCAGAAATAAGAATCGGAGAAAAAGGAATTACCTATTTCTCAATTTTTGTGTAGTATATAATCCTATATCGATATTTACAAATATCCGAATACATATATAAAAAACTTCTAAACTAATGTGGTGCCACGTTGCTGCGTGTTGACACTAAGCCGAGTTGTTCCAGCTCAGCTTTAAATATCTTCAATTTAATATCTTCAACAGATACCTACTGTTTTACATCATTCATTGACATCAATTTTAAATCATCATCTTCTGGACAAAATATAAATATTTATTAAATAAAAAAAATTAGAATAATTGGTGAGTTTGGTCCCAAACAAATTTACCTTTGGTATGTTTAGTCCCAAAAAATATTTTTTAACTTTTAAAGTCCCAAACTTTTTTATTAGAGATAAATATGGTCCATTTTGATGGATTCCGTCAAATCTCTATTTCTTGTTTCTAGTTTCCTCTTTGTCGTTTCTTCTTCTTGTTTAATTTATTTTTTTTTTTGTTCTCAAAATTTTTTGTGACATTTTTACCCTTCCCTTTTATTAACAAACTGTTAATTTTTTAGGTTTTTTGACGAAATCCATCAGAAGGGACCATATTTATCTCTAATAAAAAAGTTTGGGACTTTAAAAGTTAAAAAAAAATTAGGACTAAACATACCAAAGGTAAATTTGTTTGAGACCAAACTCACCAATTATTCAAAAAATTAAGTCATAAATAATTTAACTAATGCTAGCTATTCACACTATAAATAATATATTCTTCATTTAATATTATTATTATGTAAATATTTTGAAATTTATGTAAATATCATAAACATTTAAGAGTTTAAATTATTTTATTGAAAAATGTAAATAAAAGCATTCTTCAAACAGAAAAAAAAAAAAAGTAGAGTGTTTTATAGAATTTATAAATAGTTATAAATTAATTTTATTTACCAATACATGATTATTTATTGAAGAATTTTATTAAATAATATATAATTTTCTTGATTGTTTATTTGTATAAAGAAATTCTAGAATAATTTATTAGAATAATAAAAATCAGTTTCTTAAAAAACTAAGTTTGAGAGACACCTAACTAAATCTCATTTATTTTTGTCATTCTTTTTCCACTAATAATGTATTCTATTATCCCTTTTATTAAAAGACAAAAAAAGATAAAAAAAAAACAAAATTAAATTAAAATGTAGGTGAAAAATATCAAATAATAAAATGATATAGTTAAATAAAAATATAACTTTTTTATAATAAAGAAACACCATAATTTTGTTAGCAAAAATGAGTTTCATTTTTTTTTTTGATATTTTTTTTTTAGGTGTGTTATTTGATAATTTCAAAATTTTGTTAGAGTCCTTTTCTTTTTCTGTTTCGGTTTGCTTTTGTCCGCAGGGAGCTAATAGAGCAGCCCATGCGTTAGCTCATATTGGTCGTGAATTATGTTCAAAGGTTTTGGATGGACTGACTGTGTTCCCCCCTCTGTTACTCCTATTTTACAACATGAATGATTTGGTACCTAATAATATTGACGTTTTCTTCTCAAAAAAAAAAAAAATTTATACTATTCATGAACTTAACCATGTATTTATAAATTTATTGAAAGTATTCAAGTATTGTATATATACACTATCTAAAATGTTCGAATATTAATATTTATAAATAAGTGACTTAAAAAAATAAAAGGGTAAACTATCTAGGTAATACCTCTAAACCTTTTGGGGATTCGGGTTTTGCACCTAAACTTTTTGGACTCTAACTAAAAAAATCACCTAATTTGCACCTCCGTCCAAACTCTACACCTATTTTCCAGGGGGTCCTTTTCCTATTTCAAAATTTTTTTTTTTAATTTTTTTTTAATAAAGGTTAATGAACTCAACCCGCACCCGCACCACATTGACATGTTTTGCCACTGCACCATAGTCATTATTTGTATTTATTTCTAACAAATATTTTTATTTATTATTTTTAAGGAGATTTTTGCTTTATAAAAAATAATTTTTTTTGATAAACAAAAAAAAAAAAAAAAAAAAAAAAACAAAAAAAAACTAAAAAAAAATTATATGGTAAAATCCAACCTAACATCACGATAATATAAAAACATTTTGCCATCGCACTAATATTTGTAAATTTATAAATTTTTACATGAGTTTTATTTATTATCTTTAAAAATATTTTTTTATATATAAAAATATTATATATTCTATATCCCGAACCCTAAACCGTATGCTCTCAATGATGAGCGCTTTACACCGCACCAATGACCTAGATTGTATTTTTTTACAAGATTTTTATTTATTAAAGAAAATCTTTTTAAATATATAAATAACACTCCTGTAAAAATAATAGAATTTAAAACATTGGTATTGTAGAAAAGCACGTTTAGTTTCAAGGATGCGTTGGGTTAGAATCCTGCTAACAACAAAAATTAAAATTTTTTTATAAAATATAAATTACCTTAAAGTTAATAAATAAAACTCATGTAAAAATAATAATCCTAGAACATTGGACAGTGGAAAAGCTTATAAAAAAAATAATTTTTAAAGATAATAAATAAAAACTCATGTAAAAATTATAATAATTTACAATATGGTGAAAGTGGCAAAGTGTGTTTAAATTCGTCGTGATGTTGGGTTCGAATTTTACCAATAGCAAAAATAATTATTTTTTATAAAACAAAAATCTCCTTAAAGATAATAAATAAAATATTTGTTAGAAATAATACAAATAATGGTTATGGTGCAACGGCAAAACACGTCAATGCGGTGCGGGGTGCGGGTTTGAATCCCACCACTTGAATTGTTTTTATGAATAAGAAAAATTTGAAATTGAATGGTGCGGGTTCGAAACTCCCCGAATAAAAAAATTTGAAATAGGGAAAAGACCGAAATACCCCGGAAAATAGATGTTGAAGACAATTTTGAGTTTGGACGGAGGTGCAAATTAGGTGATTTTTTTTAGTTGGAGTGCAAAAGCTGGAAGAAAAAAAGTTTAGGTGCAAAACCTAGAATCCCAAAAAGTTGAGGTGTTACCTGGATAGTTTACCCAAAATAAAATTATAAAATTCGATTTTCTTTTTTTTTTTTTTAAAGAAAAAAAGATTAAGGATTAAGATAACATCCTCATACACTAACCATTATTTTTTTTTTGGAAAGCGATTAATAATTAGAAATCACTTAATTATAAATACTAAAAAATATAAAAGTACAATGTCTTCTTTTTAAATTTTTAAACCCCCTTTTTTTTTGTTTTTTAATATATAAAACCTACATCAATAAAATTAAGATACATCATTTTAATTAAATGATAAGTAAATAAATATATAAAGTGTCATTATATATATATATATATATATATATATTACTTTAAAAAAAAAATCTTAACTTCTATCATTTCTCGAACTCATGACCTCTCTCTCATGTATAGGTGATTATTACCAATCTAAGCTATGCCTTCTTGACATTAAGTGTCATTATATATATATAATGTTTATTACTCTTTTTTTAATAGAAAACATTTTATATATAAATATATATATATATATATATATATATTTCTGTCAAATGAATAACTACTCCACAAACCTAATTGAAAAACTAGCAATTTCGTTGTTAATTTTTCTTAATTTAATTTTAAGAAAAGGAAACATTATAAATTTAATAACTATAATTTTTCACTTTAGTATAATAAAATATAACCTGCAATTTAAACAAACATCTTGGTAAGAGAGGAAATATCAACTGTTGTGACATAAAATCTCATATTGCTCGTCTAACATATTATTGTGTGGGTATTAAGTAGAGTATAAAAAATTTTATTTAATAACACGTTTTAAACTCATGAAATTTGTCAGAGATGAATTTTAAAATGAATAGTATCAAATTTAACAGACACAAAATCTTGAAGATATATCGAATATCTAAAGATTTAAATACATCAATACCTAGTAAAAGGGAGAATTTTTTATATATTATATATATATTTATATTATATATGAAGAAATTATATATTATATAATTAATGAGTTTTGCCTGGTTTCCCTTCATTGGGAGGACCTTTATCGGGAGACATTCTGCCGTCGGGACTTTCTTGATAATCATCATTGACACCCAATGATCTTTGACGATATGCAATCACTATTGCAATGACGAATAGAATCCAGACATCTGTCGACGATGATTTTTCCGAACAGTCGCCGCCGATATAATTTTCCATATTTAGGAATGTATCGTTTTATTTTGCCTTCTCAAACTTTTGATTTCTGTTTACTGAGTTTTTTTTTTTTTTTTTTTTGCATTCTTTTTATAGAGAGGACTGGATGTTGACTTGGACCAGATTTTCATAATTAATCATGGTCACAAAATTGTTTTTCTCAACTTAAAGAGTTTCGTCAACTTCAGTCTTTTTCTGGTTTGGTTTGTTTAATAAACAAACGAGCTACGAGTTTTGTTCGCGAACAGTTTGGTTTGTTTACAGTTCTAACACCATATAAGAGTTCAGAATGAGATATTTTCTCGAATAAGAGTTGAACTTTGATAACAAATAACATATGCATCTAAACAATATGGACTATTAAATTAATTAATTAATAACTTTATCTTTTCTTTATATATAAAGATTGATTGTAATATATATACATATATACATAAAAGGCATAAAAAAATGGTGAAAAAATAATAAAACATGGAGAACTATGGAAAGTAAGTCTTAGAAGACTTACACAACCGAGTCCACACGTTTTGGCTGAGAAATTTTATCTTAAAATGACTTAAATCATATATAATGAGTGGTCTTAGACAGAGCTCCAAAATTCCAAAATTTTCCACTCCAATCCATGGCTTTTTTACCTACTGAAAACAACAGTTAACAAAATGATACAGAAAAATGACAAAAATGATACTTTTCTTTGTCAATTATTTGGATCTTTAATCTCTTACCAACAATATATATATATATTAATGGAGAAAATCTTACTAAAAAAAGAAGAAAAACAAAAATTAAAAGTTAATCGTGAAGATTTTAAAATTTTAAGTACGATCATCAATAATCCTTATAGGGAGAAAATTTTATTCATATATTTAAATAGGAAAATTGGCAAATTTTATGCCTTCAATTATATAATTTTTGTGATTTCATCCATTTAAAATTTATATATTATTTCATCCGTATTTTAATAATTTTAGTAAGTTTCATCCTTTTATCATTAAATTTTAACAGTCAACTGTTAGGTCAATGTTTAAAAAAAAAATAATAGAAAAAGTAATTAAATTAAAAGGGTAGAAAATAGAAAGAAAAATCTTAATCTGGTCTTCCTCCCACAATCATGTAGAATACCCAACTCTTTCAATCGATACTCAACTTCAGCATCGGCCAATCTACAATTCACAACAAAGGGATAAATACCAAAGTGTTAATAGTATATATTAGTTTTGTTATTTATTATTTTTTATAAGGGTAATATTGTCTTTTTGTCTTTTACATTATTCCTATATATACTCTTATATTTTCTATTGTAATTTATTAATCGATTATAATGAAACTCTATCTATTCTTTTGTTCTCTCAACTTCTTCTTCAATTCTATCATGGTATCAGAGCCAAGATATGAGATGTTTGATTAAAAATTTAATAGGAGAATTTTATAACTCAGTCACCTTCTTCGCGGTTCCAACTTGGAGATCGGGGAATATTTGTCATAGACTTTGAATGATTGAGGGATTTCGTCTTCAAATTTGGGTTGATCGGGTGAGCCTTGAATTGATGAAAACTCTATCACACAATATCTTTTTGAAATTGGAAATTATTGGAATTGAAAATCAAAGGTGATTCTTTTGATTGTTGTTGTCGTTGTTAATTTGGTTGAGGTTTGGAATTATTAACCGCAATTTATATTTGTTTGTGTTGACTGCATATTTTATTGGTAAATAAAATTTGACTGGAACTTTAGGAGAAGTATCAAATTGCATATATTGAAATTTTGTTTGAAATAAAGTGGTTTGTGATTTGAGAATTTGTGTTGAGAAATTTGGGAAATTGAAATAATTTGGGATTTGAGAATTTGAAAATTTTTTGTTACTTGAGATATCTTCTTGACTTGCATTGATATTTAGAGGATCATTTGTTATTAATGGCTCTTGTAAAGGATGATTCACCGTATGCTATGTCTACTTCATCTGCTTTAAATCCGAATTTTGCTAATATTGCAAATATACTTTCTTCCTTGTGGGTCTTAGATTCGGGTGCATCTCATCATATGCCAAAATCTCCTTCCCCTAAACTGTTATGATGACCCTCACATACCCCTAGCTTTTTTTTTTTCGCTTTGGGTTCCTCCTCTATGCCTTCCTCATTTATTCCCTCTTTGATTTTTATTGTGTTCAAAAACAAAATTTATAAGTTTGTCATCAAGCTTTTTATTGTATAATGATCAATGATTATAATTTCTCATAGGTTGATGAAGAAAGAATAAACTTTTTGCCCAACATATAAAACCTAAAATTTCTGAATAATTTCTTTCAGAAAATTGGTTTGCAGTAATAAATATTTCTTGCAATAAATAAAGAAATTACATAAATTTCACTCAACATTCTTGAGTGTTTGTAGGCATCTGATTTTCAGAAGCACTTAAAAAAAAAAAAAAAAAGAAGAAACCCCTAATAAAGCATTTGGTCCTAGTTTGATTCTTGTTATCAATGTCATGTAAACCTTAGGTCTAAGGTATGGTCTTGTTCCATGCAAGAATCAAACTCTCTAGGCTTATTAACTCAAATCGAATTCAGATTAAACAGTGCATCAATAGCTTTCATACCGGAATGTTCTAACCCAAAAAAATGGGAAAAAAAAATTCTTACAATGTGCTTAACGTGAAGAATCTACAAAATCCCTTATGCTGAATTCTTGCAAAAATGTACCCATGCACCATTTCGGTTTTCCATAGAGCGCGGTCGGCCGGCCACCATGCATGCCCAGCAACTACCCTGCGCCGCCGTTCACGATTTGAGGCCAGGGATTACTAGGTTTTTCAGGAACCCGGATTCACGAAACTCGCACATGGGTGCATGCATATATATATATATATAATTAATTAATTAATTAATGAGGTTTTCCAGGTTTTCCTTTGTTAGGAGGACCTTTGGAAGGAGGTGCTCTAATGGAGCAAGAAATCTCATTGTTGAAGTTGAAAGAATCTTCTTTTACATACACTGAACCGATAATCAGTTTCTCAAAGGATTGGAGAAGAACCCTAACGGAATATGGAAACCATGAAGAAGAAGAAGAAGAGTATGCAACACTCGCCATTGATTCAAATATTCTATATTTCCTAAAGCAGTTTCTTGAAATTGAATTTCTTGGTTATATTACTATTCTTGGACAGTAGGAGAGAGAGAGAGAGAGAGAGAGGCGCTAGATAGAGAGAAGATATGTGCTTTTCTTGTTCTTTTGGGCTGAAGTGTAGATGGTTTATTTGGTTGTTGGAGGATATAGTAGGTACTATATATACATACATATATATGTGATGTATGTGCTTATTGGTTTTGATGATCAGTGGGTTGAGGAAGAACGTGTGGAATGGCAAGACCATTTGACTTTGACGATTGAATTATTCTTTTATTTTGAACTCAGTTTAAGTTGAAACTATTGAGTAGTGACCAATCAAAGGCAAATTTGGAAACTATAACCTTGGCGTATTTTGCTAAATAGTTTTTTTTTTTTTTTAAACTTGAGAAAAGTAAAATTATTTTATAAAGTCTGAGTGGTTATTTTTATTTTGAATAGTGGTTGTCAGAGTCTTTGTCTTCATCCATGGCTGCCCCAAGTTGAATACATTCGTATCTTTCAGCTAAAGAATAAGAAAAAGTTTTCAACAAATCTCTTGTCTCTAAATATTTATTTTATTTTTTGTTCAATCTTGCTGTTGGACTTGAAGTGTACTATATCAATCCAGGTTAATCAAAGTATACATATGATTATTCTAGAATATATATAATATATAATGACTTAATTTTTTTCTATTACACTAAAAATATTTTGAGATAGGTTTTAAATAAATTTATGTTTAATGGTCATTCCAAGAATATCTTTTATTCTTTTTCTTTTTTATTTTAAAAAGCGGACAATATCATACGAAGTTAAGTGAGGAGACTTTTGATGGAATCTGTAAAAAAGATTCTATTTTTCTCTCATAAAATAGTTTAAAATTTTAAAGTGAAAATATATATATTTTCTTATTGAACTTGCCAAACATTAATTTATTTGGTCCAAATTCACTAATCACTTTTATATATATATATATATATATATATATATATATATTAATAATCAGCTTAAAAAATCAAAATAAATTTTATTTACTTTATTTTCATAATAATTTTATTTTTTTTTGTTTCATAATTTCTTTGAATTAATGTTTCACATATCTAATCGTAATTAATTACTACATCTGTTTTTAAATTATCACCATACAATCATTTTACACTTTGTAATATAAAAATGTATTATGTCGTTAAAAAATAAAAATAATCCTTTTAGAATAAAAAAAATCAATTTTATGCATTAAAAGACAACCACACTTATCATCAATTTATGCATAATTCATGAATAATATTTTTAAATTATTAATTGAATGGGTATATTAATTAAAAAATATCAATAAAATATTATCTCATTTTTATAGTTTTGATCATGTGATAAAAAAAAAGGAATTTCAATTTTTTTTTTTTAAAAAAAAAAATGCTAATAAAATAATAAAATTAATATGCTATTTGGTTGAAAAGATTAAAATATTCTTTAATTATTTCCTTTATATCAATAAATGTACATAATTTTTTATCGTACAAGTTTTATTAAAAAAAAATTAAATTTATCTCTATTTTGACAAGTATAAAATATTCTCTTTGCTCAAAGCATCATATAAACTTTTTAAGTGAAGTGTACTCTTTAATTTTTATTCAGATTTTAATATATATATATATATATATATATTTTAATATATATATATATATATATATATAGCTATATATAATTAAAAACTGTTAATCATTTTTTTTACAAGTTAATTTTATTTATGGTGAAAATCAAAATTAAACAAATTTTATAATTAAGTTTGTCATGAAGCTTTGTAGTAAATAATTATTATAATTTCTCTTAGTAATACTACAATCTTTGATGAAATTAAGAATAATTTTTTTGCCCAACATATAAAACCTCAAATTTCTGAATAATTTCTTTTAGAAAATTGGATTGCAGTGATAAATATTTCTTGCAATAAATAAAGAAATTACATAAATTTCACTCAACATTCTTGAGTGTTTGTAGGCACGATTTTCAGAACACTTAAAAAAAAATGAAAAAAAGAAAAAGAAACCCCTAATAAAGCATTTGGTCCTAGTTCAATTCTCGTTATCAATGTCATGTAAACCTTAAATCTAAAGTAAAAGGAAATTAGTAGCTTTATATAATTAAATCGAATTTAAGTAAACGGATTAGTAGCTTTTCTACCGGAATGTTCTCACCCAAAAAATGGAAAAAAAATTTTTACAATGTACTTAAACTCAAGAATCTACAAAATCCCTTAAGCTGAATTCTTGCAAAAATGTACCGATGCTCCATTTCGGTTTTCCCTAGAGCACGGTCGGCCGGCCGCCATGCATGCCCAGCTACTGCCGCCGTCTTTCAAGAAACACGCATATGGGTGTGCATGCATGTATATATTAATTAATTAATGAGGTTTTCCAGGTTTTCCTTTGTTAGGAGGACCTTTGGAAGGAGGTGCTCTAAGGGAGCAAGAAATATCATCGTTGAAGCTGAAAGAATCTTCTTTTATATGCACTGAACCGATAATCAGTTTCTCAAAGGATTGGAGAAAAACCCTAATGGAATATGGAAACCATGAAGAAGAAGAAGAAGAAGAAGAGTATGCAACACTCGCCATTGATTCAAATATTATATATTTCCTGAAGCAGTTTCTTGAAATTGAATTTCTTGGTTATATTACTATTCTTGGACAGAGGGGAGAGAGAGAGAGAACTAGATAGAGAGAAGATATGTGCTTTTCTTGTTCTTTTGGGCTGAAGCGGAGATGGTTTATTTGGTTGTTGGAGTATGTAGTAGGTACTATATATATATATATATATAAGTGTGTGTGTGTATGTATGTATGCGCTTTTTGGTTTGATGATCAGTGGGTTGAGGAAGAACGTGTAGAATAGTAGACCTTTTGACTTTGACGATTAAATTATTTTAAGGTTTTCAACTCAGTTGAAGGGGAAACTATTGATTATTGACCATTCAAAGGAAAATTTGGAAAATATAACATAGATATATTTGGGGAAGATTTTTTTTTTTTTTTTTTTTTTTTAAGGTTTGAGAAAAGTAAAATTATTTTCTAATGTTGGATTTTATGTTTTATAACTTGTTATTTGGATGATTTTTTATTTTTTTAAAAAAGGGGTTTTAATAGGATATAATTGTTAAATTTGTAGATGGTTATCAATTAGTCGACTAATTGGTCACCAAAAATAATATTAGTCGATGAAATATTCACAAGTTATTAATGGCTTATTTCTCTTCTCTAAGAAACTAATCATAATTTTACACAGTTATATAAAATTACTATTCTGACTAATTTGGATCGGTTCTGAATTAGCTAATCAAAAAAATATTTCACCCTTGTCCGTATATGCACTAAAAAAACATGGGCTACTGAGACAAATACATTAAGGTATTTTATTTTATTCATACATTAAATACCATTTGAGACTATTATATTAAATGTTTCAAAGGAAAAAATATCATAATATAATACATAAAGACGGTAAAAAATATCGTAATAACCTTTTTTTTTTATAGTGATGATATTAGGAATCAAACTTAACATTTAATTTAATATGAAACTACTATCAATTAACCTATTGAGTAATTGGTAAATTTAGTCACAAACAAATTTATGTTTGACAAGTTTAGTCCTAAATTTTTTTTTTTGACTTTTTAAAGTCCAAACCTTTTTAACATAAGTCAACTAAGGTCATTTTTTACAAATTTTATCAAATATTTTTAAAATTTACGGATTTGTGTGATTTTAGTCAATTAACAAAAGGTTGCAACATTTATTTACAAAATATTTTCGAAAGGGTAAAACGATATTTATAAAAATATATTTCATGTAAAATGAATTGATTATCCCTTTTCTTTTATTCAATAAAGGCACACACACCAAAGTTAAATTAAAAAAAAATTGACCTGAAATTTGTGAAAAATGACCTTAGTTTTCTTAGGTAAAAAAATTTAGGATTTTAAAAATCAAAAAAATATTTTAGGACTAAATTTGACAAATATAAATTTATTTGATACCAAATTCACCTATTAATCTTAAATTATTTATAATAGTGTTTTTTTTTTTTTATTACATGAAGAGAATGTGGTTTTACCCCCCCCCGGGGGGGGGGGGGGGGGGGCGTTCCCCCCCTCCCCCCCCCCCCCTGCTGGTAGTGTTGAACACAAGATTTTAATAACCATAGCTGCAAGTTGCAGAGGACTATGCTAAAGTCAAACACAAGTGGCGGTATAAGCCAAATTGATCAACCAATAATTTTTTCCTTTATTGAAAGTAAATCCCACCAACATCTTCAACCAAGCAAAATGGTTGACAGGGTCTTAATTTGTATATATTTTTAGATATATATATATATGTATATATTTCTATATTCACTATATAGTTTATATTATTTCTGTTTTACCATTTAGTTCATTAATTAATTGTGAATTTAGATAATGACTGAAAATAGTGCCCTCATCAAAGTATTGTTTAGTGTTGGAACTAAATACATTAGAAAAAATATAGGTTTTTACTATATATATATATATATATATATATATATATATATATATATATATATATATATATAAGTTCTTGGTTTTAACTTAGTTGTGGAATTAAGAACGCGTTGAAAAACAACTTTTTTTTTTTTTTTAAAAAAAAAAAAAAAAACGACCTTTTTGACCTGTGGATGTTTGAACCATTCTTAGTAATGGGTATTGACCATAAGCTTTCAAAGGCTATATAAATTTTTGAATAAGTTACTGTAAAAAGAGATGGAGCCATGGACTGACTAAGAAAGACATGGAGAAAACCTTTAAAATGTGACTAAGAAAACGTGATAGCTTAATTGGTTTGTTTCTCTTAGTTAGATGTTTCATCCGACATGTAAGTGAGATGTCTTGAGTTCGATTCATGTTAGGAACGGGTACATTCATGAAAATTAATGGTTTATTATGAATAGCATGAAACAAAAAAAAAAGACATTTTAAGTTGAATGACTATATCGATCACGTGAGAAAACAAAAAAAAAAAAAAAGGCCAAATATTGCCCAATTAAATAAAATAATTTAAAACTAATTCCCAAAAACTTAAATAATTAGGCAACTATATAAAGAAATTAGTTGGATATTCTTAGGCAAATAAAATTAGTACTACGGTAAAAATAATTATATATATAAACTTTTTTTTTTTTACTTAGGGAGATTCTAGATGTAGTTCCAAATTATGGAAGGACACTTTTAAGCTAATTCACATTCGGACTAATCCGTGTACGAGCTGGGTTGGTCCCTTACGAAAGGAAGCTCCGACCCGAAATTTTAAACAGCTGCACACATAAGTTAGAGTTACAACCGTTGACCTCACTTAAGTTAAGAGAGTTCCTTACCAACACCTCTTGAGATTATATATATAAATCAATTGATGGCATGGTACAAGTTACTACTCATTATCTTGAATTACCTTAGGTTGAAAGTGGGATTAAATTAATAAACCAACCATTTTGCAGTTGGTCTATGGTTACAACCATTTTTGTTTGATTCTATTGACAACAGAGACCATCAAATTAAATAATAAAACAAAATATCAACCATCCTATTTAGTAATAACATAGTTGACTTCTATTTTTCCACAGTTGTATTATTTTAATGGACACCTCAATGATATTATTATTTATACCTAGGATTGAATCATATTACATGGTGATGGTGTGGATGAGGTCTTTTTTCCAGTATAATATAGAATTTGAAAGCCTAATTTGAGTGCAATTTAAATTAATTAAAATCTTAATATTTTTAATATCAATGTGTGGTTAATTTTATAACCTGTCATAAGAATTCAAAACAAAGTACGAATCTTTCTTTTTTTCAAGGGAAAATTTAAAAGTGATCATAAATATTACATGTTCTAAAAATTTAAATTGATAGAAATGAATTAAATTAATCTTCTAACCAACTTTCCCTTTCTTCAAAAACTTTTCGAAAATAAGAGAGGAGAAGAGAACTGGATTTTCAAGATATATTGTAAGGTAGAGTTTAAAAAAAAAAATTAAGATTTTAATAAAGATCCAAGTACGCTAAGCATCATAGAACTATTGAGAGGAATTGAAGTCTCATCAAAAATCCACGTAGGCTAGGCTATTCGATGTGGACTCCACAGAGGGCCGACTTGGTCCAAGATAGGAGTCCTATCGAAGTTCGGTTGGCGATTAGAGCAATCACACGAAGGACATGTTCTCTGACAAGGATATTCCCTTTAAGCTCAACATTAAATGCAATTAACTCGACAAACATTATTTGGAGCCACCATTTCAGACTGTTAGGAAAGGTACCACATCTAGGTGTCACCTCCCGATTGGCTATTCCTCTCCATAAAAATAGTAATAACACTCACACATAATCAATTGAAAGCCGGATACACGATATATACTTTAAGTGTTCAACTTACTTTCCGATAAACCTTTTTTAGTGAGATCCGGTGGAAATATACCTTTTGAGCGGTCCCCCGACACTATACCTTACACTCATGATTGACTTGACCATCGGAGAGCCAACACCAAAAACATACTCCTGACGCTTAGCCTTTCTTGCAGGACACGTCGGCAGGAAGTGAGCCCCACCAATTGCGTGTGCCAAGACGTACCAAGAGAGTTTCATCCTCGATCAACTATGTATACACACATATTTTTTTTTTTTTTTTTTTTTTTTTATATATATACATATATATATATATATATATATATAAACTTTTAATTGAGTAAATTGTACTTATGAACTTATATACATGAAGTTGGATATAATTATATCCATATAAATATTTTACTGTCTTTTCTGTATTATATTCACTTTCTAATTTTTTTAAACTGACCTTGTTCAAGTTTTCGTGACACTATACTTTAATAATAAATAATAAAAAAAAGAAGCCAAGTTGGCAGCTAAATTTGAGTTCTTGACAATTTCTCAATTGGCATTTTAATAAGGACTTGACAGTCAAAGAATCTAACTCCCACATGGAATTTTTTAAAAACATTAATAATGTATGTTGTTTTTGTTGCATTTATTCATATAGTTTGATTTTTTTTTATAGATAATAAATTTAAGTAATTGAGTGACTATTATAGACTACATGCCAAATAGCCATTTTTTTCCATTTTTGGTAAAAAGAAAGAAAAGTTGAAGCACTAAAGTTAAGAGAGAGATCCGAAACCAATTCAGGGTTAAAGACTATATGTCAAGTGTTAGAGAGGCACAAATTCCATTTAGACCGATTTGAAAAGTTTAATGTGTGACTTAATTGGTGAAGATTTATTTTGGAAGAAAAAATAGGGTGTGGCGGTGGATCGATAGGTTCAAGACAAGAGCTATATAAAAGTGTATTTTAGGGTTTTTGATTTTCGGTATTCATGCAAAATTTCAACTATAGTAAAAATTCTTCTTTCCTTTACCCGTGATTTTCTTTCTTCTAAGATTTTTTTTTTTTTTTTTGATTTGTGATTTTGTGTTACTATATTTTTTAATTTTGTGAAAGAAAGAAATCCATTCTATTTCAAATGACATTTAAAGCAATCATCTTCAAGAATAAGATTGAAATCCTATGTAACATTCCTTAATCTCTCTCCTCATAACACTTTTCCCAAATTAACATTTGACTAAGTTTTTTTTTTTTTTCCCCAATATATATTAGAATTTAATGAAAATATGAAGCAAAATGTTATCAGTAATCTTTAAGAAAATGCTTGAAATGAAAGTATACAAAATTATAACATGATGTATAAGAAAGATTGTTATAGAAGTGGAGTGATAAACATGTTGTTGTAAATTCTGCACGAAATCACTAATTCGATTCTCATTTTGAGCGTTATGTAAAACTCAATACGAGATCTTTATTTAAGCAAGAGTAAAACTATAAATTTAAGTATTTGAGTGACCATTAAAGACTATATTCAAGACTCTATTTTTGGTTTAAAAAAAAAAAAAAAAAAAAAGTTGTTGAAGCACTAAAGTTAAGAGTTCACAAACATTTTCATTCTTAATAAACTATTAAAAGATTTACTTCATAAGCTCTCACCATATATTTGGAAAGTTTTAGAGATTGTGATTCGAATTCTGTTTATTGGGGGGCTTGTAGTGGTAGCACAAGTTAATAGCCTATAGACCCAAGAATATATATTTATATATAAGTGTATTTTAGAGTTTTTTACTTGTTGAATTTTAAACTTGATAATAAAATTTTGACTATAGTAAATTTTTTTCTTGTTTTCCTATAATTTTTTTTTTCTTCACGATTTTCATGTAAAATTTGTGTTCATATTGTTAATTTATTTTAATTCATTATTGTACGTTTGTCACTATTTTTCTTAATTTCGTAACAGAAACTTCATTTTACTTGAGCTTACTTTTCAAATGACATTTAAAACAATCGTCTTCAAGAATAAAATTGAAACCATATGTAAGATTCCTTCATTTGTGCCTGTAGTCGTGTAGAGCCTAAGGCGATGGACGACTCTACCCGTAAACCTTTTCACAAATTAACATTTGACAATGTTTTTTAGGATACATATAAGAATTTAATGAAAAGATGAAGCAGAATTTTATTAGTAATGTTTAAGAAAAAGCTTGAAATTAAAGTATACAAAATTATAAAATTATGTATAAGAAATTTTGTTATAGAAGTATAGTGGTAAGTAAATTGTTGTGAATGTTACGTAAAGTTAACATTCGACTTTTATTGTAAATCTTATCTAAGAATCGATCGGAATAGACTTTCATATTCATTCAAACAAGATGTCAACACTTTGGAGATGTAATTCGGACGGAAATAAAAATAAAGATTGTTATAGGCAAATCAAACTTCTAGGTGTAGAGGCAACCGAGGGAAGCATTGAATTAAAAAAAAAAAAAAGAAAAAAAGAAAAAATTTACACATTTCATGTAGTGATTTTATTGAGTTTCGCCAGATCCCCCTTGACTAGGAGGTCGGTTTATAGGGGCGGCTTCAGGACCATCTCCTTCTTCATCTTGACTTTGATTTGGAGGTGTCTCAGTGGTGGAGAGTTTCTTGATGCACTGAATTACCACTATGGCGGCCACCGGAACAATCCATAGACGGGAAGAAATGCCAAGATTTGCCATATTATTATATCAGAGACAGAAACCCCTTAAATCTTGATGATTATATATATAAGTATGTATGTATGTATATGTGAGATAGAGAGAGAAATAATAGGTTTGCTGGTTCTATTCTTTCCTGATTTGTGGTGCATTCTCTAGTAGCTTTGCTTGAAATGCTTATATATAGAAATGTCGGTTGTAGCATGTAGAAGAATGGAGAGCAAGCGCTGTATGACTTTAAATTCCACAGTTGCAATTTGCATAAAACATCGATACATAAACACCACACGTAAACAATAAAAGACAACAAGTTGGGATACGTTGTAGTTTTTTTTTTTTTTTTTTTGTTAGACCATCTAGTATTTAGAGTCATCATGACTCTAACTAATTCGGATTCGCACCAAATTATGCTTACAAAGTCTAACACAGGTACTATGACTCTTAGTGGCGCTAACAGCGAGTGTCGAACTCTCGATGTTGTATAGCATTTACAATGCACTTTCCATAGTACCAAGCCAATGACTTACTTTATAGCATTTCAACTCATAAATTCTTAGTAAGTTTCACTTTAGAAACGTTGTTGTGCTTTAATGAATAACTCCGGAATTAATAGATAAAAATATTATATTAAAACAAAAAAGTTATTTCTTATCCTTGTAGAATTGTTATTCATTAGGGCATGACATAAGTTGGATTTCTAATGTTCATATATATATATATATAATATTATTTTTACTCATGACTTTATAAGTATATTATGAAATTAATCTGTGTGACATCAATAGCTTAGCATAAAATATGTAAATTTGGCATGTAAACTTTGAACTCATTAATTTACAAGAAATTTATAACACAGATGAGAATTAGTAAGAGAATCTTCTTTAGTTTAACTGAGATTGTGTATTTGAAATAGTACTCATGTATGCACCCGTTTAAAATTTGAGACCGAAGTTAATTTTTTTTTTTTTTTTTTTTTTTAAAAAGACTACCTAACTTAAATAATAATTAATTTTAATGTGGACATGACTTAAAAAGTTCTAGTAATATTTGGAACCATTCAAGACATTTAGTGGCATAAATAAATAAAAAAAAAAGACGAAAGAAAGAAAATATATCCCAATTCAGCTTTCTTTTCAAATGATATTTAAAACAATCATCTTCAAGAATAAGATTAAAATCCTATGTAACATTCCTTAATCTCTCTCCCCCTAACACTTATCACAAATTAACATTTGACAATTTTTTTCAATCTATATAAGAATTTAATAAAAATATGGAGCAGAATGTTATTGGTAATGTTTAAGAAAAGGTTTGAAATGAAAGTATACGAAATTATAACATGTATAACAAGTAGGTTTTTGTAAATTATTCGGAAATACACATACTCGAGAGAATAAGACAGAAGAGAGAGAAAGAGGCAATACACATTTGATCTCAAATGACTGAAAGAGAATATATATATATCTTGGGTTGAACAAGGGTTTCAAGGGGTATCGTTGGATTGCATGTCATCAAGGACTCAGATTTCACTCTAGCCTATTAGCTGAACCACGTCGCTTCATGCCCAAACGACAGAGTTGCACGGTTGGGCCTTCCTACTGTCGTTTGGTGAGTGATGAAATGTTGTTTTAGATTCACTCTCAATATATATATATATATATATATATATGAGATAGAGAGAAATAATAGGTTTTCTGGTAACAATATTCTTTCATGATTTGTGGTACATTCTTTAGTAGCTTTGCTTCAAAAGCTTATATAGAATATTGGAGAGGAACAATGTGAAAACAAAAGAGAAGGGAGGAGAGAGGGAGCGCTATCACTTTGAATTCCACTGTTACAATTTGCGTATATTAAAAGAAGTCAAAATTGGAGACATTTTTACCTCTGATAATGACTTTGTTCATATCTTAACCCCTCTCTATCACCTTATTAATTTTTAACTTATATGAGAGTAGTATGTTGACAGTTCGAATCTTATAACTATTGAAATTTGATCTGCCAATTGCCCACGTGACAAATCAAACCAATGCATATTTTTTAACAAAAACACAAATCGAATTTCAATAGCTACTATTGGAACTGTCGACCTTCTACTCTGATACCATGATTTGATAAGATCAAAATAATATATCTAATTCTAAAAGTAAGAAATTTCATGATTCTAATATTTAATAATATCTAATAGAAATGGAATATGAAAATATAAGAGTTTAATAATATTTAATAATATCTAAAAGTTTTTTTTGATACATGTAAGAGTTTAATGAAAATATGAAGTGGAATTTTATCAGTAATGTTTAAGAAAAGGCTTGAAATGAAAGTATACAAAATTATAACATTATGTATAAGAAAGATTGTTATAGAAGTACAGTAGTAAGTAAATTGTTGTGAATGCTACGTAAAGTTAGCATTAGACTCTTATAGTAAATCTCATATAAGAGTCAGGATAGACTTTCATATTCATTCAAACAAGAGTTCAATACTTTGGACATGTAATTTGGATGGAAGTAAAAATAAAGATTGTTACAGAAAATCAAATTTCCAAGTGATGAGGAAACCCAAGGAAGCATTTAATGAAGAAAAAGGAAGAAGAAGGAGAAGAAAAATAGAAAAAATTACATATTTCATGGAATGATTTTATTGAGGTTTGCCAGATCCCCCTTGATTTGGAGGAGGTTTTAAAGGGGTTCCTTCATGGTCAGAATTAGTAGTATTCTTCTCGTCAGAAGCTTCTTCTTGATCTTGACTTTGATTTGGTGGTGTCTTAGTAGAGAGTTTCTTGATGCAGTGAATTACGACTACGACGGCCACCGGAAGAATCCATAGACGGGAAGAAATGCCAAGAATTGCCATATTCGATCAGAGACAAAAACCCCTTAAATCTTGATGATTATATATATATGTGTGTGTATGTATGTGTATGTATGTATATGTAAGATAGAGAGAGAAATAATAGATTTTCTGGTTCCAATACTTTCCTGATTTGTGGTGCATTCTCCAGTGGCTTTGCTTGAAATGCTTATATATAGAAATGTCGGTTGTAGCAGGTAGAAGAATGGAGAGCGAGCGCTGTATGACTTTGAATTCCACGGTTGCAATTTGCATAAAAGATGGATACATGAATACCAAACGTAAACAATAAAAGACAACAAGTTGGGATACCTTGTAGTTTTTTTTTTTTTTTTTTTTTTTAATCATCTAGTATCCGGAGTCATCACAACTCCGACTTATCTAGATTCAACTCGAGTTGCGCCTGCAAGAGTCTAACACTTAAACGGGTTAAAGCCCCACTCTGACTCTTACATTGTGCTCATTGCAAGTGTCGAACTCTCGATTTCGAATAACATTTACAATAAACTTTCTCATTGTATCATGTCAAGAGTTTACTTTATAGTTTTCAACTGATAAATTTTAAATAAGTTTCACTTTAGAAACGTTCTTTAGTTTTAAGAATAACTCTCAAATTAATCGATAAAAATATTTAATTAAAAAAAAAAATCATTTCCGATCTTGTAGAATTCTTTTAGTTTAATTGTATATTTGAACATGTACTCATGTATGTACCTATTTAAAATTTGATACCCAAGTTAATTTATTTGCGATAAAAAGACTACCTAACTTAAATAATAATTAATTTATTCAAGACATTTTTTGAGTCATAAGTGAGGCTGCTACTAATGCTATAAACAAACTAAGTTGTTCACGAACAAAGCTCGTTTGAGCTCGTTCGTTTAATAAATAAGTCAAACTCAAACAATTTTTTAAGCTCGATTAATTTTAAAGCATACTCAAATAGTGTCCGCGAATATAATCAAACGTTCTTGAACAAATTATAAATATTTATATATTATATTTATAAGTTTTTTCTCCCTTTTTCCTAATTTGTAGTGGCGGCTCCCCTTTCTTTACCTTCTCTAGAGTTCAAACTCAACTCTTCTTCTACCTCTTTGACAAACTCTAAAAAAAATGGCGGCTCTCCTTCCCTTACTTTCTTCTAGAGCTGTAAACAAACCAAGTTATTCACGAACAAAGCTCGTTCGAGCTTGTTCGTTTATTAAACAAACGAAACTCAAATAATTTTTTAAGATTAATTTTCAAGCATATTCAAACAGTGTTTGAAAATTAAACAAATCATGTTAAAAATAATGTAAAATCAAAGTCAATGAATAATTTAAAATCTAAGAAATTTTTTTTAAAAAAAAATGATAATAATTACAAGATTTGCAAGACCAACAATGTAAGAAGTGGGAACAGAAAATTGATGGACTTTGACAATTCAATTAACCATGATCCATATTATTATTATTATTATTATTATCCCCAATTTGGTCTTGTTTTAGGCCATATAAATCTTTGACATCAGTTGGATTTCTAATTTTTTTTTTTTTAATATTAATTCATGACTTAATAAGTATATTAATTTGTAGGGAAAATTTTTCGATTTAGTCCTCTAATTATTAAGATTTTCTCTAGATTGATATTAAATCTTTAATTTTAAACAAATTAATGATATGTCTATTTTGAATTTTCTCTAATTGATCCTTACAAATATCGGTCAATTTTGTTTAGAAGGATCAATTAAGAAAAAAAAAAAAAAGATAAAGAATTAATTTGTTTGAAATTGTTGTGACTTGAAGTTCGACATCACTCGCCTATGAGGTCTCTAATCTAAGAGGTTATTAAACAGGAGTTTAAAGTCTTTACTTCAATGACGTGTTTTAAACCTGTGAGACTCACGTGTTATTTATAACACGTTATCAACACAAGAAAGCAGATTAATTTATTAATATTTGTGACATCAATAGCTTAGCATAAAATATGCCAATTTGACCAAGTAAACTTGACCTATTCAACAATGCTAATTTACTAGTGATTTGCAACTACATGAAAGGGATGATTACCAAAATATGAATGTTAAAAGGACTTATGTTTTTGGGGAAAAAATATGATTTAATTTGATTATAAATTAGTTAAGACTTCATGTAATTGTAACATATTAAACCAAAACCCTTAAACGCACACATTCAAAGAATTCAAAACATATATATATATACACTTATTTACCAAAAAATAATAATAATAATAAAATATATATATATATATATACACTTTTTTTTTGGTATGTATATATATATATATATATATACTTCACTGTCTGACAAACGTGTGGGGATCTTTGGTACATATAAGAATCCAAAATATAGTTTGGCATGACTCTTCCCACTTGTACCTAAACAAGTCAACATCGGTTGAATGGATAGCGTGTAGTGTTTCTATATATATGATTAGTCTTAGTTGCCTGCATATGCCAGTTGAAAGAGTTGCAAGGGAACAAGACAACTCAACCATAACTAGAGCTATAATCGAATTAAATTAGACTACATTCAAACTAAATCTTAGTCAACCTAAATAGATTATTTACGTAATTTTTATTTCAAATTTTAAATAGTTACATATAAAAATACATAATCGATTTCACAATCTCATTTACGTTAAAAGAGTTTCATGTCTTAGGTTAAAAATATGTAATTCTTGTAATTTCAAAGACAGATTTGATGTTCAGTTCTATTAAACAAAAATTTTTTGTTGAAAGAAAATTGATCGGGAACGTCTCTCGATCCTTCCACACATGCTAGGTGGGCTTGTTTCTTTGTGACGAGTCCTGCAAAAAGGCCAAGTGTCAATGATGGTGTGTTCCCGACGTGAACTCTCCGACGGTCAAGTCAATCACGAATAGAAATAAAGGGGTGTCAAGCGATCGGTTGGAATGTGGGATTCGACAGATCAAACTGAGCACTAGAGTGTACCAAAGTGAGTTTGAACACTTAGAGTGTATTTTGTGTATATAGCTTTTACTTGTTTGCGTGAGAGTGTGCATTACCGTTTTATGGAGATGGATAGCCAATCGGGAGGTGACATCTGGAGTGGTCCTTCCCTGACAGTTCTAAAATAGTGGCTCCAAATAGTATCTGTCGGGTCAGGTGCATTTAATGTGAGGTTCAGTGGGAATCTCCTTGTCAGAGATCATGTTCTTAGCATGAGTGCTCTAATCGCCGACCGGACCTCAGAGGAGTCCTATCTAGGACCATGTGAGTCCTTGGCGGAATCCACCTCAGATGGCCCAACCTACATGGACTTTCTAGGACTTCAATTACTCTAAAAAATGTATATATATTGTAAATAAATTACTCTTTTTAATTAAGAGGTCCGATTTTGTTGGACACAGATTTTTTTTTTTTTGTTTTTGTTTAGTAGGTGATTTCTTGTATATTATTATATAAATAAAAATAATTTATTAAATGGTAAAAGATAAACCAAATTTCATACTTCCAAAGGTCAGAATGACATAATACATAGGCAATAACTTGGAAAGTTTGAACGATTATTGGGAGTGAACAAGGAAATAAATAAAATTCTAAAGGACTTATTTCAATTTGTTATAATGGTTCTTTCTTCCATATATATAAATATATATTTATAAAAGATATATATATATTAACAAGTTTTACTTCTTTAAATTATTTCTTGATGATTTTATTTATACACAACAACAACAAATAGTTTCTCTCATTAGAAACTAATCAAGCTGGTATTAAGGAAAACCAAATTAAAAGGAAAAAAATAATATATTAAACACTCTAATTTTTTACTTGAAGAAAAATTGATTAGGGTCATAAAATTTTTTATCATTATGAATAAAACTTATGTCTTTAAAAATTATATTTACTAAATTTGAGTTACGTTAGATGTGAAAAAATCTCGAAAATCAAAAATAAATAAATAAAAATTATTTAGTTTTATACATTCATTGAACTAAAAGTAGATACACACACGCACAAGAGTTTAACACTTAAACATTAGTGATAGAACTTACATGTTAAAAATCATCAACAACATTGTGTAACACAAATTGAAATATATATATATTATATATATATATATATGTATGCATGTATGTGTATATGTGTATATTTGATCCATTAATGAGTACCTCCTGGAGATCCTTTGCTAATAGCTCTTTTTTGAGGTTCTTTTCGTGTTTCGGGTACAAAACCCTAATCATCATTTACAAGCAAAGACATCAATCAGATTGCAGTATGTCTTAATTTCAGTATTATTCAAACTTATAAGTAAGATATTGGATATATTAATTATGGATATTATTCATTTGGTAGATTTACTTTTTAATTGTTTCAATTTTATTAAAATATATATATATATATATATACAAAATATAATTTCAGTGCCTCCTATATTTCAAAATACTTTTTAAGTTAAAATAATTATATTGAACTTGTCAATTTAAATTTAATATGAATTTAAAATCATGCAAAAAATAATAATAATAATAATTGAACTCCTTGACATGAAAATTAATCGTGTCAACCTTATTTTGTATCGATTTCGTTTTAAATCTAATATTGTCACTCATAAATTGATTATTATGCATATCCATGAAATTATTTATCAACTCAAGAAATTATTATGAGAAGGAAAATAATCAAGACTTACAGGTCCCGTTATAATATTATGGTCAGCTGGAGGAGATGACTCTTCCGAGCTGGAATGTTCATTTCCAATGCTCTGTTCAGGTTCACCGTCATTCCCACCTGGAATTATAACTATGGAATCTGCAGAACAATCATCGGATTCTGTTCCTCCAGCAGGAAAAACAGCTATAATTCCATCATCCCTAGAAGAAGAATTCTCCATGTTAATGGGAATATTGATTCCACCAGGTGGAAAAACGCCTACGATTCCATCATCCCTAGAAGAAGAATCATCTTGATCAATGGGATTGATTCCAGGAGCTGGAAAAACACCTACAATTCTATCATCCCTGGAAGAAGAATTCTCCATAGTAATGGGATTGATTCCAGGAGGTGGAAAAATACCTACAATTCCTTCATCCCTGGCTGAAAAATTCTCCATGGGGATGGGACTGATTCCACTGGGAAACGGAGCTATAATTCCATCATCCCTGGAAGAAGAATCATCTTGATCAATGGGAACATTGATTCCAGCAGCTGGAAAAAGTCTTACAATTCTATCGTCCCTGGAAAAAGAATCATCTTGATCATTAATTGGATTGATTTCACCAGCTGGAAAAACACCTACAATTCCTTCATCATTCCTGGCCAAAGAATCCTCCATATTAATGAGATTGACTTCACCAGGTGGAAAAATGCCCACGATTGTTCCATCGCCGGAAAAAGACTCCTCAAGAACAGGGTTCTTGCCTTCTTTTCCATCAAGATTTTCAGCCATCATGCATAACAAGAAAGCCCCCTTCTGTGTGTGTGAAATTTCAGTCCTAAATTTTCTGCTGAATCTTGATGATTTCTACTAATGTTCCTTTAGATTTAAAGTTGTAAAGTCAACCAGATGAAATCTAAGGAAAGATATTTTATGTATAAACTATTATTATTATTATCTTCTTCTCCTTGTTTTTTTCCAAAGGCCATGTGGGGTGATGTTCTTGTCCACGTGAAATAGGGTTCATTAATCGCAGTCATGAGAAAATGGTCTGAACTAAATTTCCAGACTTTTGTGAAGAATTAATATAATATTATTGCATGCAAATGATGGCAAAAAAAATTAGTTTGATTTTAAAGGAGAAGCAAAGAAAAACAGAAGTAATCCGATGTATATAATTATTGTATTAGTTAACATTTCAATGTCACCAACAACCCTTTAACAATTTCTCTAAAATATATACACACATATATATATATAATTTGTTCAACAACTGAAAATTAAGTAAATATAAATTCTTTTGATATGAATATATATCGTTTTTTAAAATTTATTAAATGTTATATTATTTTTATATACAAATTTACAGTGTGTTTATTCGAAAATATATTAGACTATATATACATATCTCGAAACACAAAATATGTATGCTATATACTTGCATATAACTTAAAAAGATTATGTATTATACAAAACTTTCTTTAAAACAACGAGAGGCATGTTTAACCAATGATCCGGGTTTTAAATCTTAGTTTGGGTATGAAAAAATGTTAAATTCTCTGGTCAGTTGTCTTACTCAATGAGGTGCCTACAAATCAACAAGCGGGATTAGTCCGGGCGTAGAATGGCTTGAAGGTGACACCCCTCAGTAATGAGACCCACCCGGAACACCCGAACGATTAGCCAAAAAAAAAACTTTCTTTTAAACATATGTGAAAGTCAAAAATGGACATAATGTAAATAAAGACCAAATATAAAAGTTGATTTTTTTGATAAAAGAGGTCAAACTTGTAAAAAAATTCAATAATTTTCTTAACATTTGTTTGTCTTTAAACTCCAACTTAAGAATTTTACTAAATGAATCAAGCTAATTAAATATCTCATATCTACATTTAGACTATTTCTATGTTTGTGTCTAATAGATTTCTTGTCAAAGATAAGCTTCGACTCCAAATATGTGCATATGTGTTAATGTAGGAACATGCAACCTTCCTCGTTTTAAGTCTCGTGAAGCACTTACCAAGTCACCTACATTATTTTAGGATATTTATATAGTGTTAGTGAAGCACTTACCAAGTCACTACATATAGGTTATATATTAATTAATTGCTATTGGCGGGCAACCCGCAACCACACACCCAAATTGAAGGCGCTTTGCCATTGCGCTAATGGTTTAAATTATATTATTTTTTACGAAAGTTTTATTTATTATTTTTAAGGAGATTTTTATTTTATAAAAAATAATAATTTTTGTTGTTGGCAAGATTCAGACCACTTTTTAAACTTTAAGGAGATTTTTTATATATTGTAGGATTTGAACCCCAACCCCCCGCGTGGTAAGTGAGCTTTCTTTGCCACTCCACCGATGACCTAGATTGTATAATTTTTTACAAGAGTTTTATTTATTAAAGAAAATATTTTAAAATATAATAAATAAAACTCCTGTAAAAATATTAGAATTTAAAACATTGGTGTAGTAGAAAAACGCATTTAGTTTCAGCACACGTTGGAGTTCGAATCCTGCCAACAACAAAAAATAAAAAAAATTATAAAACAAAAATCTCCTTAAAGTTAATAAATAAAACTCACGTAAAAAATAATACAGTCTAGAACATTGGCACATTGGGAAAGATTATAAAAAAAAATTAAAGATAATAAATAAAACTCCTGTAAAAAATAATATAATTTAAAATATTGATGCGGTGGCAAAGTGCGTTTAGTTTCAACGTGTTTGTTGATGTCATTGGTGCAGTAACAAAGTGCCTTTAATTATAGCGCGTAGTATAGACGGATTCTAAGTTTGAACGGATAGTTTACCCAAATATAAATTTCATCTTTATTCCGATACCGAATTAAATTGTAGTTATTCTAAATACTATTCGAATAAATAAAGTTTATGTTATAAATTGTTATTTTTTTTTTTTTTTTTTTTTTTGATAAGCATAAATTGTTACTTTTGAAAGTATCATTTTTGTGAACAGCATTTAACACCTCCTAGGTTGACTTAAAATGTCTAAATCCAAACACATTTTGTCTTAATTTAATTTATAAAATAAAAGAAAAACAATAATGTTAAAAATAGAGTCGTTGAGATCAACTGCATTTGTCCTTAGCAAGATGAGCTGGAAAAAAAGACAAACTTTTATATATATTTATATAGAGTTTTTTTTTTTTTTTTTTTTTTTTTTTTTTTTTTTTTTGTTTTTAATAACCTCGAGGTCTGGATGGTTTCTTATTTTTAATAAATAATTTAACTATTTTAATAAAAATTAATAATTTTTAATAAAATTTAATATTTAATTTTGATGGAGTTATGGTATTCATATTCATATTCATATTTTTTATGTATTAGCTGTTATTGAAAGGGGATAATTTAAAATAAATAAATATATTATTTTTTACTATAAAAAGTATTATATCTCTTAACTTCTTATTCTTTTATTAAAAATAATTTTAAAATACTTTTAAAAAATTACGATTTTTTAAACAATTATTCTATGTGCATTCTTATGGATCTAAGAATATTTAGTTGTAAAAAAATAAGTAAAAAATTAATTAATATACCTTCTGCGCACAATCTAAATTCATGAATTAAGGTTAGCTTTGTTTTTGACATTTAATCATCAATCAATAAATCAATCAATCTTTTTTAGCACGACCAGCACCATGTTTTTTCTTGATAGAAGAACTATCAGAATCATAGCCTAACCCGAAACATTTAAGAAAAGCCTCCTTAGCTAAATCAAAATAGTTACAAGGATGATTTGCCTGACCCAAGAGTCTGTAAAGAGCAATGTCTTTAGCCGATGGTGTTGATGATGATTCATTCACTTCCATGCTTTCTTCCTCTTGTTCTTCTTTTTCGCCTTTGCTCGTACCTGCAGGATTCCTCGTCTTCCTGTCATTGCTTTCTTTAAACCCTACCTGCTATAAGTTTAAGATGTTTATGAGGCTTATCGATCATCGGTATAGAGTAGTATCAAGATTATTGACAACTCAAGAACTTTCTAGATAACCCCAACACAAATATATATATAGCATAATAAGAAAGCTACACGAGTTCGACACTCGTTGTGCACACCATACCATATAAGAGGCTTTATAGGTACAACTCAAGTTTGTCCTCTGTAGATGGAAGATCCTACCAAACTTGCACTCACAGAAATCTGAAAAGGATCACACTGGTAATAATTTCTCTTCAAGAACATAAGGATTTGGGATCAGTTTAATTTACATTCAATTGGCAAGCTATTTATATACTCTCTTCTAGGCTCCATTTTATCCAATATTATTTATATACTCTTCCCTGTCTTCTACAGTCCAAATCTGTTTAACATTTCAATTCTAATTGCACTAAATCACACTCTATGGTAGTCAATGAACATAAAAGATAGTCCACAATAGCAAGAGAGATAAAAAGACCTTCTCAAACTACCTTCAGATTCCTAAATCATTAATGCTCTCGAATGAAATTGTCGGATGCAAGAGATTGTACATTAAGGGCAGTGATTTATATGCTCTCTGTACCAGCTTCAGCATTTCAAGATCAACATTTGACTATGAAACTTTTTACATTTCAAGATCAACAATTGTACAAGAAAATAATCCAATCAAACGTTGTTTCTTAACAAAACTCCACATTCTGATCATACCTACCTATGCGTTTAGCCTTTCGGTTGTTCTAATCATTATAAGAATGATCATCCTAGAAAGAAATCAAAAGAAAGTTACATGTTTAAAGTGATTCCTGCCCTCATATTCTTTTTCCTAACCTACCTAAAAAGAAGTTCCCCTTACAGCCCTCAATGCCATTTTTTCACAAATAAAAGCAAAAGAAAAGGAAATGGTATATTCAAACAACAAACCCTCCATTACTTTTCTTCAAGCCTACAAATGAAGCCAAACTTCTAAAAGAAAATCTTTCAATATTCGAAACTGTTGCTTTGACTACTCCAGATTCGGGACACAAACAATCAAACTCTTACTCGGAAAAAACTTAACTCTGACAATTAAGTAGCCATCACAGCGAGTGTCAAGCTCGGGATCGCAATGTATGTCCCATATGCTCTTTCTTTATATCAACAAGTACTATGTCAAAATCTCACTCAATCAACAAGCCAAACTACCTAATAAAGAAAAGCTATACAGATAACTCCAATGAATTCCCATAAAAATAAAACAGTCAGTACGAGATTCCAAGAATCAGTCATATTCTAAGGACAATGAATAGACTTACTACCTCAACAGGGGGGAATTTTTCTCTTCTAAAACCAATAATAATATCCTCTAAGAATTACTATTACGTTCTCCAGATAAACGAACGAATCAAATCATTGTATTTCTCAATTATCTCCAAATAAAACTCCATGATTGTTAAATTCAATATATATATTTAATCCAAGAATTATATCCATATAAAAAATAAAAAATAAAAAATAAAAAAACTAATGGGCAGAGATAAACCAATGACCAACTCTGCGGGACCTACCCATCCCATCCCATCCCACCAACCAGCCCACCTCCGCCGCCTTCTACTGTCCAAAGATTAAAATTTTTTCGGCGATTTAACTTCAAAGCTGGATGCTTTAAGATAATTTAGAACAAGAACAGCCCAGAAATTTCTTGATTTGGGTAAATAAATAGCAAATACTTTCAGCAGTTAAAAAAGAAATCCAATAGAGCAAGACAGAAATAAAAAATAATTAATCTCTGCAACGGAAAGAAAGAGGGAAAAAAAATCCCTTAATTAAATTCACACCTTGGAGCTATTGGAGCAGCTGAGTGCGTTGAACAATGGTTTTTTCCCACTACTGCTAAGAGAAGAAGAAGAACTGCAGTTGGGATCATCTGAAAGATCCAAAGCGAAGATACCAAATCCGAAAAAAAGAACAATTAACAGAAGAATCATCACTAGTAACTGAACCCATATCAGCCATGGTACTCCAAAGCTTTCAATCATGAACTCATCTCCCAAATCAAACATATGACTAAAAAAAAAAAAAAAAAAACAAGATTTTTAAAGAAGTACTAAAAAGATTTCAAGGAACAGAAAAAGGTTAAAAGAAAAAGTAAATAATTGGGGGATTTGGGGAAACTGCTGATAGTTTTTTCTTCACTATTGTTTTATTGGAGCGTTGAATTTAAAGAAAAGCAAATGAATTGTTGATGGTGACTTAGATTAGACGCGGCCGAAGCGTTTGGTTCTTCATATTGTTGCTTTTCGTTCGGGTTTTTTCTATTAATAATTTGGAAGCGACCCCCAAAACGGGCCAAACCTGTCTTTTTTTGGCTTAGACTAGGTAGGACCATGTCTTCTTTCGTCTTTTCGCTTCTTAGTTGGGTCATCTTCTTAGTTGATTATTGTTGTAAGAATCATATTAGAGTTAGATTCTGCGAGTATAATCCTAGCCGAATCTAGATTAGTTGATTAGTTGGAGTCGTGATGGCTCTAGATACTAGATGATCTATCAAAAAAAAAAAAAGCTCAACTTTGTAAGTCTAACTTGAGCCGAATCCGAATTAGTTAAAGTTACATAATTTCGAATATTAGATAATCTAATAAAAATATAATATACTTTGTGAATACTTAATTCACTTTCATTAACCGAGATTCATTCCGAGTTTCACTTATAGAGTCTAATAACTCTTGTCTGAATAAAAGATCTTATCTTAACTTTAAGATAAAATTTGTAATTAGTGTTAAACTCGTGATCCCGTTTAGTATTCGTTTTGCATTTTACATTGTGCTAAGGCTTAAAAAGTGTAAGTATTATGCAAGATTTAAGATGAAATCTTTTCCAAAATAAAGAGTTAAATTGTTTAAGTACATCTTGAGTCGATTCAAATAGTAATTTTGGATATCGGATTATCTTATCCAATAACAATAGCATGTAGAATATATAAGATAATATACTCAATTTAATTAGTAACAATATTGCTTATAAACAAAAATGATTATAAATCCAGAATAATGTTCAAAGTCAAAGGTCTCCAAATTAATTATATCTTATACCTTAAAAATAATTATAATAATAGCAACTTAAATCTTTTGTAATAAAAAATGATATATAGGTAATTTTGTTATGAATGGTTAAATTAAAAATATCTTCTTTATTTTATAATATTTCAAAAAAAATTGCTGTAACTGTAGTACAATTATTTAAATTAAATGCAAAACGGTTAATATATGTGTTTTACGATTACTGAATCAATAAAAAAAAATTACTTTACCTTCTTTGTTGTAATAATTTTGGTGATGTAGTTGAAGGACCCTCGTTCCTATTCGAGGAGTTATTCTACCAAATCGAGGTTCTCTTATCCTGCAAAATGAGAGGGGTTCTTCCAGAAGAAGCTCCGATACTTAAGTTAATAAACAACTCAAGTATTAAAAGTGTAAAGCAAAAATAATAAAGTCATACTTTTTATGGGACGATTGTAAGTTCTTTTATAGATACATATGTTTATATATCTATTTCGGTGTCGCAATGTGGAATAAAGATAAACTTTATAAAAGGACAATTGTATCATTAGTCATGTTCAAACTTTCAAGGAGTTAAACTTATCCCACATTCAGGTTAGTAAATATATAGAAGTATATACACCCATATTGCATTTATACCCTTATTTTGAGTATATGTATATACCATAATAGGGTATACTTTAGTGCACCTCATAGGTTTAAACCGCATTACTGAGGGTTTCAAATTGATAACAAGTTATAAATAATTTAATAATATTATTCACTTGAACACACTTCGGATGCACCTCAAAAGTTTAAAACGCATTATTGAATAAAAAGTTTTAAATCTTAATAACGATTTCAAATCTTATATGTGCAATTTGTCATTGTACTATTATATATATATAGTTTTATTCTTTCATTGTGTAAAAGGTTCATTTGATTAAGATTTCCTCATCATAACTTTAGCTTATTGACAAATTTATTGTACTATTTATTTCAAGGAAAGTCTTTTGTATCCTTCTATATATATAGGGTGGAAGAACTTTTGTTTCATTGGAAGTTTTAAAAGAATATCATGAATTGACTTATATTTTATAATGATACTCATACATATTTCAAATATGAAATGAAATATTAAATGAGATCAAGGGTTCGAACTTCAACTCATGTAAACAATTATTTAAAATTTAGTGCTAGAGCTTTCGCCTGTAAAAGACCAACTCGACTAGAACGAAGATTAATTTAAATGTAAATTAACTTAAATGTGTTCTCGTATTGTTTAGAAAAAAAAATGAAATTAAATATCACAATTACCCCATTTAAGGTCCAGTGTCCCATTAAGGCCCAAACTAATATAATTGTAAAAGCCCATATCAATTTATGGATATTTAAGATCTAGAGGTAAAGAATAAAGTAAACCGGTAGCTTGGGAAAATTGGTAAGCGGACTCCTAATGCTTTCATCTAAGACGTATGGTCGAAGTTTTGAATCCTCTTTGGGTGGTTAGCGTCATGTTAAAAGCTCTAGACCAGACTCTAACCCTCGAGTAAGAGTTGAACTCTGCGAGCGCTCAGCAGACTGAGTCCGGATTAGTCTCACAAAAAAGGTGGGGATACCGGGCACCCCAAGTGGGTAAAAAAAAAAAAAAAAGAATAAAGTAACATCGTCTTTATTTTACTAAAAATGATATATGAAATTGATAATTAGAATCATCTTTATATTGTATGACAAATCATGATCTTCTAAAACATCCTTTAAAACCTTGAATAAAATATTAATAAAAATAAGATATATATCAATTTAATTAATTGTAGTTTATAAAATTTTTAAAAAATTAAATTAAATCTCATTAAATAAAAAGTTATAAAGAGATTTAAAATATATTTTCATTACTTTAAATAACTAAAATATTTTTTTTAATGTTATTATAATTTTTATTTTTATTTAAAATAATTGTAAATATTTAATTAACCATAGATAATAACATTAAAATTTTAAATTAATTAAATTAATATATATTATTTTTCTTGATATTTTTAGAATATATATATACATATATATATATATATATATATATATATATATAAGAGTGTCTTAAGAAATTGTAACCCATAATATAACAAAAAGCAAATTGGCCAAAAAGGTCCCTTTCATTATAATTTTTTTTTGCGATTTCATTCCTTTTTTTTTTTTGGAAAATTTCATCCCTTATATTATAAATTTTGGCCAATTTCATCCTTTCCGTTAAATTTTTTTTTGTCAACAGTTAGTCAAATCCGTTATTATAAAAAAATTATTTTTTCCAGGGCAAAAATGTCATTTCACCGTTTAAAAAAAAAAAACCCAATTCCCCAAACCCGACCCATTACTCACAACCCTTCTTCCTTCTTTCTTCCCCTCCCCCAGGAAGAGCCATAACAGAGCCCTCCTCCTCCTCCTTCCCAAGTAAGGAAGGAAGAAGAAAGACAACAACAGAGTATAAACAAACACGTAAGAACTAAAAACAAAAACAAAAAATTAATCGATATGTATTTGTTTTTCATATGTATGTATGTATCTTTTGAAGATTTCCCCCGATTTCAACATCAAGAACCAAAACACCAAGAACGCCATGGCAAGAAATTTGCCCCCGATTGTAAGTCCAACCAGACAACATACGCACATAATAAAGTAATCATAACCATGCTCCTCCTCCTCCTCATCCACTCTCTTTCTTCTTCTCCGGTGAGAATTCCGTCCAAATTCTCCTCATCCGTACTACTAATTGTACTGATTTCATCTTCTTGGGTTATTGTAGAACTCGAAATCAACGATGATGATGATTTACTTGTACTTGTTCTGCTGATGCTCTTCTGCTCATTTTGATTTGGGTCAAGAATTGGAACAATTCTCTCCTCGGTTTCAAGATGATTCCTTTTTTCTTTCTTTGATGATGATGATGATGATCCTCCTTTAAATAGACGCTTAATCTTTGATTTCATCTTTGCTCTTTTTCCTTTTTTCTTGGGTTCAGAAATATCCACCGGCGGCAGTTGCAGTTCTTGAATACAGCCGTCCACCATTAACATGGGCTCTGAAGCAATCCGAATAATTTCACAATTTGAATTACCGTGAGAACCCAGATTCCGTTCTTCCCCCATGAGTTCGAAACCAGCCATGGGGGAGGGGAAGAAAGAAGGAAGAAGGGTTGGGAGTAATGGGTCGGGTTTGGGGAATTGGGTTTTTTTTTTTAAAAAATAGTGAAATGACATTTTTGCCCTTGGAAAAATAATTTTTTTTTAATATAACAGTTGACTAACTGTTGACCAAAAAAAAATTAACGGAAAGGATGAAATTAGCCAAAATTTATAATATAAGAGATGAAATTTTCCAAAAAAAAAAATAAGGGATGAAATCGCAAAAAAATTATAATGTAAGGGAACTTTTTGGCCAATTTGCCTATAACAAAATACTCTAACCCTGTAAAAATCATGCCTCGATTTTTTTTATTTTTTATAATATATATATATATATATATATATATATATATATATATATATATATGATTAATTAGACATGTCCGATGTCTTTTGGGATGTCTAATTATGACAATTAAGGAATCAATCTGTTAAATCAAATCCTTAAATCCTAATTAATAATATTAAAGAAATAAAATTTGAGGTCAAGAAAATAAACTTCATATTAATATATATAATATATATACATATATAACCTATATTTCAGCTGCATGGAAAGACTTAGCTCTCTCAAACCTCAAAATCTCAACATCTGATTCAACTGCCTTACCTGAAATCCCTCTTTCTCTCTCATCTTTCTCTCTCTCTCTCTTTCTCTTTCTCTTTCTCTTTCTCATGCATGGTTTTCTCCCGTTGCTGGTTCTTACCGTCCAGTAATGGGGGAGCCAAATCCTAGCAGCAGTTCACAATCATCATCATCATCATCCCCACCACCACCGCCGCAACTACCACCGACGTCACTTCTCCAACCATCAACAAAGAAAAAAGGATCAAAACCCAAAGTCCTCCGCGTATTCCGATCGGTGTTCCGATCATTTCCCATAATCGCACCCACAGCCTGCAAATTCCCTTCACTCCCCGGCGGATTATTACCCGAAAGTCGAACGGGTGGAGGAACTCGGGTCACCGGTACGCTGTTCGGATTCCGTAAAGGAAGGGTAAGTTTATCAATACAAGAAAATCCCAAGACGCTGCCGACATTGGTGGTTGAACTCGCCATGCAAACAAACGCATTGCAGAGGGAAATGAGCGTCGGAATGGTTAGGATTGCATTGGAATGCGAGAAAAGGCCCGATAAAGATAAGACGAAGGTTCTAGAAGAGCCCGTTTGGACGATGTATTGTAACGGTAAAAAAAACGGGTACGGATTAAAAAGAGAAGCAACTGAAGAAGATTTGTACGTCATGGAAGTATTAAAAGCTATTTCCATGGGCGCCGGAGTTTTGCCCGGAAAATCTGCAGAGTCGGAAGGACCCGATTCGGAAATGGCGTATATGCGGGCACATTTCGAACGGGTTGTCGGATCCAAAGATTCAGAGACTTTGTACATGTTGAGTCCTGATGGGAACCATGGACCTGAATTGAGTATTTTCTTTGTCAGAATATAATTTTAATTTAATTAATTAATCATCTTATATATTAATTAATTAATTAATTAGGCCTTAATTAATTTTATTATTTTTGTTGTTTAATTAATTGATATTTATATTCTAATTTTTAAGTCTTAATTGATTTGATAATATGTGAATATATAGCATAAATAAACTAGGGATTAGATTTTTTTTTTAAAAAAAAGGGAAGAACAAAAATTGTATATTATGGTAGGAAAATATAAGAAATATATATATAGATATATATATATATATATATAAAATTATTGTTGAAGCTGAATATTAGAGGTAATTAACTAACACTTTCTTTCTTTCTTGTACTTTGATTTTAGATTTCTCCTTTCTTTCTTTCTTCTATATATTTTCTTGGAAAACTGGTTATTTTATTATTCATTATATATATATATATATATATATATATATATATATATTTTTGGTTTTTTTTGGTGGGATACTATTTTCTAGTTATTGTTTATTTGGTCATTTTCATTATTTTTTCTTGATCAAATTTGAACATGAAAACAAATCTTAATCAGTCTTTTTATTATTTTCTTAATGTATTTTATTTTTTAATTCTATCATTGAGAAGCTACACGAGGTTGAGGTTTGACACTCGTAGTTAGCGTCATGTAAGACTTTTTTTCAAGTAAGAATTAAATTCTACGGATGCAACTTGAAATAAATCCGAATTAGTGGAAGTTATGATGATTCTGGAAACCAGATGATTGATAAAAATGAAAAACAAAAATCCAACAAGAATGAATGATTCTATAAGTAGGAAAGAATGTGTGAGGCCTATTTTGTGTGAAATAAGTAATTAGACAACATGATATATAGAGATTTTTTTTTTTTTTTTTTTTTGCTTCTCTATAGAGATTTTCTTGATGGTGATATACATATAGAATAATTGGTAAGTTTGGTCTCAAACAAATTTACTTTTGGCAAGGTTAGTCTCAAAATATTTTTTTTAACTTTTGAAGTCCCAAACATTTTTTTTAGAGAAACATAAGGTCCTTATTAACATATTCTGTTAAAAAACTTAAAAATTTAACACTTTACAAGAGTAAAATCGTTAATTTATAAGAAAAAAAAAAAAAAAAAAAAAGAAACCGGAGCTGCCAGCGCTTCTGAGCCGCGATGATGGAGGCTGGGCAGCTGCCGGATCAATGAAAGGAAAACCCCAATTATTAATTCTACCTTGGCAATTCCTATTGAAAAAAATTACCATGAATGCGAGAGGAGGAATAGGAACACAAGTAGCAGATAGAGACCAATTTCAATGGTTGATTAAACCATGTATTCAGTCCTTTCAAAGTTGAAGGCTTTGGTATTTTGGGTCTAGGGTGGTGGTGACTTTTCTCTTCTTTTGGGGCCGGATAAGCATCAGTTCAATATGGCAAATTTCTAGCCTTTATTTTCTTGATTTTGTGGTTTGATGGTGATTGGGTGTTTGGAAAGTTTTCAGTTTTTGTGTTGGGTCGGATGTTGTTGACTTTCAAAGTTGCTTAAGGGTCTTTGATTCGATTGCTTGATGTCGCAGCAATATTCATATTCCTCCTCTGCATTCATGGTAATTCTTCTCAATAGACATTGCCAAGGTAGAATTAATAATTGGGGTTTTCCTTTCATTTGGCGCTGCTGCCCCTCCTCCATCGCCGCGCCGCTGCGCTGGTAACTCCGGTTTCTTTTTTTTTTTTCCTTTATATATTGACGATTTTACCCTTGTAAAGTGTTAAATTTTTAAGTTTTTTAACAGAATATGTTAATAAGGACATTATGTTTCTCTAGAAAAAATGTTTAGGACTTTAAAAGTTAAAAAAATATTTTAGGACTGACCTTGCCAAAAGTAAATTTGTTTGAGACTAAACTTACCAATTATTCTATACATATATACATATATGACTTCCAAAAATCTTCCTGAAACAATTGAAATCAGTATTATTTGGAAAATTTGTCATTTTAATCTTTATTTTATTAGTTATTTGCAATTTTACTCTTCTTTATCAAGTGATTAAATTAGAACAGTATAAATTAGTTAACTTGATTAAAAATTACTAAATATATAATCAAAATGACCAAAATTTTTTTTTTTTTTTCAAAATGACCAAAATATTATGGGAATATAATATTTGTGTATAAATAAAGTATCTAGCAGAAATAGGGTCCATGTCAATTTTTTTAAAGAGTGTGCAACAACAAGACATATATATATATATATAAGAATAGTTTGGAAACTCAATATCTTCATCTATAAATTTGGAAGGGATTTATGAGAAGATACCCTCAAAACTACAATATAATTTAGTTTCTTTATTGACTAATTCGAAGTAATCTATCGAAGGAGATCATCAAAAACTATAACACATGGTTGAGAATACGGCACAAAGACATCATTGACGTGAGTCAAACTCAAAATCTTCCACTTGACAGACACAAAGCTATATTGACATAAGTTGAACTTAAAATTTCCCACTTATCAAGTAAAATAAAAATACTCAAATAAGAAATCACACCATTTGAACTATCACCAATTCCTAGATGTCAACTAAATTGCATCTCTTGTCGAATGTTGGTGGAAGGAGTGGCAGAGTACCACCCCCACAACCTCCAGGTTGGGAGATCGACACCCCCTACCCCATGTAAAAAAAAAAAAAAACTAAATTGCATCTCTCTCCACAAAATTGTACCAAATTCCTAGATGTCACATGAACTAGACAAATTAAATAATGTACCAAAATATTCATGTATAAGATCTAAGACAGATTTGCAGCAACTTGTCAACAAAAGGGTATTTTAGAGAATTTTGCATCTACACTTTTATTTGCAATTTGTTTCTCTTTCATAGAATATAGAAGAATTCACTACCACATATAATTGTTTATCTTTCTTTGTTAATTTAGATCAAAACCATAGGCCCAATATTGCTTCCTCCGAGAAGACAAAAAACTTTGGCTGGGCTCAATTACTCCATCTGTTTATTTCTTTATATATATATATATATATACATATATATTATGATAGTGGATAGAAAATAATATTTATTATATTTGTTATTTTAAAATATTAAGGTGTATTTTTTAATATTTTTTCCTCCTAATAGCACATAAGGTCAAAAACTTAGTATTATGTCTATCAAAATGATACATCAAGTTGGTTATGAGTACTTAGATCCATTCTTTTATATCATTATACATTCACTTATCATTTCGATATGGGATGAAGTATCACAACCCGATTCGAACGAGAATAAGTTTTGAAGTGAATTTGGCTTAGCAAAATATATATATCAGACATTTTAACTAAAAGACAAATCAAATTGTATGTTCTTAAAAATAATGTTTTCTTATCTGCAACAATTAAAAAAAACAAAAAGAATAATAATTAATTTATGAATATTACACAAAATTCTAAATTTGACACTCCCAATATAAGAGTCTAAATAAAAAATTTTAAAATAAAAATTAGACTCAATAAACATAAATCAAATTAAATTCAAAATAATCAGTAATTTCAAAAACTTTATTTTTAACAAACAAAAAATCAAGTACTGCTAAAAGCAAATAAAATATTCCCTTCCCACATTTCTATAAAGAAAAAAAGACTGACAATCTCCACATGGTATAATCAATTGGGCATCTCAGTGTACTCATATCTCCCTACAAAAAAAACTATCTCTTTTTTTTTTTTTTTTTTTTGGGTAAGCCAAAAACTATCACTCTCATCATATTATATATATATATATATAAACCAGCAGCTAGAAGAAATCAACCTTTTAATTTCATGGAGAAATTTCTGCACGATTTGAAGAACAAATTTCTTCAACTAATAGAGTTCATATTCTTATCTTGTGGAAGACTTTCTTCATCAGAAGGTAATTAAAACTTCTTGGGGTTTTTTTAAAAATTTCTTTTTTTAATCTGTTCATATTATATATACACAGGAAAAACAGCAGCAGCTGAAGATCAAAACATGGATGCTGTTGGGGAGGTACATTAATTTCCATACTGTTGATTTTTTTTTTTTTTTTAAATTATAAGATTTTACTCGACTTAATCTGTGATATTTTGTTGGGTGGGGTGTCAATTCATATCCCACATTGATGATTAGGTAAGAGTTAAGATGTTTTACCTACTTCATTAGCATAAGGTCTTTTGAGAGGGTGTTCAAGAAACCCATGTATTTATAATCATACGTGAAACTCCTATAACTCGAGGAATGATTTCTTGTCTTTTGTAATGTTATTACTTCATGTATTTTGGATATACCTAGATTGATGTCTGAATCTATATATATATATATAATATATATGTATATGTATATATATTTGCAGAGAAATATGGTTGTAGAAGAGAGAGGGCTTAAGTTGAGTAGAGGAAGAGGTCCAACTCCAGGCAAACCAAAACCTCCTCCACCAGGCACTGCTTAATTAGCAATTTGATTATGTTATTATTATTTAAGAAATATATATATATTATATATATTTTTTTTTCTTTAATTTGGAAATCAGTTCTTTTGATGTTTATAATTTTTTTTTTTAATGTCTTTAGATGCTTATCAAACTTATAAAAATTGTCCGATTTAATTCGTTAATAAATACTTTTGATTACATGAGTTAGTTTTGAATATTGGACAAAATGGACATATTAACAAATTAAAGATGATAATTTGATTGAGGTGATTTTCCTTTAATAATTATTTTTGTATGACTTATTAAGTAAAAGGTAAATGACAAAAATAGTCTACAAACTATAAATGTTTGCTGATATTGGTCTCCAAATTATTTTTTTGGTGGAATTAGTCCCGAACTATAAAAGAATTGTGACATTGATTCTTCCATTTAAATTTCTATTAAATCACTAGTTAAGGTTAAAAAAATATGTATATATTCTTAAGGACATTTATGTCATTACACTATATTTAAGTTTAAATAGTGTAATGACATAAATACCCTTGAGATTTTTATTTTTTTTTTTAAAAAAAAAAAAACTTAACTGGTGATTTAATAGAAATTTAAATGGAAGAATCAATGTCACAATTCTTTTATAGTTCGGGAACTAATTTCACAAAAAAATAAAATTTGGAGACCAATTTCACCAAACTTCTATAATTTGAGGACTACTTTTGCCAATTTTCCTTAAGTAAAACATCTTAAATTTAATTTACATTAAAAAAAAAAAAAAAGAAAGAAAAAAGAAAACTTTATGTTATATTTTATTGGTGTGTTGTATTGTGAAATTTTTTAAATATAATCCCTATCAAATTAATAGATTAGGATAACTCATAAATGATATTTTTTTTTTTTCTGAAAAAAGAACAAACAAACGAAAGAACACTTAACATCACTACTTTAATCAAGTGATTTGTGTCTTCAATGAATTGATGATCAGTCTAATTTTCATAGCCTTGAATATATTTCCTTCCATTTTTTGTTTGTTTGTAGGTAAATCTGTTGTTTTAGATGGATAAGAAAAAGACATGTTTGTCAAAAAGGTCTAACTCGGTTAGTAACAATCTCATTTATGACCTCTAAGTAAAAAAAAAAAAAAAAAAAACATGGAGCTTTGCATCCTTTTTGCACAAGAATCAGATTTTCTAAAACCAGAAGAACTGTAGAAACAACAAAACAAGCTGCTTTAAAACTTGGAAATGTTCTTCTTGTGGCATCCATAGCCGAAGGAACTTGTAACCTGGAAAACTATGCAGTGTCCATTAATTTGTCAGAGGATCTTGTCCTTCCAACTCCCTGGATGCTTTCAAGAAGTTGGAGTTCTTCCACTGGTGCTCACTGAAGCCCAATTACACGCACTCTGTGAGAACATATGCTCAGATCTTTCGGACTATATAGTACCATGATGAGATTCTCAACCTTGTTGGTTCCTTGCGTTCTTCGCAATTGTTGTTTTTCCTCTGCAAATTACAAATTACAAATTAATACAACAGAAATCAAATATGAAATCGAGAGATTCGAAACCAACATTGGATAGCAGTTGAAATGATACACAAAAACACACAAAATATCATAATTATACCATACAGTTTTCCACTCGTGGTAGCAAAAGAATTCAAGGTGTATATATATGTTCATCAGCCAACACAACAGGACCGCCCATTGAAAGAACAAATTTCTCCAAGCCAAAGCCAAAGATTGTAAAAAATGCAACTGAGAGTAATGGATCAGGGAATTCAGCAGATAACAAACCTCAGATAATGGATCTGCAGGTTCTCATGATGAGTTGTAATCATACTGTAATGGCGGGTAAAGGAATCAGACCTAGAAATCAACCTACCACAGGAAAGAAGCATGATAAAATTTAGATTGAATTTAAAATAATAGCTTCCAAAAATCAATAATTTAAAAAAAAAAAATGATACCTAGATATATATATATATATATATATATATATATATGGCTAGACTTCCAGTTCTAGAAATCTAACCCCTTTTATGGATAGTCTCCTAATCGTATTCCATCCCAACCTTTCTCGTTGGTGTAGAGAAAATTCGAATTCTTCATTAATTTGTTGTGGTTCTCTCGTGAACTTTCCAATGGAGATTTCAGTCCAAGTTTCTATTGGCTGGTTCCCCAGAATTTCTGTACACAGCTGTAGTTCGCTTTCACCAAATAGCTTAAGTTCAATTTCAATTGGATCTTCCCAACTATATTGATCCACCATTATCATCAGTATGATCTCATATACGATTCCTGTCATAATTTTTTCTGTTTTAAACTTTCCGACAATCTTCTTTGCCTCATCATTCAAAGGAAACGATATAGCATCAACAAAGCTTCCATCACTACAAAAGATTGAAATGCATCATATTATATAATGTCTTTTAAGTTACAGTATATATATGTATATATTTTACTTTTACCTTGAACCTAGTGTTAAAAAACACAACCGATTATCCTCAGCAAGATCAGAATTGAAAGAGATATCTTTTACACATATAATGAAGCAATTGTTCTCTGAGTGAATTTCAGCGGAAGACATCTGAAATGAAATTGAGATAACAAAATAACATCTAAAAACCATGAAGAAATAATTTGTGAAGTCATACATAATCATGCAATAAAAATTATAAAAAATGGAAAATCTAGCCATCTATAATTAATGGTACGTACCTCACTGTGGAAGAAAAAATTGGCGGCAAGTTCATTGTTCATCATTCCACTTACACTTATCAATTTGGGCAAATGGACGGATCCAAGGGAAAATTTCTCCAACATGAGACAATCTTCAATTCTGATTATTTCAAGAGATGGAAATTCCAGATGTTGTTTCATTTGAAAAATTGATCCATGCAATTTTGGCAGTTTAATTAGAGTTAATCTCTCCAATGGAATCCTTTGTATAAACTCTTCCTCCATATTTACAGTGCTGCTTTGTCCTTCTTTGGTAATGACATGCTCCAACTCTTCACAACTAATCCGTTTTAAATTTTGCAAGTTTGTAACAGATTTAAAGAAAAGAGGAGAAAATACTGCTGATATGTTGAGCTGATCCATAGTTAACCACTTCAATTTCGGACATTGAACCTATAATTAACCGAAGAATAAATAAACATTAGTTAATTAATAAAACTTCCATGTGGCAATAATACTTGATGAGTTAGTGTAACCATTCCATAATATTATTTATTTGATCAATGATCAATGAGAGAGAGTTAAGTACTAAAATGCTTGGAATTATAGAGATTATGCTATTCAATGTTTCTTTGGGGATTAGATACAAACTAAGGGGGATAAAAAATGAAAGCATGAGAGCATATATAACAATATGATAGAATAGGTGATATATATATTTATTATATATATAAGAGAGAGAGAGAGAGAGGAGAGAGACCTGTTTATTGAGGAAAGGTGTTGAATTTGAAATATGATTAGGAAGCTCTTCCACAAATTTCAGCATCAGGGGACAATGACTAATTTTTAACCATTTCAGTGAAGGCATTTGTATGGCGTTGTAGCAGAAAGTAAGAATATTTGGCAAGTTTGTGAGACTTATTTCCTCTAGATTAGGGAATAAAATTGTCTCTCCAACAATTTCATCATCCTTTCCAATAACTTGTTCCAACATTGAACAATTTTCTACTTTAAGCCTTCCGAGATTTGGAACCCCAGTAATAACCGAGGGAGAAAACATGCATTTGAAATTCTCAAAGCCTTCCACTTCCAAATAGGTAAGCCCACAAAAATTGAAGTTTAGCCTTGCGACCTGAACACCAATGCATGCAGTTACAATTATGTAGACATATTTCAACAATTCTTTAATTCTCTTCTCAATCTTTGACACGATTGTTCAAAGAAAAAAACACAAATGGAGAAATAAGAAAATAGGAATTAATGTGTAAATAAAATTTAAAAAGAAAAGATATTTTGAAATGTATAAACTTACTTTTGGGATAAACTGATACCATTGATCAACCTCGTTGTTGTCACCTTTTGTCATCTTCATGCTTGGCAAGTCACAAAGAGATAATTCAACCAATTTAGGAAGTTCAATTCTATCAATCCCATTACAAAAATGATAGAAACTTTTTAAATTTTTAAAAGATAGAAACCTTAAGTTAGGTAATTCTATCTTGTTAATCTCCACCAATTCTCCATCATCTTTCTTGAAAATCTCTTCTATGGTTTCACAAAAGGAGACATCAAGAGAGGAAAGTTGCACTAAACTTTGCACAACAGATAATGAAAACATGTACGATAAATTGTCACATTTCATTATCGTGTATACTTTGAAGGTTCTTTAAGTAAAACTGCTCTTTGATTGAGACTTTCCATAAACATATAAGCTCAGGCAACATAGAAAGATATATGATACATAGTGCCTCAAAAGATCCAATTGATGGTGAAACATCATAAATCTGTTGCAAACTGACAGAATCTGTAATGAATAAATACTCTAACATGGGAAAGATTGCACCATTTTGTAGGCCCTCAGCAAGATATCGAATATTAGTGAAATGAGATAGTCTTAAATGTTTCAGGCAACTTAGATTCCTAGAATTTTTGGATAACCCTTTCAAAACATTCATGCAATTAGAGCCTTCAAGATTTAAATATTCAACATCACTTGCCATATCGTAGATCCAATCCCCCAAGGGATTTACTACATCTATTCCCAATACAATGGCTTTTTGGAAATATCTTTTATCATAAAGTCAATCACATCTTAATGATACAATTATGTAATAGTTCTTCACCTTTTGAACCCAAAGAGGCTTTTGTTTAGGAACAACTCTTGGATTTTTTATTTCTATTTTTAAAGTGGTCAAGTTTTTCAAGCCATTCAACTCAGAGAGGCATGCAACATCGTTTTCTCCTCCAAGTTTGTCTTTGGCCTCCCAATTGTCAAAACTGCCCAAAATCACAAGTTCTTCCAATCTAGCAAGTCCTGATATAGCACCAAATGCAATTCTTCTTAGGGTTTTACAATTTAAGATATTCATTTGCTTCAGTTTTTTTAGCCCCCCAATCTCCATTGGCAGCATCTCAAACATACAGCCGTTCAAACTGAGAATTTCTAGATTGATTAGCTTCCCAAGCATTGAAACTGTATCAAAAATATTACACCGTCCGAGGAACAAAGTACGAAGATTACTTAGTAGCCCAATTGATGGAGGGAGCAATCCAATATGAAAGGCTTCCAAAACTTTAAGTCCACCTATTCCATTGAAAAAATTCTCGGGTAACTCCATATTATAAACCCTAAATTTTGTTTACAAAATCCAAACGCAAGAATTCAAGCTTGGGGCAAACTATTGATTTTGGAAAAATAATACTAGGGTGGGAGAATAGCAATGAAATACAAGTGTAATCTTCTTCCATCATCAATGGCCATTCATGCAACCCGTGACTTATCATGAATAGGTGCTTCTCCTTATTAGACCTAACCATCCCCTCCTCGGTTGCAATCCATATGCCTACATCACGAATAACATCATGCATTCTCACTTTCAAGTAATCCAAAAGCTGAAAATCCTCTATAAGCAAAGAACGGGATTGAAGAATCTTCAACATAGTTTTTACTTTGTCTCTAACTACCATCAAATTCTCTAATCCCTTGAAAATTCTTAGCCCAATTCCACACCTAAGTAACTCTTCAATGGAAATGGAATAATCTTCTGGAAACAAACAACAAAGTAGAAAGAGATCCTTTTGTTCTTTACCTTCCAACGTGTTGATGCTGTACAGTAAAGGTCCATAAACACCCTTTGATACGCCCGGGATATTATCTGGTACAGATTTCTCTAATTCTCGAACTGCATTATCCCAGAAGGATATGTCTTTGCCTTTCAATGCAGAGGCAACAATCTTCAAGGCAAGAGGCAACCCCTTGCATTCCCTTTCAACTTTCTTTGCAATTTGAACTAGCTCATTATGGGAATCATCATCATCTAGGTTAATGCCAACGTTGTCTTTGAAAAATCTCCATGACTCCTCTTCTGTTAAGGTTTCCAATGGGAAGATGTTTTGGACAGGAACGCTGGTGGAAGTCAAGGCATCCCGGTTTCGAGATGTTAGGATGAGTTTGCAACGAGCATGGGTGGTTTGAGAAGGAATTCCAAACTCTTCTAGGTCCAATCTTTCCCAAAGGTCATCTAAAATTATGAGGATACTCTTTTCGGCCATAAGTCTACGATGAAGCTTCCTTTGTCGGAGTACAGGAGACTCTTCACTCAGTGTCAGATTTAATCCCTCTGCAATCTGGCTTTGAAGCTTTGGTAGATCCAGCTGTTGAGAGACAACTACCATGACAACATGCTCAAAAAAAGACCTCTCATCTCGCACCTTTTCTTCAATTCTCTTAGCCATTACCGTTTTGCCTATAGAAATACAATAGAAACAAGATGCATTTAAGTTTATCATCAGGAAAAAAAACAAACAATCAAAATGTATTTGTAATATGAGAGAGTATTAATTACCTACTCCACCGATACCCCATATCCCGATCGAATAAACACTCGGATCCTTCAAAGCATCCATAATTCTATCCTCTATGAATTCGCGAGATTTGAAACCAACATTAGATGTAGTGGGAACAGGAGCAATTTCTGCAAGTATTACAGGGTTGAATATCTTATCTAATTTAGTGTTTTGAAGTTCAACAGAGTCTTTAGCTGTCTTGAAAGCTTTTCTGCTCAAGGAATAGTGAAGCAGGGGAAGCCATTTGCACACACTGCTTCTTTGAATTTCTTCAGCATCACCTTGAATCTCGTCGCTCCTACTTTTCAACTCCTCCACTTTTCTAAGCCAAGCTTCAACCTCAGGTCTGATAACTCCAGAATTAGCCCTAGCTGCATCAACATCCTGTTGTACACTCTCATGTCTGATATTTAGCTCCCCAAGTTCATCAGCAAGGGTTTGAACATTGCAGGAATAGCAACATAGATAGTTCACTTGCTTCTTGAGTGCATCCACCGAGTAATCCACGATTTTGCCAATAACTGCTTGGATCACACTTTCTGCCATTTTTTCCTTCAAATGAAATTGAGTTCTGAATCTTACTGCTTCAACGAGATACACAAAGGGTAAGAAGTTCTCCTTCAATAAAGAATGACTCTGAAAAGTCAGAATTGTCTATCAAATGTGGACCTTCTTTTTGGCATATTGTATTCAATTATTCTTACTAGTTTGTTTTTAATCAAACACCTGGCTTATCTTATTGTATTATTTGTCTTCTTATTATTATTGGTATTATTTATTTATAAATATTATTTTATTAACATTCAATATTCCTTATATGTATTTGAATTAAATTTGTATGAGACAAAAGTAATATATATATAAAAATTCTAAAAATTGTATTAGTTGTGGAGAGTATTTAAATATATATAGAATTATACCAACTCAAATATAAAAAGTGTATTATCTTTTTTATATTTTGTTTTAAAAAATTTTATAAATGATTGTATTTTTACCCTTTTTAAAATTAGTTTTTTGGAGTTTAATTTTTTTTAAGAACAAATCGTTTTTTTTTGCGTATATATAAAAATATATAAATATATATATGCTACTCAACTATCTCATAAACTATATAAAACTGTAAAAATCAATGTCCAGCCCAAGATTTGCATTTACTCACCTGGAAGATTTTCTGGATGAGTGTTGGAATTTACTCATGAATCCATGATCCAATATCAGAGGATCAAATTTCACACAAGCTGGCTATTCACGACCATAGAATTCTGAAAGGATAAAGTATAAATCAGAATGAATAGCAGTTAAATATGATCTTCTCTATCTCATTTCTTTTGCATTTGCAAGTTCTATATGACACAATAAAAAGAATAAAAAAAAAAATTTGAGATATGACTCTCTGTTTAGCATTTGCAGATAAAGCATTTAATGCTTTAGTGAATAAGTTGCAATTACAAGAAAGAAATTGTTAGTATAAATATATCTAACACAGCAGCAAGTAAAAGTTTTTAAAATCCATCTTATAATGGCAGTTTTCTGCAATTTTCAGTTGCTCTACCTCTCAATAAGCCAACAAGTAAGTGTCTTTCTTTAAAGAACAAAACACTATAAACAAAAAGGCTTGAGAAAAGAAAATCAGATGAGCAAGCAAATAGAATTGGACACATTCAAAGATTAGGATATTTTATTAATCAAAGTCAAATAAGGAGGCTAATTAAAATAAGAATTGAGGGATTTTCACCTATAACAAACTTCTGCTTGCAACTTGCAAGTGCTCTACTCTCAATAAGCTAAGCCAACAAGTAAGTGTCTTTTTTAAAAGACAAAACACTATAAACAAAAAAGGCTTGAGAAAAGAAAATCAGATGAGCAAGCGAATAGAATTGGACACATTCAAAGATTAGGATATTTTATTAATCAAATTCAAAGAAGGAGGCCAATTAGAATAAGAATTGAGGGATTTTCACCTATAACAAATGATCTCTTTCATCATAATCATCGTCAGACAACGGTGGTAGATTTTGAGCTTGAAATAGTCTCCCACTTCTTTGCCATTGGAAAAGAAAATTTCACTTTTATCCATGGCAGGAAGAAGCTCCAGATGGTCTCTCCAAGGAACGACAGCACTTGTCACCGGCGGTCAACCAACTACTCAAAGAATCTGCAGCCAAAGGATACCAAGTATTAGGCAGAAGATTATTCAGTTGTTATGTCTACCAATTTCGAATCTTCTTACCATTTCATCGATTGCTGGTCTTGTAAGCCTGGAATTTGGCCTGTGAATGGGCCAAAGACAAAATCAGAGTCAATTCATTACTACTCAAACAATTTTTTAAATTTGATTAATTTTCAAATTTACTCATATAATGTGAGCGAATATAATTAAGCAATCCCGAACAAATTATAAATATTATGTAAATTAAGGTGTATATATAAGTTTTTTTTTCCATTTTCTCTATTTTGTAGTGGCGGCTCTCTTTTCTTCAAACTCAAATTTCCTTCTATCTCTTTGACAAACCTAAAAAAAGTGGTGACTCCTCTTTCCTTAAATTTTTTAGAGCTATAAACAAATCAAGCACTTCACAAACAAAACTCGTTCAAACTCGTTTATGTTTAGTTCAAGCTCGTTTATTTATTAAACAAATCAAACTCAAATAATTTTTTTTAAGCCAATTAATTTTTTAAATCTATTCAAATAGTATTTAAAAATTGTCAGGGCGTTGGCAGAGTGGCGGAAGGCCCTCATCCCCAACCCCCCTTGCGAGGGATCGACACCTTCCCTCCCCCAATTGTATCAAAAAAAAATAGTATTTAAAAATTAAGAAAAACAAGTTTAAACTTTCAATGTTTAGTTCAACTCGATTCATTTACAATTCTAAACAGAGTATAAGATTTTTTAATTTCGTACCGAATTAATCGATTAGGATAACTCTTAAAAGCAAAAAAAAAAATTTAAAAGGACAAACAAACGACAGAAGACATAACATCACTACTTTACCCAAACATTTTATTTATCGAAAACGACGTTAGCGAACAACAGTTCTTCCACGTCTTCTCCCATTCTCAAAACAAACAAAAACCACCAATCCTCATTCAACACCTGCAATTCATATACTTTTCCCATGGCCAACCTTGACTTTTCAGAACACCCATTACAAATAATAATATTATATTAATCATATCATATTATTTTCTAAAACCACCTCCTCCTTCTTCTTCTTGAATATTCTCCAAATTCTTGATTCTTGAATAATTACTTTGTCCATATATGGCCTTATTTAGGCCGGTTATCTGTGGACCGAAGTCGGAGAATAATCCGGCGAGGTTGAATTTGCAGGATAATGATCAGAAGCTGCTGATCAGAACGGTGGCGTTGCCGAATAATTATTCTGATAATAATTATGGGAAAATTATGTTGCAGCCGAGGCTTTGTAATCTTCGAGCTTACGGATCGGATCGAGTTGGGATTATGATTAAGAAGATAAAGAATAACGGTACCGGAGAAGATGAAGGTGAAGATGAAGTTTCGCCGTTCTTTGCTACGTTAGCAGAGTACATAGAGAGTTCCAAGAAAAGTCAAGACTATGAGATCATCTTTGGACGTCTTGCCATGGTACGTACACCACCTACTCACAAATTACAAAATTAACCATTATTGTCTCCCAATTTTCTTTTTTAATTGTCGTAGATAAAAAAAAAAATACACTTTTATGTATTTTAATTGAAAAGATTAGGAGATCTATCGAATTTACATTAATCCATAACAATTCTTTAACCGTATTATTTTACTTGTCACAAACCACAAAACACACACTTATATTGATATATAATGTGTTGATTAAAAGGATAACATATTCTTGGATTTTATTTTTTTATAATAAAAAATAATTAATAAATATGAGATATTAAGTGTAAATACACTTAAAAATTTTGTTTTTAAGAAAAAAAAAATTATTATGGCAAGTAAAAACAATACAAGGAACTACAGATCAGGCTGCTACTTACATTTAACCCATATAAATATAAATATACTTACAGATTAAAAAAAAAAATTTCAAAAACCAAATAATCAGATTCTGATTTTTTTCTTTTTTTCTCTGCAACAGATTGTTTTTGCTGCAACGGTGACCGTGGAATTAGTGACAGGAAATTCATTGTTCAGAAAGATGGAATTGGAAGGTATAGCTGAGGCAGCCGGCGTTTGTGTCGGAGCAGTTGCTTCTGCGGCAATCTTTGCTTGGTTTTCCAGTGCTCGGAACAAAGTGGGCAGAATCTTTACTGTGAATTGCAGCACTTTCATTGATACATTGATCGACCAAATCGTTGATGGTCTCTTCTACGAGGATACCACCGATTGGTCTGATGATATTTGAACCATATAATACATACATATATATATATATAGCAGAGAGAATTAGTTATATAAGTCATAAATTAAAGGAATAATCAATTTAAAGATGGACTGAGTATATTGTACGTGACTTGATTTTAGATTAGTCGGATTCAAGTAGATTATTGAATGCCGATATAGCTCATATATATATACATGTATCTAGAAGTATCAAGAGATAAAGAAATGTAATAGAAGAAAGGATTGTATATATAAGTACGATTATTGCTCTTGTAAGCTATATCACTATATCATGTATAACTAAGTTTGATTATATTTATAAAACACATTTTGTAGTCAATTATTTATTTATTTCTAATAAAAAAACACACGCAATAAAAAGAATTAGTCATTACTGCTAGTAATGGATATATCTTTCATTAGACAAAAAAAATAATATATATATATATAAAAAATCACTTACATATAATGAATATATATTTTATAAAAATATATACATACAAGGGGAAAAAATTATTATTAAAATTACTAATACATAAAATTTATTAAAATTCTTCAGTTCTTTTAATTTATCATTGCAAAATTTTATCATAAGAAGTAAAACTAAAGATTTATATACATGTACAAAAATATGTATAAATATATTAAGTAATCTAAAATTAATTTATTATGAAGTAATCAATTTTTTTTATTAATATTCTTTTAATATTTGATTTGAATGTATTTAGATTTTTTTAATTCTAAAATGTATAATTTTATATTAAAAAAAAGAAAGAAAAGAAGATAAGTTTAATCTAAGCATGTGTATCCAAAAAGTGACAAAAACCCTCCAAAATTAATATATAAAAAATATTTTGCAGATTAAATATTTATTTTTAATATTGATTAGGGTAAAGTATCTTAGTGACACCTCTTACAGTTCAAAATCCAAGTTTAGCACATCAGGAATTTTTCATTCACAATGTGTCATTCGGGTTTTAAAAAGTCTTACTACATGCCTTTCCGTCAATTTTGTCTCTTAAGTTAGATATTTAACCGTTAGTCAACTCATTTTACTGTTTTGGGCAGGGGCATTTTTGTCCAAAAATTTTTTAAAAAACTTTTTTTTAATAAAAGGGTAATTTTGTAATTTTAATAAAAAACCCCTAAAACCTTAATTTTTCTCTCTCAAATTCTTCTTCTTCCACACATTCTTCACTAGTTGTTCCAAAATTCATATTTTTTTTTTTTCAAATATCAATCTTTTTTATTTTTCAAAATTCAAATATTTTTCCAAAATTTATTATCTTCTTCCAAAATTCACATTTTCTTTTAAAATTCAAATTTTTTTTTTTATCTTTCAAAATTCAAATCTTTTTCCAAAAATTATTATATTTTCTTCCAAAATTTATTATCTCTTTTTCCAAAATTTATATCTTCTTCCAAAATTTATATTTATTCTCGGTTCACCTCTACAATTTTAAGGCTTCTTTTAGCATGTAATTAATGCACAACAATTAAGGTTTTGATATTTGAAAAAAAAAATTGCCAGAAAAATTTAGATTAATTAAAATTCAAATGATGATAAAATAATACAAAATTAAACAAAAAAAAAAGTACAATGATTCACCCTATTCTTCTTCTTCTACCCATGGTGGCAACTCCACCAACGACAACACAACAGTGTTGACGGCGGTGACACGAAGAAAAACAGTGTTGACGGCGGCGACACGGAAGAAAAACAGTGGTAGCGGCACAAACCCATAACAAATTAATAATAATTCAAAAAATAAACATATTGTTCCACTAAAAAAACCCTAACAACAATGCAAAAAAAAAACCCTAACAACAATGGATATAGGAAAATAAAATTTGGGGAAAAAAAATCAAGCTACCGTGTTGTAGTTGTTGCCACTGTGCCGTCGTTGCCGCCGCCACTATGTCGTCGTTGTCGCAGCCATTGTGTCGTCGTAGTTATTGTTGTGTCGTCATCGCCGCTGCCGCCCCTGCCGTCGTTGTCACCACCGCCACCATTGTTATAGGTGTAGTTGGTGGAAGAAGAAGAAGAATGAGGAGGAGGAGGAGGAGGAGAGAGAGAAAATTTAGGGTTTTTCGGTTTTAATATACTAAAAATTACAAAATTACCCTTTATAAAAAAGTTTTTTTTATTTCCGGACAAAAATGCCCCTGCCCAAAACAAGTAAAATGGGTTGACTAACGGTCAAATATCTACCATAACGGACAAAATTGACGGAAGGGCATGTAGTGAAACTTTTTAAAACCCGAATGACACCTTATGAATGAAAAATTTCTGAGGTGCTAAACTTGGATTTTGAACTCTAAGAGGTGTCACTAGGATACTTTACCCTATTGATTATGTACTAAAGCATCGGCTAAAGGATCCATGGATCCCTCAGTAGAGATAACCCCAGCTTTGTATATATGTATTTATAAATATTATTAAATATATTTAAATAGTGGAATAAATGGTGAATTTGGTCTCAAACAGATTTATCTTGGTATGTTTAGTCCAAAAAAAAAATTTAACTTTTAAAGTCCCAAACTTTTTTATTAGAGATAAATATGGTCCCTTTTGACGGATTCGGTCAAAAAAACCTAAAAAATTAACAGTTTGTTAATAAAAGGGAAGAGTAAAAATGTCACAAACAAAAAAAATTAATTAAACAAGAAGAAGAAACAAGAAATAGAGATTTGGGGGAATTTTTGTGATTCTGGAAATTTAAACAATGAAAATAAATAGATTTAAAGAAACTTTGTTTGAAAAGAAAGAGAAAGAAGACAACAATGATGTTGAAATTCTTGGTGAATCCTCCATGGTTGAAACTAGTTTGGCAAATCGAAGTTGTTCAAGAAGACAAAGAGATACGAGTTCAAGTGGGAGCGAATGAATGTTAAATTCAAAGATATTTGAATCGATATTTGAGTAAGTATTCAAATATGGTTTCAATTTCCGACATCCGAGTTTCAATTTCAGTAGCTTAAATATAGATTTATGTATGTATAATGCTTTTCAATTGCAAAATTCGTACAATATAGTAGCATTATATAAGCATTTTCCTTGTTGCATTTTAATTCCGGAAGCTTGAACGTGTTATTGCTATGTTTCCGTATGTAAATTTCAGTAGGCAACCTTAGTTATCTGTTTTTCTCGGAATTTCCAATAGGTAAAATGACTTAATTTCAACATTATCGTTGTCTTCTTTCTCTTTCTCTTCAAACAAAGTTTCTTTAAATTTATTTATTTTCATTGTTTAAATTTTCATAATCACAAAAATTCCCTCATCTCTATTTCTTGTTTCTTGTTTCCTCTCTGTCGTTTCTTCTTCTTGTTTAATTAAAATTTTTTTTTGTTCTCAAATTTTTTTGTGACATTTTTACCCTTCACTTTTATTAACAAACTGTTAATTTTTTAGGTTTTTTGACGGAATCCGTCAAAAGGGACCATATTTATCTCTAATAAAAAAGTTTGAGACTTTAAAAGTTAAAAAAAAAATTTTGGGACTAAACATACCAAAGGTAAATTTGTTTGGGACCAAACTCACCAATTATTCTTAAATAGTGTAATGACATAAATGTTCTTAATTAGGTTTTTTTTAAACCTAATATATGATTTAACAAAAATTTAGACAAAAAGACCAATCTCACAATTTTTTTATACTATAGGACCAATCCTACCAAAATAATAATTTAGAATCAATTTCACCAAACGTCCATAGTTTGAAAACTATTTTGCCAATTTGACTCCAAATATTGAGTATCCGTATCGGTGAAAATATATATCTTATACATATAAAGATTACAAAATTTTGATGACATACTATTGTAATTTTGTTGAAACTTTTTTGACTTTATTTTTTTTTATTATTTAAATCATCATAATGACATTATTGAAATTTTTTAATCTTCTTTTATCTTTTTGTCTCATTCAATATTTAATAATTTTTGATTTTTTTTCCTTTACTTTTTAGTATTTTTATTTTTTATAACTTTTCACTTTCTCTTTTATTAATTTTAATTTGTATTAATCTTATATATAAGATTACAAAATTCTAATGGCATACTATTGTATTTTGTTGAACTTTTTGGATTTTTTTGTCCTTTTTTATATATAAGATTACAAAATTTTGATGGCATACTATTGTAATTTTTTTGAAATTTTTGGACTTTGTATTTTTATTTTTTTATTTTATTTAAATTATTATGATGACATTATTGTAATTTGTTAAAATTTTTTTTTTGTCTTTTTGTCTCATTCTATATTTAATTCTGCCCCAAGTGATGAATGAAATATCACATTCAAATATAAGAAATAAAATAATTAGAATAAATATTATAAATTAAATAAATAATAAATAATTATAGTATCATTAGTAATATATTATATTTTGCCCCCAAGTGTGAAATAAATGTGATATTCTTCTAAGAATTTCCATGAATCTCCTTCATTAGTAAAAGAAAAACACATTAGAAAATATTTTAGAAGAATGACTTACAAAATAAAGATCTTTAAATTTATTCTACTTAAACCCTTTTATAAAAAAATCAAACACAAATTATGAGAGAAAAAAGAATAAAAAATTTGAAAAGAAAGAAAAAAGATATTGGAAAAAAAAAGAAAAGAAGTAGATGAAAAGACAAAATATTTATATAAGTACAAAGAAAAATAAAGAAATAACGAATTGTTCGAATTTTTATAAGAAAATAAAAATCAAATGACAATAAATGAAGTCTAATAATTTTTTAAAAAAAGAAAGAAAGAAAGATACCAACAATAAAATAATTTTAATAATTGTTAAAAATTTTAATAACTTTAAATGCTATTTTTTTAGTGATAAATTTAATATAACTATGTCTATAAAGTATGTATATATATACACAACGTACAAAGTACAAAAAAATAACAAAAATGGTTCACAACTTTGTAAAAGATGCAAATTGGTAAATTTCTTACAATATAACGAAAAAAATGCATGACTATTTTATTTAAAAATACAATGCTCACAAAGAAATCGTCGTCTGCCTGTATACTTATCGTATACTTATCGGAACCTTTGGCACAAAACTGGGTAAAAAGATTACTTTTGAGATTTATTGAATTGAAATTCTCTCAATTATCTCTATAGCCTATATCACGACCGAACCCACAAACCCGTGTCGGGCTGTCGGTACCCACAATCAACTACTTGGTCGTTCGGAATTCTAGATGTAGTTCCTACCCTTGAGTGTAGCACTTAGTTCCTATTGTTTGGGTTGGCTACCCGCTTTGATACCAACTGTCATGATCCGGACCCGCAACCCGTGTCGGGACTGTAAACCTAACAATACCCACAATCAATGTAAGTGTATATTGATCAGTTGTTTGAAAATACTAACTACGATTAGCCTTTATTATTATCTAAGTTACCTTAATTTTGTTGTAAATTTTATCTTGTGTCTTTTGTACTTTTAATACCGGGAATATTTTTGTACAATATTTACAATTTCATTTCCCCTTGAGTTGAGTTGGCTTGGTCAATAAATGATATGTTTTTACTAACTCTTTTAAGACTTATCTTGTCAAATCATACAAAAATGGTTCACAACTCTGTAAAAGCTGCAAATTGGTAAATTTATTACAATATAACGAAAAAAATGCATGACTATTTTATTTAACAATACAATGCTCATAGAGAAATGACCGTCTACTTGTATACTTATCGTATTCTTATCAGAGCCTTTGGCACAAAATTGGATAAAAGATTACTTTTGAGATTTATTGAATTGAAATTCTCTCAATTATCTCTATAGCCTATATCACGACCGAACCCACAAACCCATGTCGGGCTGTCGATACCCACAATCAACTACTTGGTCGTTCGGAATTCTAGATGTAGTTCCTACCCCTTGAGTGTAGCACTTAGTTCCTATTGTTTGGGTTGGCTACCCGCTTTGATACCAACTGTCATGATCCGGACTCGCAACCCGTGTCGGGACTGTAAACCTAACAATACCCACAATCAATGTAAGTGTATATTGATCAGTTGTTTGAAAATACTAACTACGATTAGCCTTTATTATTATCTAAGTTACCTTAATTTTGTTGTAAATTTTATCTTGTGTCTTTTGTACTTTTAATACCAAGAATATTTTCGTACAATATTTACAATTTCATTTCCCCTTGAGTTGAGTTGGCTTGGTCAATAAATGATATGTTTTTACTAACTCTTTTAAGACTTATCTTGTCAAATCATACAAAAATGGTTCACAACTCTGTAAAAGCTGCAAATTGGTAAATTTATTACAATATAACGAAAAAAATGCATGACTATTTTATTTAACAATACAATGCTCATAGAGAAATGGTCGTCTACTTGTATACTTATCGTATTCTTATCAGAGCCTTTGGCACAAAATTGGATAAAAGATTACTTTTGAGATTTATTGAATTGAAATTCTCTCAATTATCTCTATAGCCTATATCACGACCGAACCCACAAACCCATGTCGGGCTGTCGATACCCACAATCAACTACTTGGTCGTTCGGAATTCTAGATGTAGTTCCTACCCCTTGAGTGTAGCACTTAGTTCCTATTGTTTGGGTTGGCTACCCGCTTTGATACCAACTGTCATGATCCGGACCCGCAACCCGTGTCGGGATCTGTAAACCTAACAATACCCACAATCAATGTAAGTGTATATTGATCAGTTGTTTGAAAATACTAACTACGATTAGCCTTTATTATTATCTAAGTTACCTTAATTTTGTTGTAAATTTTATCTTGTGTCTTTTGTACTTTTAATACCAAGAATATTTTCGTACAATATTTACAATTTCATTTCCCCTTGAGTTGAGTTGGCTTGGTCAATAAATGATATGTTTTTACTAACTCTTTTAAGACTTATCTTGTCAAATCATACAAAAATGGTTCACAACTCTGTAAAAGCTGCAAATTGGTAAATTTATTACAATATAACGAAAAAAATGCATGACTATTTTATTTAACAATACAATGCTCATAGAGAAATGGTCGTCTACTTGTATACTTATCGTATTCTTATCGGAGCCTTTGGCACAAAATTGGATAAAAAGATTACTTTTGAGATTTATTGAATTGAAATTCTCTCAATTATCTCTATAACCTATATCACGACCGAACCCGCAAATCTGTGTCGGGCTGTCGGTATCCACAATCAACTACTTGATCGTTCGGAATTCTATATGTAGCTCCTACCCCTTGAGTGTAGCACTTAGTTCCTATTGTTTGGGTTGGCTACCCAGTCCGATACCAACTATCATGATCCGGACCCGCAACCCGTGTCACGACTGTGAACCTAACAACACCCACAATCAATATAAGTGTATATTGACCAGTTGTTTGAAAACACTAACTACGATTAGCCTTTATATATTATTATCTAAGTTACCTTAATTTTGTTGTAAATTTTATCTTGTGTCTTTTGTACTTTTAATACCGGGAATATTTTCGTACAATATTTACAATTTCAATTTCATTTCCCCTTGAGTTGAGTTGGCTTGGTCAAGAAATGATATTTTTTTACTAACTCTTTTAAGACTTATCTTGTCAAATCATACAAAAATGGTTCACAACTCTGTAAAAGTTGCATGACTATTTTATTTAACAATACAATGCTCACAGAGAAATGGTCGTCTGCACGTATACTTATAGTATACTCACAAAATTGGATAAAAAGATTACTTTTGAAATTTATTGAATTGAAAATCTCTCAATTATCTCTATAACCTATATCACGACCGAACCCGCAAATCCGTGTCGGGCTTTCAGTATCCACAATCAACTACTTGATCGTTCGGAATTCTAGATGTAGCTCCTACCCCTTGAGTGTAGCACTTAGTTCCTATTGTTTGGGTTGTCTACCCCCCCCGTACCAATCCTGCCATGATCCGACCCCGCAACCCGTGTCGCGACTGTGAACCTAACAACACTCACAATCAATATAAGTGTATATTGATCGGTTGTTTGAAAATACTAACTACGATTAGCCTTTATTATTATCTAAGTTACCTTAATTTTGTTGTAAATTTTATCATGTCTTTTGTACTTTTAATACCGGGAATATTTTCGTACAATATTTACAATTTCATTTCCCCTTGAGTTGAGTTGGTTTGGTCATGAAATGATATGTTTTTACTAACTCTTTCAAGACTTATCTTGTCAAATCATATAATTTATTTATTTTGATAACTATATTTGGGTCAATTAAGTTTTTTGATTTTTTTTAAAAATTTTATAGTATAATATTTTTTGAATGAGTTTCAATTCTTTATTTTTTTACCCCAATATAATGGTCTTGTGTGTGTGTTTTGTTTTTTTTTTTTTTTGACATTTTAACTCCTCTTTATTTATCTCAATACGTATTAATTTTTTAATTTAAAAAAAATATATTTTATCTAACAAAAGAATTTGAAGAATTTAATTTTTATTTTCCTTTTTGTATTTTTCTCTTTTTTTTTGGCCTAAATATATATGGTAAACTACCAAAATGACACCTGAACTTGTGTGGGCATAACCTTTTTGCATCCGAGATACTTTTGTCAACAAAATGACACCTCAACAATTAAAACTCGACTTTTTTGCCCTTCCGTCAGTCTTCGATTTCGTCTAACTTCGTCTAACTTTTAGGGGTATTTTCGTCTTTTTATAGAAATATTTCTTTAATTTTTTTTTAAAATTAATTTTAATAACTTTTTAAAAATCTTAAAAATTTTTGCTTTCGCTGGAAATTGAACCCGTGAAAACAAGGTTTGTGCGCGAGTCACTTACCACTAGACCATAATAATTTATATTAAATTTTTTGTAAAATAAAATATTTATAGTATATATAAATATATATAGTAAATAATTTATAAATGACTAGCAAAGTTCGCTATCGCGAGTTCGATTCCCAGCAACAGCAAAATATTTTAAAATTAATTTTTTTTAAAAATAAATTCGAGGGTAGTTGGCAGAGTGGCGGCGAGGGATCGACAACTTTATTTTTTAAAAAAATTAATTTTAAAATATTTTGCTGTTGCTGGGAAATCGAACCCGCGATAGCGAACTTTGCTAGTCACTTACCACTAGACCATAACAATTTATAATAATTTTTTGTAAAATAAAATATTTATAGTATTTATAGTATCTATAGTAATCCATTATATCAGCAAGGTTGTCGAGGACATGCTTTGAAGAGGAGGCGGTCGCCATTTTCAAAGAGGTATTTTTTGGGGTCCAATTAAAACTATTGGAGTAGAGAGAAAAACTGGAGAATTTGAGGAAGAATTTACAGATATAGAGAGAGAAATTGCAGAAACGTTTGAGATAGAATGAGGAATATTGTTTTTGTAGGGGTGGTTGGGCTTGACTTATATATACTATAAATATTTTATTTTACAAAAAATTTAATATAAATTATTATGGTCTAGTGGTAAGTGACTCGCACACAAACTTTGTTGTCGCGGGTTCGATTCCCAGAGCAAAAATTTTTAAGATTTTTTATTAAAATTAATTTTAAAAAAAATTAAAGAAATATTTCTATAAATAGACGAAAATACCCCTAAAAGTTAAACGAAATCAAGACTGACCGAATTTTTCGACGGAAGGGCAAAAAAGTTGAGTTTTAATTGTTGAGGTGTCATTTTGTTAACAAAAGTATCTCAGGTGCAAAACGGAGAATTTTGAAATGTTCAGGTGTCATCTCGGTAGTTTACCCTATATATATATATATATATATATATATATATATATATATATATATATATATATATATATATATATATATATATATATATATATAATAGATTACAAAAGTTTGATGATACATGAAGTAGTTTTGATATTTGCCTAAGTGTATTATTATTTATGTAAGTGTATTATTGTAATTTTTATTTGGCACATAAATAATTTGGATCAAAATAGAAACTAAAATAAAAAAAGATACAACTAAGAAAACCATCCAATCAAACCCAAAAATAAAAACGTAAGAAAGTCCAACAAAAAAAAAAGATGAAGCTTGAATGAGCATTTAAATGTTATCTTCTTAAAATTATATTAGTTTCATAAATTTAATGTAATAAAATAAGTATATTTATTTGTTTTCTTTAAGCATAATAAGTATATTTCTTTTTTTTGATAAGTGGGATATTCATTAAAATAAAAAACAATACAAAAGTGAATGATTAAAATCATTCACGGAAATACAAAGCATCAACCTAAAACTAGGTGGTGCAGATAAAACACCAACTTAAAACTAAGTGGCGTAGAAAGCAAACTCAACCTAAACAAATTAGGTGAGTCGAAGAAAGCAGAAAATAAATACAGAAAAACATAAAAACGAAAAACAACAGATATTCTGTCTAAATCTAGGGTCTTCATACTGTCGATTTCAAATCTCATTTGCGAAAGGGGTTCGATTTTGTCTTCTTTCTTCAACAGTAGTCTAATCCATCCCGGGCGTATCAAAAATTTCATAGAATACCTAAAAAGAAAACCAAATACGAATACAAACAAAGGGCCCAGATCTAATCCGGGTTTATAATTTTTTTCTTCTAAAAGAAGAAAAATCTGATATGTAAATATCAGTAAAAGACTAAGCATATGAGATGATAAAGATAACAAAAATATCAAAGAAATAGATGAAAAAACAAAACAAAACAAAAAAACAAAAAAAAAAAAAAAAAATTAAAAAAAACAGTAAAGATTAGTCAGGCGAGGAAAAGCTTTAGCTAAAGCTAAATTTCTCCCCCTTGGGAGAAAGAGAAGTGGTGGCCGGCGAAGAGGGGGGAGGAGAAGAAGAAGAGAGGAGGGGGGGGGGGGGGGGGGGCGGCTGCTTGAGGGAAGAGGAAGAGGAGGGTTTAGGGTTAGAGAGAGTTTTTTAGAGAGAGAATTTTTATAATAAATATATTTCTAATTTCTATAAAATAAAGATATTTATAGTACAATAATTTTATTTATGTGTCATATATAATATGTTTCATAATATTTTTTTTTAATGTATATATATAAGATTACAATTTTTTTTATGACATTAGTGTGTAATTTTCTTGAATTTTTTAGATTTTATAGTTTTTTTAAAATTTTTTTAACTTTGACAATGATATTTTCTGTAATTTTGTTTAACTTTTAAGATTTTATTGTCTTTTTTTTCTTTTCATTTTCTTTATTTTAATTTATATATATATTTTTCAATTAAAAAAATAATTTATCTAACAAAAAAATTTTAAAAATTTATTTATTTTGTATTTTTAATTTTGTTTTATCCTCTTTATATGTATATATATAAATATAAATTATTTATTTTGGATCTGAAACTTATATAAGTAACAATTAAGTATAGTTTGTAACTTAAAAAAAATTATAGTACTTTTTATTACAATTTAAGTTATATTTTTAAAATTTAAATTTTTATATTTTAATAATTATAAAAAAAATAATATAATTACTTTTGTGTATGTCGGATACTTTTATAAACATATTTATATTAAAATTTTCAATAATAAGAATTACATTTAAAAATATAAAAATATATAATAATAGTCAATTTAAACATCAATACAATTAAATACTTAAACATGAAATTAATTTTAAAATCAATTAATATATTTATACCAAGCACATATAAATCTTTAAATTTTAATTATAAATTTTTTAAAAAAACTTATATATATATATTCTTTTTTACTTATGTATATATACCTAATTTTTTATATATACATATATATATTTATTATTTGAAAAAAATATAATATATAATACTGCTTAAAAAAAAATTATAATATATTAAAAAGTATATATATAATAGGGTAAACTATCCTGGTGACACTCCTTAGATTTCAAAATTCAGGTTTAGCACCTCAAAAAAATTTTGTTAACAAAGTGTCCTCTAAGATTTAAAACGTTCTACAACATGCCCTTTTGTCAAGTTTGACCGTTAGGTCAGATTTTTGATCGTTAGTCAACCATTTTCACTGTTTTGGGCAGGGGCATTTTTGTCTCAAGAATTCTAAGCGGTAATTTTTTTCCCCCCTTCTTTTCCCGGTCTTGTCGTTTTCTCATATTGCACTGGTTTTTACCAAAAATCTAACGCTTGTATTGTATCAATTCCGCAAGCTGTTGTGTGTTTGCATGCAAAGTCAGTCGTTCAAAGTGTCAATCTCTGTAAAATTTATACAATACAACCGTTCAATTGTAAAAATTGAACTGAAGAAGTGAAATTGAGAAAACCCATTTGAATCGTCGTTTGAACTGGGGAAATTTCTAAATGGAAATGGCTCGAAGGTTTAACGAGTGGGTTATTAGGCGAAGCAAGAACAACTACATTGATCCCTACACGCTTTACGGTAAATATTCAAACTTTTCTTCATAATGTTGAGCGAAGTCGATTTTTTTCCCTTGTGTTGTCGCTATAATTGCTTGAAAATGGAGGGTTTTTTTGTGCTTTATTCTGTGATAGAAAGTATGATATTTATTCTGCTTGTATTGAATATGCAGATCGGAAAGTATGATTATTATTCTATTTGTATTGAATATGCATATCGGAAAGTATGATATTTATTTTGTTTGTATTGAATATGCAGATCCCGAAGATGATTATTTTACCCTAAAATTGTACTTTGATGGGATATTTTGGGAGGAGAAAGGGTATAGAAATTATAAGGATGGAAAATGGAGGTATGTGGATTACTGTGTGAAGGACAAAATGAGTATTTTGGAAATTAATTTGATGCTTTCAAGATGTTGAAGAAAAAAAAAAAGTGTATGGTTTATCGCTATTTAGAACCAGTAGGTGATTTCAAAACTGGATCAAGTTAGTTACTAAAGATGAAGATATTTTGGCTATGTGTGAATGGGTACCAAGGTTTAAAGTAATAGAATTATATACAGAAGTTACAGACAAGCAAAGTATACTGGATTACTTGAACAAACAACCCGAGTTGCAAAAAGAAATACCTAGAAAAAATTTTTGTTGTCATTGAAGAGATAGAAGAAGGAAGCTCATCTAGGAGCCTTGTTAGACCAAAAAAGAGAAAAATTCCTACAAGAAAACCTTTGTTGTTGGAGTGGCATCTGCTGTATTACCCCCTTGTGAATGTTGTACATGCTGATGAGCACTTACCATCTCAGAATCGCTGAAATTGATGCACCGAAACCGATTTTCCTGTACCTAATAATGCATGTGACGCTGTTGTTGATGAACTTGGAAGCAATATAGACTTGCCTGCATTTGAAACTCAATTACCCATACCTAATACTGCATGTGCTACTGTGGTTGATGAACCTGGAAACAATATACAGCTGACTGTTGTTGAAAAACCCGGAAACAATATTGAACTCCCTACTTCTTTTGATGAACCTGGAAACAATATTGAACTCCCTACTTCTTTTGATGAACCCGTAAACAATATAGAATTGCTTGCCGTTGAGCTGCCTACTTTTGATGAATCTGGAAATAATATTGAAGTTCCTCCTGCTAATCATTACGATGACTTGGAATGACAAGCAATATTTGAGGATGTAATGAGTCAAGTTGAGGGAGTGACTCAAGTTCAACAAGGCTAATGCCATGGTTGGGGCAGATGAGGAAGTTGGAGGTCATGGACAAGTTCATCAACATCAGGAGGAAGAAGGAGAGGTTATTACCCAAGATAATGAAGTAACTGCAGCAATAGACATTGATAATGAAGAACCAAGCAGACATTGACAATGAAGCACCAACGGAAGGGCAAGAAGATGAAGTAGATGACTCCGATTCCGATGATGATTACAATCAAGAACATTTCTCCGAAGATGAAGACTACTGCAGAGATGATGCCATGTTTGACATGAACACCGAGAATATTCTAGAAGAAAATGAAACAATGCAGGAAACAAGACAGGATGAAAACAGAGATGATGCATTGAATGATGACAATGTTTGTGTGGATGAGTTGCACAGTTCTAAGGAGGACTCAGACAGTGATGGTGGTAGGTATAAATATTTTGAGAACAAAAACATGGAAAGACCATTCTTTGAGGTGGGGATGAGATTTTCTGGTAGGGAAGAGTTTAAAGAGGCAAGAAAAATTACCGCCTTAAGATGGGGAAAGTGTGCAGATTTAGACCATCGGAACCTAAAAGAGTTAGGGCAATTTGCAAATCTAAAGATTGCAAGTGGTTTGTTTTTGCTTCCATTGAAAGAGTGACACAAACCAAGGATTTTGTTCTAAAGACCATGAACTTAACTCATAATAATTGCAACCATCAATGGAAAAACAGGTTTATTACTGCGGAAATAGGGTGGCAAACAAGTATATTGAAAGGATTAAAATAAACCCGAATATGCCCATCAGTTCTATAAGGCAACACATAGATAAGGAATATAAGGTAGAGATGTCAAGGACATCTGCATACAATGCAAGATGTATGGCTAAAAAGTTGATAATTGGAGATGAGGCAGAACAGTACAGACTTTTGTGGGACTATAGAGCTTAATTACTTCGGACTCATCCCGATTCCACAATTGAGATTGAACATCGGAATTTCAGAGAGCCCGGAAGACAACCTAGATTTCAGAGGTTGTATATGTGTTTAGGGCAATTGAAAAAGGGTTTTTTAGACCATTGTAGGCCCTTGATAGGGGTGGATGGCTGTCACATAAAGAGTTGTTATAAGGGTCAACTACTTACAGCAGTTGGAATGGATGGGAACAACGGTTGGTGGCCCATTGCTTGGGCAGTGGTAGAGAAAGAGGCAACCGAACAATGGAGATGGTTTTTCAAGTTACTAGCAACCGATTTAGAAATTGAGGGACATGCAGGTTTTGGGTACAGTTTCATATCGGATAGACAAAAGGTAAGTGTAATTTTCTCTTGTTATGATTGATGGATACTAGCATTATATAGAATGATAGTAGCATTCTAATACATTTTTTTGTAACAATTTCAAAGACTTGATGCAAGCATTAGCAGAGGTTTTGCCTATGGCTGAGTATAGGTATTGTGTGCAACATATGTATTGCAACTTCAAAAAACTACACAGAGGGAAGGTGTTGAAGGATATGCTATGGAAGATAGCTGGAAGCACCAATAAACAGTTATACGAAAGAGCTTTGAGAGAGTTAGAGGTTTACGATAAAGAAGCTTGGGCTTGGGTTGTGAGTGGCCCGAAGCCCGATCATTGGGTCAAGGCATTCTTCCCCATTAATACCAGGTCGGATATGCTTTGCAATAATTTATGTGAGTCGTTCAATGCATTCATTCTAGAAGCAAGGCATAAACCTATATTATCTATGATGGAGAGTATTAGAGTCTCATTGATAGAGAGAATTGTTCCGAGGAGGAATAGAATGAGAAGAGAGCCCCAAAATAGTGAATGCCCAATGATAAGGAACAAAATTGAAGAAGCTGTGCTTCTTTCTAGATCTTGGAAACCAATTTGGAATGGCCGGACATGGTTTTCAAGTCATGGGGCCAAGAGAACAAACGTTTCTTGTTGATATACAAAAACGTTGGTGTAGTTGTGAGGCTTGGTCATCGTTCGGGATACCTTGTGTGCATGCAATTGCAACATTTCATAACAAGGGATTGGATCCCCATGAGGCAGTTGACAGCTACTACAAGGTTGATAAGTATGTTTTGTTGTATGATAACCTATTGCTGCCTATTAACGGCAAAGATATGTGGCCTAGAGGGGAGGGTGTTTTACTTGACCCTCCCATTTCTTTCAAACAACTCTGGCAGACCAAGGAAGGCAAGAAAGAGGCAATATGATGAAAATGGCAGTGTAAGGAGAATAAGGAAAAGATTTATAGTTAGATGTGGAGCATGCAAGGAATTTGGTCATAATATAAGAAAATGTCCTCAAAGACAAAGAGAAGATGCACCACATGTGCAGCCCACCAAGAGAAGAAGAGCTGTAAGATTCTTTCCTATATGTTTGTCATTCATACTGTTTTTTTCTCTTGCCTATATTGTTTTTGTCATCCAAAAAGGTCCTTAACTTTAAGATCTGTGTTATAATGCTATTTTTTTTCTCTTTTATTTGCTATGTACTGTAGCACACAAGATCTGCTCAAGTACAAAATGAATCCGAACAACAACAGCAAGAATCAGTAACACAAAGTGAGCAATTAGATGGTACCCGGAATGATGATGCTGCTTTGAAGTTGTAGATGCTTCCGCCCAGGAGTTGTTCATACGCTGCCCAAAATCATAATGATGCCCATGTTGGTGGTCATGCTGCCCATAATCATGATGATGCCGGTGTTGTTCATTCTGCTGCCCAAAATCATAATGATGCCCATGTTGGTCATCATCCTGCCCATAATCATGATGATGCCCAAGTTGGTCATACTAGCATTGGTGGATCTCGGAAGTTCCAGGACTTGAATTTGTCGCAAAGAAAGACAAGAAGAAACACAAGTTGCCGATCTTCGGTGGATCCGGATCTGCCAGGGGTAGAGGCAGGGGCAGAGGGAGAGGGAGAGGGAGAGGGAGAGGAAGGGGAAGAAGGTATAGGTAAAGTGGGTAATTGCTATTGTTGTTGTGAACAAGTAGACAGTAATTGTATTATATTGATGTTGTTGGTGTGAAAGGAATATTTGGTAGGGCATTATTTTGTCTTTATGTCAATATTAATGTAATTGAAGGCATATTTTGAAATGGTAATGTCAATATTATTGTCATTGTTATTGTGCAATCACGTGTTCTATTTTGAAAAAAAATTCTATTATTCTATTTTGTAAGCATACAAAAACCATTTTCATTGACTGCAAACACTAAATATAAGTTTTACATTGACACTGCCATGTACTATTTCCACTTCATACATTTTTGTTCAACTTTTTTTGCTCTATTACATTGACACTGCCATTGCAATCATCCAAACACAAAAGCTCCAGCTCAACAAAGCTAATACACAAAGAACCCAACACTAACGTTGCAATCTACCGTTCCGTAGCTTCAACACTCCGATTTTTGACCAAAACTTATTATTCTTCTCATTGATTTTTGCAAGAGATGATTTTTGGACAGCAATTTCTTCTTCCATTGCTCGAATTCGTCGAAGCAATCCAGGAATAACCTCAATTGATCTTCCGCACATTTATGGATCTACCCACTCGAAGAAACCGCACCTTCTACCATCATCCTGTTTGCAAAATGGTAACCCTTTACCATCTCATCAAATTTCATTTACATAACAATAGAATGTGAATCTTACCTCTTCGCCTCCACAAATTGCGAACCTTCTTGAAGGATTTCTTTCCGTCCAAGAGGTCTTCACAGTACATCCGATTCCACATTTACATAAGGGTAATAGTGGTCTGCTGGTCATGGGCTTCGTTTATAACTACAAATTTGTGGAAGAAGATGTCGGGTTACGATTGAATTGAACCTTTCCCGAAACTTTGCAACATCGAATGCCAATTTCTCAGTTGAACAAAATTGATTTTTAGGTTGAAAACCGATTTTATATGTGAGAGAACGACAAGACCGGGAAAAGGAAGGGGGAAAAAAAAATACCGCTCAAAATTTTTGAGACAAAAATGCCCCTGCCCAAAACAGTGAAAATGGTTGACTAACGGTCAAAATCGACCTAACGGTCAAACTTGACAGAAGGACATGTTGTGGAACGTTTTAAATCTTGGAGGACACTTTGTTAACAAAAATTTTTTGAGGTGCTAAACCCGAATTTTGGCATCTAAAGAGTGTCACCGGGATAGTTACCCTATATAATATATGCATCCTGCACAAGAGGTGCTGAATATATACTAATATATATACAAAATTCTCTCATTTATTTATTAATTTTTTTGGCCAATATGTCTTAGATATGTCGCATACTATGAGATTTAAGTCAAATTCAAGATCAAACTAATTTCCGTTCTATTGCAAGAAAAAAATTTTATTCTAAATTTTAAATAATTGTATAGAGATTTGAACCTAACTTAGAAAACTTATGTCCTTAAATTCTCTTATTCTAACCCGGTAGCTTGGGAAGTTGGTGCGCGGACTCCTAATGCTTCCTCCAGGGCGGATGGTCGATATTTCGAATCCCCTAGGATGGTTAGCGCCATGTTAAAAAAGCTCTAGTTAAGTCTTCACTCTCGAGTAAGAGTTGAACGAGCGCTCTGCAGGTCGAGTCCGGATTAGTGTAAGGTGAGGACACAGACGCTTCAAGTGGAAAAAAAAAAAAAAAAAATTCTCTCATTCGTTTGTCTTCTTACAGTAGTAAATAACCTTTTCCCCACCGTCACTCACTCTATCTTGCCACTGCACCAAGCAATCAATTTCAGTCTCCAAAGTACAGTTAAACCCCTGAAACCACCACCTTCCCCCACCCATTCCTTCCATGACCCCAAAAACCAATCGCATATACATACATAAAATTCTGTAAGTTCTTGATCTGATCAATGGCAATGGTATTGACAATTCAGATGCATTCTGTGTCACTGTCACTGTCACAGCTGCTGCCCTTGCATCTTTCACCTCCCACCTCTTTAGCAGCTCCTTTTGGTAACAAATACAGTCCAAAATTCTATGGCAAATTGAGAACCGAAACAAGATTGCTTCACAATGCGATGCTTGCACAGAACGATGTCGTCATTGCCGCTGGAGAGGACTTGTCGGATGACTATGCCAATTGGATTCCACATCGTGCCGATACTGATCGCAGAAGAGCTGGAATTCTACTCCATCCGACGTCGTTTCCTGGACCTTATGGTATTGGTGATCTTGGCTCTCAGGCTTTCCGATTTCTTGATTGGCTTCATGATTCCGGTTGCTCCCTTTGGCAGGTAAAGTAATCATTTCAACTTTTTTTTTTCCCTCTGTTCCTGGGAAACGTGTAGAAATATGCACATTTTGTTTTAGCTATCTGGTTTTGTGTCACTAATGAATCCTCTTCTCTATGTATGCATTTTGGCATTATATACACACATATTTGAAGGATACAATTTATATGTTTTTAATACCTCAATTGAGTTGGAGTGTAAGCAATTCGAAAATTTTGTTAGGCCAAAAGAATTGGGGAAAAGTATAATGGTCTAGTATAATGAAAAGGATGTAGGACTTTTATTAGGTTTCAGTACAGGGTCTGGTATAATTGTTGGTTTCTATATTGAATGCCTAATGGCCTATGGTAGAAAATTAGATTGGTGTAGCATGCTTGCATTAGGAGAGAACAGAATGGTGCTGTATGTTGAAAGATGCCAATAATTTTTCTCCTTTTTGAACTGTTTTTAAGATCACAATGGTTTTCACAAGCGATATATTGATTAATTAGAGGATCTTCCTGTTTAATTCTTAATAATACTGGGTTATATTTGTATGAATGCAGGTTCTTCCTCTGGTTCCACCAGGTAGAAGGGCTAATGAAGAGGGTTCACCCTATTCTGGCCAGGTGACTAATGTCTCTCATATATTTTATCCTCCTTTGTTTTTTAACGAAAAATGGTGGCTAAAGGAAATCCTGATGCTGTTAATTGGAAAGCATATACATGAAGTTCTAATGAAATTTTCTGAAGTCCTCTTTTTTTTTTTTTTTTTTTTTTTTTTTGGAAAGTAAAGCTGGATATAGAAATTCTTATTGTGATGGACTTTATGATGTTCTTGAGAACATCTGTGGCTAAATGAAGTCCTCATGATATGAGGAAAAAAAAAAAAATTGACATAGATGAATTTGCTTTCTCTTAAAAAATACTTGTTCACTTTGCCTTTGTTAGCTTGTAATGCAGGAGAAATTTGCATTTTAATGTTATTAATGGTTCTGATGTTGTGAAGATGACCATCACTCCTTGCTTATAGGATGCAAATTGTGGTAATACACTTTTGATTTCACTTGAGGAGCTTGTTAAAGATGGTCTTTTGATGGAAGAAGAGCTTCCGGAACCACTGTAAGAATATTTTTTCACAAACACATAATAAGGGATTTCATTTTTTTTTTCCTAATACTTTCCAATCTTGAAGTTCTGTGCTCTTCATTTCTTTGTCGTTGCAGCAATATGGATCGTGTGGATTTCTCAGCTGTTGCAGAGATAAAGGATCCATTGATAGCAAAAGTATGGTGTCAACTTTTATTTATGATCTATGCCTTCTGGAGCATTTCAATCTTTTTTATTTCTGTGCTATTTGCTTTCAGCCTTCCTAAAAGTTCTGAGAAGTATCATGCAAGAAAAAACTCTATACAGATTTTACTTGGGATTATTTTTAAAGTTTTATAAGAATTGTGGAAAGTGTCTTTGAGGAACCTGTTAAATTTATCAGATAGCTTTTTTGGCTTAAAACAAGTTAGATTCAGCTCTAAACTGGCAATGAGTAAACAGGTAAATGATACTTTATTTTTCTTTCTTGTTCTAAACAAGGATTTTGAACGTTGATATGATACTTTACCAGTATCTTTCAACATCTTTGCGCTTTGGTGGCATCCAAATTAGCAACCAATTAACTGGATGATTAAATAGGATAAGAACTATTTCTGAAGGATTTAGAGTGTGCTGGAAAATCTAGGTAATGGGCTTCACTTTCTTTCTAATTTTAACTACTACTGGTATTCAAACAACTGCTTTCAGTGAAAATTGTAGAGATTTATAGATAATAGAGATAACTATTCTGGCAGGACATGCTTTGAAATGTATTTCTGGTGACTGGATTTTTGGGCATCAACCATATTGCCACTTCCACATTGATTCTTCTTCAGTAGTCCGTTCAATGTTTGAAGATTTTTGTTACTTCTAAGTAGAAACTTAGATGTCCTAATAGTTTTGGCTCTGCAATCATTTCTACATAAAATTCCTTTTCCAGACCTCATTGGGCTTAGGCTTCAAAAACCGACCTATAAGGTATTTCATCTGTAATTTGGTGAGAACAAAATAGGAGGCCCTTTGATGTAGTAAAAAAATTTATGCTCTATAATTGCTTCTACATCGGTATTCTGGCTAAATGTAAAAGTTCATGCAATAGATTTTTCTGGAGATATTATTTTTATATTTTTTAATGTGGTGATACCTATATAAGTCTGCAAATAAAAAATATTATTATTGGATAAATGTAACCTTTTAGAGAAAATAAACTATTATAGGCTGCAGGGAGGCTTATCAAGAGTGATGGCAAGCTTAAAGATCAGCTTGAACACTTCAGGAAGGATCTAAATGTTGCAAGTAAGTAGCATAATAATTTTATGGATGAATGCTAAAGAAATAGGCATCCCATGATGTTTCTTTTAATCAGTATTATCTTAAGTGTAAGAACTTCTTGATACTAAAGCTTTGAATGTTACAGTGAAGGTAACAGTGCATTTTGCAGTATAAGGTAACATGATCTGAATAAAATGATATTACTCGCATGAATAGATCTGTTTCTTAAGTTTCTAATTCTTTCTTGCTTCCTCTTTTAAATGATAGATTTTTCATGGTTATATATCATCACCATTATAAGCTTTTGGATATAACTTTATTCTGTTGACTTGCATTTGCAAAGAATATAATTGGTTGATCAAAATATGTTATCGGTAATAGATTTTCTGTTTTTTCTTCTGATGCTCATGTTGGACTGGGCTTGATACACCTAAGTAGATCATTTATGTGTGTAAAAATTCCCAAACCATATAGCACTCCTTTTCCCTCATAAAACATGGTGAACAATTTTTATTTTTACTAAATATTGAATGAAATATTTGTTATACACTTGACATATCTCGTCTATTCTGACCTCAGGTAGATTGGTTCTAATTCCTAATATGCTAATCAAACCAAAGGCTTTTTAGGCACTTTGTAGCATTTGTGTTATGAAGATGCTGTTTTTAAGAAGTACTAGTTTCAAGTGCTAGTTGGTTTTTTTTTTGATGTGCTTGCTTCAATGATCTGGCAATGGTTAGGTTTCAATTTTTTATTCCCTTTTTTGTTCTATTTGGGATTTTTTTTCCCCAATAAATATCAGCAAAAGTAGGAAACATGTTTTGTGTGAGTTCATTCTTTGAACTAATTGTGCACCTAGTGTCCAAGAAATGTTTTCTTTTGAAACTTATTTAAGAGAAGGATCATGCTTCCCTTGCTAAATAATATCCTTTTTAACTCTATTTACCATTGAATCTTTTAAATTACATTCATGAATTTTCAGGTTGGCTTGAAGATGCAGCATATTTTGCTGCAATTGATGACTCTTTAAATACTTTTAGTTGGTATGATTGGCCTGAACCACTCAAAAACCGCCATCTTGCAGCACTTGAAGAGATTTATCAAAGTAAAAATGAATTTGTAAGATGCATCTTAGTACTCCAGTTGTTCCATGTATATGATGTTCACGATGTTGCTATTTTATTTTAATTATATTGACCACTAATATACCACTTTCCTGCACAGATAGAGATATTCGTCGCCCAACAGTTCTTATTCCAGAGGCAATGGCAAAAGGTCCGTGAATATGCTCGTGCAAAAGGAATTAGTATAATGGGTGACATGCCCATTTATGTTGGTTATCACAGTGCAGATGTGTGGGCAAATAGGAAACAGTTTTTGCTGGTCAGTAGTCCTTCAGGAAATAATTGAATATTATGGTTTCTCTAAAAAAATTTCAAACTGTAACCTGTGGATGTCTTACTTTCTATCCTTGGAGCAACAGAACAGGAGTGGTTTTCCTCTTCTAGTTAGTGGTGTTCCACCTGACGCTTTTAGTGAAACTGGTCAGCTCTGGGGCAGGTTTGTACTATTTTAGTGAATAAATACATGTCCTGTATTCTTTAATTATTTTCAGTCCTTGTACGTTTCGTCATTTTGTTTTTTATAAAGTTTTGGTTTATAAACATTATTTGGTCCATTGATAGAGCAACATCATGTTTGACTCTTTATTCGTTTTCAGTCTGAGGATGCCTTTGCAATATGAAATAGTTTTTGATAAGGAAAAAAAAAGTAATGTTTAGCACTTCAAACCAAATTTACTTTAAAATTAAACTGAATTAGAAACTTGATTCATGTACAGAAGGATTTTTTTTGGATTCAGTTGAATGTCTATATATGTAAACCTATCTCATGGCTATGCTTTAATCTTTCAAGAGTCTTTTCCCTTTCTTCCTTTTAAGTTGAGTTATCATACCTGATTTTATATTCTGTTTCACCTCATGCTCATTCCTTCTAATATAGGGAAACAGTTAATGCAGTCTACAATGCCTCTGAAGCACATATGAAATTATTTAAGTGAATTTCTATTGTCTAGTATCTGTACAATCAACCTTGTTATTTACTCTTGACTTAATTTCTTTGAAGCCCTCTGTATGACTGGAAAGCAATGGAGAAAGATGGATTTTCATGGTGGGTACAGCGCATAAAACGTGCTCAAAATCTATTTGATGAATTTAGGATAGATCATTTTAGAGGATTTTCTGGCTTTTGGGCTGTCCCTGCTGGTGAGACTAGATGCTATTCCATTGAGTTCACGTGATTTCAACTTACATGTACTAACAATTTCTATATTAATGCAACTCTGCAGAAGCTAAGATTGCAATGGTAGGACGATGGAAGGTCAGTTCTCCTTGATAGTAATTTTGGTGAAAAATATCTATCTTGTTTCCAAAATGTCCACCTAACAATTTTATTCTCTAATAGGTAGGACCTCAGAAGCCTTTGTTCGATGCTATTTTTTGTGCTGTTGGAAAGATTAACATCATAGCAGAAGATTTGGTACGTAGATATGAATCGACAAGAAAAAGCCTTTTGCTTTTGTAGACCGTTTGATTAAAACCTGGTTATAGCAGAAACATACATGATGAAAACTCTGAAGAATTTTGTCTCTTTGACTATTGTATTTGATTCGTTCTGTTATTACATAGAGATGATTTAGACTTAAAACTAAATTTAATCTGCTTAAAGTTTGTTATTCACATTCTAGTTTTTCTTCTTTATTTTCAGTATAAGGGTTTTCTTATTACTTGGTAATTTGTGTAGTCATGAATCACGACTGTGTGTGTTACAACAAGTTATTGTTACTGCTTTATTTTGATTATGAACTTTGACATGAACAGTGTGGCTAACTTAGGAAGATTATAGGTTCTGTGAGAAGTGAAATTGTTGTGCTTAAGAGTTTTTCTGTGTTTGTAGATTATCTTTTCTAATTCTCTTTATACTTTTAAATAATAGGGAGTTATTACTGAGGATGTAGTTGAGCTCAGGAAGTCCATTGGTGCACCTGGAATGGCTGTCCTCCAGTTTGGTATCAGCATGATTTTTTCACTTTGATCTGCTTGTGAACCTTTTGGTTGACCTCCTTTGACTTATATGTTATAACATTGCATTTTATAACTCTTTTTTAGGTTTTGGAAGTGATGCAGAGAATCCTCACCTGCCTCACAATCATGAGCATAACCAAGTTGTGTATACTGGGACTCATGATAATGACACGGTAAACTCTTGCAACTAATATGCTTTCATGAAATTGATTACTTTTGTGGGTGATAGATGTTTATGGAAATTGAATTGAGAAGCAACAATGGTTTACTGGTATTGGAATTAACTTTTTGGTCAAGAGGTGGGCAAGTGGGCTGTATATCCTATTGCTCTCTCATTAAATGGCTTCAGAATTTAAAAAAAATAATAAAATAAAAAAAGAAGAAGAAAGAAAACAGCTTGATATTTTCTATGTGATTTGAACTACAATTGCTGCTTCTGATAATTTGTATCAATCTTAGATCCAAGGATGGTGGAGTGTCTTGCCAGAAGGAGAGAAAAACAATGTAAGTACACTGTAGAATGTAGTTATGCTTGCACAGGTCAGCTACTGTTACATGGATGTCTTTGTTCAGCATCATGCTGAAGCTTTTAGCTTGTAGTATAGAATTTTATTCAAACTTGCTGGTAAACTAACATATATTTGGCTTTTCTTATTTCGGTTTGTAGGTTTTAAGATATCTTGGAAATAGTAAAGAAGATGAAATTTCATGGGCTCTGATCCAGGGTGCAATTTCATCAGTGGCTCAAACTGCAATAATACCTATGCAGGATATCCTTGGGTTGGGAAGTTCAGCTAGGATGAATATTCCAGCAACTCAGGTACAAAGAAACTGTATATCTAGTATCTAGTGTTTCTATTAACAATCCAAAATTCTAGTATGTAGGATTGGCTGTGAGATATGGTGGAAACCTAGTTTATTATTACTTTGGATGTTTTGCCTATGAAAGGCAGAAAAACATTATATGCATGGAACTAGTCCTTTTTGGACCATTCAGTAATATAATCAGGTCTTTTAAGAGGACATCAAGCCAGCTTTGTCTGGATGGAAGTTCTATCTAGAGATACATATAGAAGGCCTGATGGACCATCCATAACTTACAATTGCTTGCTTACTATAACTCAATACTTCTTAGTCACTGTATTCACTATCAAATGATAGTTTCTGTTTAAAAAATCCTATTATCCATGAAAAAGAATCTCCAATCTTCTGAAACATCCATAGGTTCTCCCGTAAAGCATTTGGCTATATTCTTTTATTTCTGCTGTCTTTGACCTGATTTCTTTTATTTGGTTGGCATCTGAATGATTCTTTAATTACTAAAATTAACATTCTGAAGAAAAAAAAAAAGAGACATTATCTACAGCTGAAATTGTTAATAAAGAATTGATTGCTATAAATAACTGGAACCATAAGAACTTTGACATAAATCTTCTAAAGTAGTCTTTACTTGGGCCTTTGTAGTGATGTTTTCTCCTGAAATCTTTGAAATGCAGTTTGGAAATTGGGGTTGGAGGTTACCTAGTTCCACAAGTTTTGACAATTTGAATGCAGAAGCAGAGAGACTTCGAGGAATCCTCGCCATTTATGGGAGGTTGTGATGAGCAGGTGCTTCTTTCACTTTTCATCAAGTGCCCATGGTAACAGGTTGGTTGTTCTTGCATACCTCTTGAAACAAGTTATGATTTTCACGTAGCAATGCAAATATTTTCATACCAACATGCTAATCATTTGTTCGATCTCTGACATATTATCAAACCAAAAAAGGTACTGTTAATCTTGTTCCATTCTGTTACTGCAGTGGGAAAAGAAGATAGTTCTTCTCAGTGGTAATGAGTAGAGAAGCATGGCATGTTGTGCAATAAATCCAATGTACCAAAAAGTATCATCAAATAACAAACCAACCAAACTCAAGTAAGTAGTCTGTTTGTTGTCTTCGGATTATATTAATTTTCTGTATCTTAAAAACTTTTACTTAGAGAAAAACCTCTCGTAGAAGTTTGTAACTTGGTTGGTGTTTTTCTGTACTGTGTACTGGAGATGTACATTCTGAATAAAAATTAAAATTAAGTTATGCAATATGTCTCCATTGATGTCCAAAATGACAATATTTCATGTAATTCAACAAGAATTTTCAACATTGTATTTGGTCTCTAATCTTTCATTTAAGTTATTTTGATCCTTAAGAAACCCTTTCTTTGAAAGTTGATTGCACAGACAGAGATTCCTATTTTACTGCCTTATAGAAATGACTTGATTTTATTTCTCTCTTTAATTTTTTTTCGTCATTAGTTATGCAAGGTCTGTAAGTTATAACTAAACTTTCCGCTTTATTGATTGATTATTTATTTATTTTATATGGTAAATATTATTATTATTATTTTTAAGTCATTGACTTGAATTATGAACATTTATGTTTGAAGGTGAGGTGGCTGCGAAGAGTAAGAAAGAATAGGAAGATGAGTTCATATTCTGGCCAAATGATGCGTAATTTTCTTTATACCGAATAAAACTGACTTCATTAATTAAGCAGATAAAATACTGAAGATAAAAGAAATAGATATGCAATTATATATATACAATTTAGTCATGATATTGTCTGTTTTGATCCATTAGTTATTGAGTAAAAACTTTTATATCCTTGTTTAACAATCGCTCAGTCAATTGCCTAGGAGATCAATTGGACAGTTATTAAGTAGGAAATCAATTGTGAGTGAAAGAGAACAATATCATTAAATTGTTTATAACAATATATATTTTTAAAGAAAACTACGTTTGTAGTTGCAGTTTCATATATACATATATATATATATATACACACATTGAAGCCTTCACAAATCATGAATATTATGAGCTTATTTGATAGAAGAAAAATAAAGAAATTGCTCTAATCATTAGGTCATTAGTTGGCCTAAAATAAGGTACATCCTCTATTTGTTATTATTTTTATTTTAAATTTCAATTAAGCCCTTGATTTTTTTTTTCTTTCATTTTTCTTTTATTTTATTTTATTTTAACAAGTGCAATATATATTAAATTTTATTATGTGGACATTACACCCTTGAACTTGGTAAATTGAATACAACTCTACCCAATTAATTTTAACCCTAAAATTATTTCTTAAAATCCGATTAACCTTAAATCTATGTTAAACTAATAATTACCCATTCATTTTATATAGAACAATGCACTAAATAAAATTCAAGATTACAATTGTAATATATGTATATATATATATATATAAATATTTCAAGTTCAGAGCTAATTAATTATTATATCAAGGTTGCAAATTTTGACAATAAAATGTAACAATTAGATATATTTAGTTACCCACTATACAAAAAAACATGTATAATAAACTAGCTAATTATTATATGAACAATAACAATGATATTAAACTAGAATGTCACGATCATAAATTACAAATTTTTATTCTTACAATATATTCTATAATAGACTTTCCCATAATATATAGAAACGCAACAAAAACCACATTCCTTCCTTACATAGTACATATATATATATATAGTACGACCAATTAGAGATCTTTTGTTACATTTCTTGTTATACTAATATAGATATAAGTAATCATATTATCTCTTTTAGATCACCAATAAAACGATGATCATAAGAAAATGAAACAAAAGATCTCATGAACAGACATATTTATTCTTAATAGACTATATCTAATTCCGAGAAAATATATTTATAAAACTAAAAAAAAACCTAAAAGTGAGTTTAATTAACGACTTTATAACAAGACTAGTATAATATAGTATTTTGTAACTATACCCATATGGCCTTAGCCTTCATGAGCATTGGCTTCAATTTCCCTTGAATATTAAGACTCATGACCGCATTAGAACCACCAACAAATTTCTTCCCGATGAATACAGCAGGAATAGCAGGATCACATCCCATTGCCAAGATTGCATCCTCCATTTCACCTCCATTAGAGAGTTCATCGAGCTCGTAAACCACCGGATTAGCCCCGAAATTGCTTATCAGCATTTTGATCGTGTAAGAAATGCAACAGTTCGTCTTGCTGAATATCACCACAGGGTTTGCAGATCCCAGCCTCAATACTGCATCCATAATAATATCGATAATCAAATACTGTTTTCTTGAACAAAATCTTAAAAAAGAGAAAAAAACCCGACTCGGAATTTGATTGATCAATTGTTTTTGGGACAGTTTGAAACAAAGATTTCAAGGATCAATTTATATAGAGATTTCAAGAGATGCTTTTTTTGTACTGAGAAGTGGTACGTATGAAAATGTGCTGAGATTATATTTCTTTTTGATAATTGAAAAATCTTATCAATGAGATTTGATTATATTATTCTTTCACTGAAACTCTCTCTCTGTGGAAAAAAGGTTTGAGGAATCGCAATATTCTTACAACAGTAGACGTAAGTTTGTTGTTTTTCTAGAAAATGGAAGAAAAAAAGAAGAAAGTTTTCTTTTCTTCTGTCAACCTTTCAACTAAGATTCGGGATAAGTTATATGTTTTCATGAAACTGTTGGCGTGTTGAAATGAATGTAACTTAATAAAAATGTGTGGAATTGAAATGAATCACCGGATCAAATCATTATACAACCGGCCAACAATTAACTTTTGATGATATTTGTTAGGGTTTTGTATTATATTTTTAATCGGATTTAGATATATATGATTTGTTTAGAGTTTTATGTCTAATATTAGAAGATAATAACATTATTCATGTACACTCTACTAACGATGTTGTGTATCTATTTTTCTAAGAGAGTAAATTGCAAAAACTAGAGTGTTTTCGAGTTTTCTAAGAGAAAAATGTAAAAATAGAGAATACTTTTTTTAGGGTTCTTAGAGTTTTAGGTTTGATAAAACTTTAAAGTGTACATGAATCGTCATTGTGATTATTTTTGAAATTGATCAAAAATATATATATATATATTTATTTTTATGTTCATGAACATAGAAATGATACTTACATATATGTATATCCTCATCAAAATCTCTTTGTAACCAAAGGGATAACATAGAGAAACTTATTTTGATAAGAAAGAAATGCCACTATTAGAAGAAAAATTGTGTAATTGATCAAATTGAATGTCAATGTGATAAAATAATAACTAGAGGCATGTGGTGGAGCGGTATGGATTCCTCCTCCCTTAACCAATGATCCAGGATTCGGTTAAATCCTCTGGCCAGCTATCCCACCCAATGAGGAGCCTACAAATTATAGCGAGCAGGGTTAGTCTGAGCGTGGAATGACTTGAAGGTGCCACAACGAGTGTCGAATCCTTAACTTTGTGTAACTTTACAATGCATTTTTCCATTGTGCCAAGCCGAAGCTGAGTTTTACTAATTAGCTTTCAATTTTAATTAGCTCCCGGCCTCCACAATTTTTGTATACGTAGAGATATAGTTTTGGAGCACTGATTCCAAAGAATGGATACTTTTTTTTCTCCGTACAAACAATTAGCAAAAAGAGGAAAGAAGGTGGTACGTATACATTAGTGGTGCAAGCAAGATTCTGATATATATATTTGCTAAACACTCTTGTTCCAACTAGATGGAAGATTAAGATGCTTTCAATTTTTAGATTCTTTTTTCTTTTTTCATAATAGTACCACATGAAAAATGAATCAAATATGCATTGCAAACAGAAAGAGCCAATGAAGTGCATATATATACATACATATATATATATCTTTGTCAAAGAATAATTTATATATATATATGGGAAGAGATGCTTCTTGTAGCTGATGATGGTCGTTTTGTATAGTGTTCTTTTGTAAAGCAAAAGGTCAAAAATCTTGTCTAGTCAAAAAAAAAAATAAATAAAAAACTATATATATTGTTGCACTATTTCAAGAACTATTGTTCTAATTAATATTCATGTTACGATTCTAAAGTTTAACTCTTGCTCAGAAAGCTTCGCTGTGATACTCACTTTTCACGTCGTAACTATGTAAAGATGTGATATGAAATATAAATATGAGCCTAAATAGTCATTATAAACTCGAGTATCTACCAATTTCATAATTGTAGAACATTATTCTTACATAACACTAATAACAAGATTTCTTGTATTATTGTAAAACATTTTAAATCCATACCAAATCATAGAAAACGAATTCTTGATAAAAGATTTAGGATTTCACCATATCTAAAGTAATCAAAGCCTTCATTATCAATCAAAGCAAGAAAACGTAGGCTTTGTGAACGGCTTCATGGAACATTCTCATTCACACCCTCTTGTGGGGATGACTAGCTCTTTAACATTATCCATTTCTCGATCGAATCCCTTTATATACATACATGTGTATGTATGTATGTATATATGTATCAAGAATGATATCCAGCTGGAAAAATGATCAATCTCACCTCAAATTGACTTAATAACCTTATCCTAAGCCCCCTTTTTTCCTTTTTTTTTTTTTTTTTTTTTTTTTTCCGTGAACGTCAACTTAACTACGGATGAACTAAAGAGACTGTGTCGAGTCGCAGCATTTTGTACATCACAAGTATATATTCTATATGTGAAAACACTGCCCAGATATCTCATTCTTACCAGCTGTTTAGATTCCATTGAAAAGAAATTAAAGTTGTATCGATCTTCAAAGCAAAAACAGCGCCTTTAAGATTACAGTAAAAGATCGAATCAATATATATAGATATATATTCTGAAAAATTTCATTCCTTCATGAAAAAGATATATATGAGCTCAATCTACCCTCTAGATTATGACCCTTAACAAACACATACACACATGTGTTTTTGTGTGTGTCATGAAGTTGACCCTTTTGCCATACATTGAGCCAATTTTATTCATCTTCTATATATATATATATATATCTTCCTTTTTTTTTTCTTTTTTCTTTTTTTTTTCTTTCCCACAAAATAGAAAGAAGGTCTGGAATGTGTTAGCTCATGAAGTTAACCCTTTGCCACACATTGAGCCAACTTATTCTCCTTTATTTATATATATATATATATATATATATATACATATGTATGTATGTATGTACGTATGTATATTGTAGCTTCTTTTTATTCCCACATGCAAAGAAAGGACGATGGCTATATAGAGCAGCCTCTTGTCTAATTCACACACTTATCTAAAGAAAAGAATCAGGGAATTGTTTAACCCTAAATATGAACTTAAACGTATGAATTGAAAGGTGAAATAATTTAATATGTTGCACATTATATATATATATATATATATAAATTAACTTATTATCTTATTGATCTAATTACTATTTAATTATGTATACATATTATTGTAAATTTTATACATATATTAACTACAAGGTGTGATATGATAGTTGTTCGTCTCGTCCCTTAACTATATATAAGGTTAGGAGTTCAATTTTCGTACATAGAAAATGGATTACATTTCACGGCTAGTTATTTACCTCTAATTAGAAAAACACACACAACGAAAGGAATTAATTTACTACTGTTGATAGAGGATATCTTTCCTTAGGACCAAAACAAAACTTTATGCATGTATTTACCCTGTTGGAGTCATGGTTCGTTGCCGCGGTATCGAAGCCTCCGTTCCACATTGGATTCAGAGCATCGGCCAAATATTGGGCCGATACGGAAATATATATATATATATATATATATATATTGGTTAAATATATGTTTGATATATAACAATATTTATTATGAATAATATAATATATAAGTGATTTCTACATTTTTTTTAAAAATTTTGTAATTTTTTACCAACTTTTTTTAAGCTTCGTTTCAAAATTTTTTTTTTTTTAAATTTATCATTTACTGATTTTTATCCAATATCAACGAGATATCGGTCATATCGGCAAAATATCTGTCCTATTGGTAAAATATCGTCCATATCGGTTATCTCAGACCCATATATAACAGATATCATGAAATATTGTCTCGTTTTTGTAACGTTGTTCTAGATACATATGGACCGATACTGTGAAGCATGCTTGGAGTAGTACTATTAAGCACCAGGAAGACAAGGTTCTTGCTGATTGACAACATAGGCCATGAGTGTTAAGATAGGGAGGGTACTGTCTTTACCTGTTTTGGATGATGATGATTTTAATGAATAATTCTCTATTTATCAAAAACAGTAAAGAAAAAAACAAATAAAATAAAGCATATATGATTATTCCCAGCTCTGTTCCAGTAATCGAATTCCTTGTACGGCTGTACCCCATGCATGAACCCTTTGATTATGTTGTCCAAATTTTATAAAAAACTTAGAAAATAATAAAAGGATTTAGTTGGTTGAATTATCAATTTTTCTTTATCGCCTGAAATTTGGAGTTATTGTTCTGATTAATCTAAATTTGATTTAATTGTATCCTTAAAGTCTAACTCATTAGAGGAAAACTTACTTTAGTTCTTACATGACACTCAAAATAAATATTGATCATTGAGATACCTCATGATGTACATCGAATTCAAAAACGGTTTACTATTTTTGCAAAAGTCAAGAGTTTAATTTTAAATAATTTTACAAGTAGAAAGATCAATATATATATATATATATATATTCTACTTCTATGAAATCAAACTAAACATAATTAACTATACAAATATAAATGGACTTTTGAAATATATTTATTAAGGGGCTTTAAAGGCGTTTAAATCAAACACCTCAGAAACGTCATAATATATACTCAATTGAGACATTTTAAAATACTCTAATAATACTTTTTTATATAATGTAATATATATATATCAACCTCAAGACATAGGTGAGCTGGTAATGAGCTCTACTAACTTAAGTAGGTTAGCAAAAATAATATATATATATATATATATATATATATATATATATATATATATATCATTACATATCACTAGTCTCTGGAAAAATTCTCATTTTATTTTTTTCCAATTTAAAGTTGGTCAAATCATAATTGGCCAATGATCATTAACTTACAAATAGAGAGGCAGTCAAAAAATGAAATTTAACGCACCCTCCCATGCATGATTTAAACACAAAATTTTATAATAATACTCAATACAATAGGTAATATTTAATCAATAACGATAAAGATCAAGAGTAGATCTTCCACTCTAGTATTATATTGTATATTCTAAAAATTTGAGTCGATAAAAAGTATATTTTCACGGGTAAGTAAGGAGACAATCAAGATCAAGCTGCCTCATATATCTTTTTATTAGCATATATCTCTGTCTCAGATCAAAATCTCACTGATATTTCTTGAATACAAGAATGATCAAAAAGATAAAAACATGTAAGCCAATAAGAATAACCATGCAGAAACTTTCACTTCACTTATAATAAACTTCATATACATACATATGACATATTACATATGTATATATATATATTTTTATAATTTGAAGTTTCTGTGTGCATATACATACATACATATATCTAAAATACGAATTAATTATACCCAAATAGCCTTGGCCTTTATAAGCAAAGGTTTCAACTTTCCCTGAACATTGAGACTCATAACTTCATCAGAACCTCCAACAAACTTCTTCCTAATGAACACAGCAGGAACAGAAGGATTGCATCCCAATTCAATCAACGCCTCCTCCATTTCGGATCCATTCGAATGGTGATCGAGCTCATAAACACTAGGGTTTGCTCCAAAATTGCTTATCAACATTTTGATTGTGTGAGACATGCAGCAATTACTCTTGCTAAAGATCACCACTGGACTTGTTGATCCCAACTTCATCACGTCATCCATTAATAATTAAAAGCAGCAAACTACAAACTCTCTCTCTCTCTCTTTTTCTCTCTCTATCTATGTATATATATGCATGTATATCTTGTTTTGATATTCAATGGTGCTTGATAGACTCTATATATAGAGGTTCTTGGTGAGGTCTAAAGGATAGTGAGATTTTTCCATAAATGTCACGTCGAGAAGATTTGTAGACTATGCTTCGCATAATCCCAATTTGAGAAATTGATGTGTTTTTGTTATTACAATAGAAAATTAATGTGTATTTATTAACTTTTTTCCGTTAATACCTTACAATTAATTATGTTTTACCATTCATACTTATTAATTATATTCTTATTGAAAAAATTAAATTAAAGAATATTTTAATGTTTTTCAACCAAAGAAACACATAAATTTTCGTATTTTTCTTAAAAAATACATATTTTTTAATTTAACAAGAAATCCCCCCAGAGGAATCCCCTTCAGGGAGTCCCACATCCGGACTTGAGGAAACTTGAGGGCTACACATAAGTGCCCTCCACTTCTCATCCAGTCAGCAATTGCCTGAATGTTGTAAGTGTGTGGATCCACTTATGATGTGGCTTCAAGAGTCCTTTTGTGCTCTGCTACGTCCGGTTCCTGATGTGTGGATTCGATTTAATTATCAAAAGACAAAAGTAAAACAAAAGACAAATATAAGTTAAGCTTATAGAAATTTTGTGTCTTTTCAAAGAGCACAAAGTCCAAGGTTAAAACTTTAGAAAAGTTGGTTTCAAACTTGAAACTATTAAATAAAGTTTTTTTTTTGATACATTAGAGAGGGGGTGTCGAACCCTGAAAGGGCCGGTTGGTGAAGTGACAACATGCCACTCGGCCATCCAACCTTTGACTATTAAATAAAGTTTTTATTTTCTTGTTTCTCAAGACTTTAATTAAGATAAAAGAATTTAACTTACACATTCAAACTTTTTTTAAGGACCACCATCCTCTCATCTTGCACGATAAACGATAAGATATATATATATATATATATACATATATATATATATTGAAGGGACCCTTTAAGCTACTAATGAAGAAAATCTTTGCAATGTGGTTTGTCATGCAAATGGAAAGTAGATAAATAGGTGCAATATCAACTTTACAACTCTACGAGATTCTTAGGGCATTTGTCTCATGGAAGTATTTTTTCCAGTTTTCTATATATATATATATATATATATATATATATATATATATATATCTATAGTGTGATTCTGCACTGTCCAGAGAAACATCTCCAAGTTTCCTTATCTTATCTCTTTTATCTTATCACAGATGAAGCCAAAAGATAACATAAAGTCATAACCAATGAGAGAGTGATCTAACCACATGATGTGACAAACATATATACATGTGAATTTATTTCACACCTCAAAATATTTATGGATTATGATAAAAGATATGGAGAATATACAAAGCCTTAAAGCAAAATTGAATATGAATTATGTGAATGCTATTTGAGTTTATAAATTTAACATTTATTGTGAGCATTATAAAGAGTTTGTATGAGAAAAAATTCTCATTTTTCCCGGAGATAAGTTAAAATTCTAAAAGCGCAAATCGAGTCAAATTCAAACTGACCTAAACAGTAACTTTAGATGTGAAATAATTTAATTCAAAAAAGGACGAATTAAAAATATTATAATGAATTCGACTTTATATAATACTCATAACAAATTATCCACTGATATAATATACAAATAAGTTCTTTTCACTATGATATTGTGATGTTTTTTGTAACATCAATGTAAAAAAATAGTTTTTTTTTTTTTTTGTCCCAAGCTTTATGTTTTTTATTTTGAAATATTTTTTGAATTTATATTTATTCATTTTTTATCCTTCAAATAAGGACTTATATTTTATTTTCATCGTTAAACCTAATTGTTTTGATACATTTTGATACTATATATATATGTGTGTGTGTGTGTGTGTGTGTGTGTGTGTGAGTGAGATCTAGATATATATGATATGGCCATTGTAATGTCATGAGTTGAGGGAGAATATATGCTTCTCAATTATATAGCTAGTGTTTTTCATGTGAGAATGACAAGAGTCCACATCCTATTCCACTTATTTTGTTTGGACTCTTGGGAGAACGAAAAATTATTAAAGAAGATATATATATATATATATATATATATATATATATATATATATCAATTAGATTATTGTATTATCCTTATTAGTAACAAGTATTATGAAAAATAGTCATAGAATTCTTTATGTTAAAGATTTAAATTATTAGTGTGATTTAAAAAGTAGACATTAAATTTTATAACAAGTATTTTCTTATATATGTTATATATATTTGAGCTATATATAATATTTATGTTTCATAAGTCTTGTAATATAATAAAGTATTAAAGACTAGACAAATTAATAAAGTTTAATTGGTAGAAAGACATGTTAGAGACGAAAATGTCTCAAAAATTTTAAAATCAAAAGAAAAATAAAATTAATTAATGTGATTTTTTCATTTGAAAGATTCAAATGTCATTTAACTTTTCTTTTTCTTTCTTCAATAAGAATAATTAATAAATATGATTTATGAAGTACTAATCATATGAGTATTTAGAAAACACTATCAATAAATGCACATTAATTTTTTAATGTGACAAGCATAAAAAAACAGATGAAATATATATATATTTTTTTAATTGATTCATAATAATGAGGAGGAAAAAACTATTACATAATTACCTAAAATGTTACACTTAAAACACTTATTTATATATATATATATATATATATATAAGAGAGAGAGAGAGAGAGAGAGAGAGAGAGAGTAAGGCCTTAGTTCTTTCTTAATTTATGATTGGCTAATTCTTTAGGGCATTGAAAAAGTTGTTAAGTGACAAGATTTCTAAATTCTTTTCAATAAAATCTAAGTTTGAATATTGTATACACATAAATAAGTGTATAAACTTGATTAAATTTATCTATCAAAAAAAAAAAAAACTTGATTAAATTTAGAACAATAGGTTAAAAATTCAATTCATCTTAAATGCAGAAACGATCAATTCACGAAGATCCTAATAGGATAACTAAATCAATCAAATCATATCCATGATATAATTATTAAAATTACAGTAAATTGATAGAACTAACTTAAAGATTTCATAGTCTTTTATTGTTCTACAATCAATCACGAACTATTTTCATATGTCAAATTCGTAATACCTCAATTCGTCGCCCTTGATGATATAAGGACTTGATAAATTCTCAATGATTGAGTCTTTCACCCATAAAGGAGAGTTTTTCTGCAAAGAATATGAAGACAATAATAAGGGTTAAGTAAATTAAAAGTTGCCATTTTATAATGGCTCACCTCATAAAACCCTAAATCTAATGGCACCCTCTTTTAATTACATATGTCATATTTTGTCCAATTACCAAAAGACCCTTTAACTCTTAAATTTTAACGAATTGGCACGAGAGATTTACACGCGATAATTGCATCTTCAATACTACACTAATCATTATCGTGTGTACAATAATAGAAATTATCAATTACTTTGTATGAATCAATATTAGAAATTAAAATTTCTTGCAAGATATTGATAGATTTAGTGATTATTCCATAATAGGATTGAAAAAAATGTCATTTGTTTGGAAGGTGGAAGTAGAAGTAGTAAATAGATGAAATAGAAGAGCCTTCCAAGATTGAGAGAATTGGCCCTTAGCTCCTGAAAAGCCAGATTAATATCATGGAATCATTCTGTAGAAACCGATAAGGAATCAGGAGTGCATGAATATTTGGATCAATCTCATGATTTTATTCATATTCTTCAGTGTGATTTAGAGCTCTGAAAAACAAATACAGATATATATATATATGATGCTTTTTCTTGGTGCTATTTGTAGCAATGGAGAATCTACATATATAAGATAATTTCTTATATTCTTTAGTACTTTCTTTCTAATTCCCGGAATCCTTTTGTACGGAGTAAGTGGGCTGACTCGTACTATATATATATATATATATAAAAAAAGATACTAAAAATAGAGGTTTCTATAATCAGTGGATTTCATTCTTTCTATATATGTTGTTTCCTGATTTGGATGTAAAGAATCCCATTGTTTTTCCCAAGGCTATGAATTTGAATAAACAAAGATAAGAATAAGCCCCACTCTTACATTTTTCCCATTCGACATGTTTAGTTACAAAATTTTTTATATCTAAGTGCAAAATACGTGATTTATTATTACATAAAATCTTATGAATTAGGTTGTTGTTGAAAGAAGAAAGTGATATCGAACTCTTTTTTAAATAAAGTTCGTGCTTGACAGCTAGAATAGTGAATATTTAGATAAAATGATTGTATTGTTATTTATGATTTTAGTTTATTTGACTCATCTAAATTTTGCATGTTAAGTATTGATGATGAAAATCTTTATTTATTATATATATATATATATATATATATATATATATATATTTAAGTGATTAAACTTATAGAGAAAGAAAAGATGAAGATGCTAGGGTTTACATTATCTAAAAGCTTGATGATCAACTTGGTTCATTGAATTTAATTTCCATTAATGTCTCTTCTCATCATGATTTTCAAAAACATATATACATACATACATATAATATATATATATATATATATATATATATATATATATATATATATATATATATATATATATATATATATATATATATATATATATGTACACATAAAATGCAGTAACCTTCCGAATCTAGTAAAGGGGAAAACACACTTTTCCTCTTTCTACTGTTTTCCTTTCAACTTGCGATTCAGCTTTTAACTGATATTTGCTAAAAGCAAAATTTGCAAATCTAAACAGTTTCCTCCAAAAATCTCATAACCTAAATTCCACATTAGTCCGACTAATTCAAAATTGAGTTACATTTAAAAGTAAATATTTTAACACTTATATTTTTATACACAAGTGTTTCGATCAAATCCACGAGCTTCGGATGCGACTACAAATTTGACGACACTAACAGTTAATTACTAACATCGAGTTATATATTTCGATATAAATTTTCTTGACATTCATGTTTTTTAATACTAAGTGTATCTAAGTCTACGAGCTTGTAACTCAACTAAAGGTTTGACATTACAATGGTTAACTAAGAAGTTATTATTGTTGTGTCAGCAAGATATCCAAAGTTAACGATAAATATTTAAAACTCATGTTTATATATATATTTCATAACAAATTCAGATATATAGGATATACAACAGGGTTCGTACATTCCATGGACTACTTGCAAAATTCTGCAATATAATTCTCTATTTCTTCGACCACCTTCAACCTCCTAACTATCTCTCTCTCTATATATATATATGGCTGGCATGTTATATTGCAGCAACAATCAAAGCAAGCTTCTCAGTCATTCAAATAATAACTAAAAAACACAGCAATATATATATATATATATATATATATATATATATATATATATTATAATATGGATACAGTGATGAGTATGGCATCAACAGCACCATTGGTAATATTTAGCAAGAGCAATTGTTGCATTTCGTATACGATCAGAACGTTGATGAGCAGTTTCGGGGCGAATCCGGTGGTGTACGAGCTCGATCAACACCCGAACGGTCGTGAAATGGAGGATGCAATCGTAGCAATGGGTTGTGATCCAGCTGTTCCGGCGGTGTTTATCGGCAAGAAATTTGTTGGCGGTTCTGATGAAGTTATGAGTCTCAGTGTCCAAGGCAAGCTCAAACCATTGCTTATAAAGGCTAAAGTCATATGGGTGTAAATTATATATAATATATATTTGCTTCAATTAGCCAGTTTTGGATTTTTTTTTTTTTTTTTTTTTTTTTTTTTTTTTTTGTTAACATTCCGTGTCAAATAATCACTTTGAGTGTAACTAATCTATAATCACGCTTCGTGGACTCTTATTGGAAGAAGCTCTTTTTACACTTGTTTTCTATGAGCAAGTTCAAACTCGAGACTTTGAATAAAAAAAAAAAAAACGGCCTTCCGTTTGTGGTTTATTTTGATACACATTAATTTATGCATGAGTTTTTTTTTTTTTTTCGCCTTTTTATATGGATTTAAAGGTGAATATATTGAAAAATAAACATGGTCGAGATTGTTAAAATATATAGTGACAAATGTTACAAGTTCGAAGTTGCGTCTTTAAATATTAAAAAAAAGTCACATTTTTAAATAGATATACATATTTTATTGAAACAATAAATCTATTAATCTCACTAATGAAAAATTAAATAGTAGCAAATACAAGTGGAAGTAACAAATCAATTGAGAATAATATTTGGATAATGCTTAGACAAAGGTAGTATATATATATATATATATATATATATATATATATATATATGTGAGATTAGGAAGATCCTTTTGTTGATCATAGGCTAGAAATTTCCCAATCCGTGGGTGGAACTAGGAATTTTACTATTGATAGATTAAGAATATTTATATATATATTTTTACTTTTACTATGATCTTTAAAAAATAAAATAAAAATTATATTAAAGTAATAAGTTCTTCTAATAATAATAATAATAAAAAGTAATAAGTTCTTAATTAGTTTCATTCTTTTAATTTACCATTTTTTTATACATATTTTAAATATTATTTTTTATGAATTAAAGTCATACAAATAAAATTTTGAGATTAAAAAATTAAAAATATATTTACCTACTAAAGAAATAGTATTATAATATTGTAATCAAATAGTAGTTCTTAGATATTTTTTTTCTATTAATAATATATATTTTTCAAAATTTTTAAAATATATATTATACTCTTGGAATATAATATATTATATATTATATATAATATAATATATTATACTCTTATACTATCAAAAAAAAAAAAAAAACTTATACTCTTGGAATATATTATATATATATAAAAATTATCGTGATATATACGGATGATTAAGTGAGACAATAGTTATGTAATCTATTTTTCTTCAACTAAAATATATATTGAAATTTTTTAGAATTTTTGAAACATTTTCATCCTAACAAGTCTCATAACCTTTGAATTAAATATTCTGCCCAAATATATATATATACACATTTATTTTCAAATTAATATATATATCATATTATATTTTATATTTTCCTTGGCCACTAAAATCATTTACTTCTTCAAAATCCTGTTAATCTTTCGGGTAATATAATAAGATCAAATTGAATCAAACATATTAATTCCATTCATTCACATAAGGAAAAAAACTATTCAATCAAAGTCGAAAATATTTTAATCACATCTGGATTTACTTTCGTCAATGATGCAGAAGTAACACAGTAAGCAAATAGCTATGGAAAAATTCAACTAGCCAGCTCAGTTAAAATCATGCACCAGAACAATAATAATACTGTCTCCAATATTACAATTTGAAGGGCAAAACTTAAGTTTATATGTAACTCTAATCCTGAAATTTGTCTGACATTAGTATCAGCATAAAAAAATAAGTATAACAAAGTGCAGGAGTATCCACAAGAGAGAGAATCATGTCTACCTAAACTGCAGCAGGAATAACTGAGTTATAATGCTCACCTAAACCGAAAGCATGCTTGTGGTAAGACAGCATAATGCTTGAATTTGATGAATTGCCTGCAGATATGTATTCCTTACCCATCTCGACGTCGGGAAAGGATCCAGAGTATATCATGATGTGTTTCTTTAAGCAATGAGTGAGAGCACCAAGTTCTAACTGTCCACCCCAAGCTGCAGTTAACTCCACTTCTGTACAATAACCCTCAAACCTTTCTAAAATAGACTCATCTGATGATTCCACATCAGCAAGATTCTCAGACAAAAAGAAGGGGACAAAATCAGCTGCATTGTTCCTCATATAAGAGGCTGCCATTTTTCTAAGCTCTAGGTAAGAATAAGGTGCCAAGCCTCCAGAATGAAGGGCCAATTGATTCTCAACAGCTCTGTAAAGACAGTGACCATCTGGTTTTATTTCTTTAATGGTTAAACCAAGTGGCAAGAGCTTCTTTTCTAACTTCTCATGTTCAATGGCACCTTCACTAACAATATTACTCTGCTCTTCTTGGATTCTTTTCTCCCTTTCTGCTTCCTGTTGAGCTCTTTTTTCACGCCTCTTAACGCTCTTACTCGGTTTTGCTTTCTCAGCTTGATTGTCAACTGAAACACCAGCAATGGCCTTAACCAAAGTGTCAAGATCTCCTTTTTCCTTCTTCTTATCACCTGTATAACCCAAGGAAGCAAGTTCTTTGGCATGTCTTTCTTTCAACAAAGTTGACTGATGGGATATTTCCTCCTCCACTTGCTTCTTCTTAGCTTTCTGTTCAGCTTTACTGCCTTTGGCAGCAGACTTTTTAAGTGCAATTTCCTTGTTCAGCAGCTCAGATATCTCTTTCCTGCAATAACATGCAGATCAAGTAGCAGAAAGTAGAACATAATCTTCATAGAAAATTCCCTGTTTCTTATTTATTTGTTCATTTTTATTTTTGAGGCATCACATTGGGCGCATATTCTAATATTCTACAACCAGTTTCCAGAATTTTTCTTTTTGGTAGTTGAATAACTAAAAACAAATCATATAATCGAGTTAAGCAGCAGCCAAGTAACATTAAACGTAAAAAAGATGTCTCTGAGAATCTAGACAGGCATGAATATTTCAGATTATTATAAAACTTGACATAGAACCATGCATAAACATCTCTTTCGCATAGAGTTTCAATATCTTTTTCCAGATTTCTGAAAATTAACAAGTGAAATAAACATTAAGCATCCACGGGTATTACAGAATCCATGATGGAGTTCACCTAGCATCATCAATCATTGCCTAAATCAAAAATATGCCCCTGATCTCCTGAAGAATCAAGCAGACAACACCAAACAAGACATAGCACGAAAAGATGAATGATGTAAAGAAAAGCTTATACACTACCTATGCCTAGAAAGCATCTCTTCACGGCTTTCTTCCTTCTGCTGAGGTTCATCTGTATATATCTTTTCAGACTTGTCCACTACTTCATTTGCATCCTCCATTTTTTCTCAAAAACTACCTGATTGGAGTAATAATTATCTCAACAAAAATGTAAATACATATCACAATAGAAATATACAAAATAACTACCAAGTCTGAAATATTTATATAATTAAAGCTAAAGAAAGCGATTTGAGCAGGAAAAAATATTACTTGAGTCTCCAAAAATATAAAATTAAAAGAGCTAATAACCAGAAAAGATCACATGAACACAGAAAACTGTCAATGATAAATGTCCATTTTCTCTTGACTGTCATTTACCATGTTCTTAAATTTTCTTTAAGTCAAAAATTCATCACTTTTTCAAGACAAAATCCCAGTCATGAAAGATCAAATAAGCTAAAAACAGGCACAAACATAAACATTCGCTCATTGCAAAAATTCACCAAAAGAAGCAAAAACACAGAAGTCTCATCCAAAACTTTAAAATACTAAAGGGAGCATCAAGAAAGAATACTCTAAACATCCAACATTGATATATTCTTCTCATTCTTGACGGAAAAAAAAAATCAAAAAATAGAACCCTGACAGACTAATTATTGATTAGAAAGTTCTTTAGCACCCCTCCAAACAGATACTATAACCAGCCAACATGCTTCGCCTAAATTTCATTATCAATTTTACAAGTCTATGCTGCAGCATGACCTAACACTCATTGAAATCAAAGTAAGAGCACCTTGACCACAGTAAAAGCATCCCATTCAACTAGGCACAGCATGAATTTGAAATTTCCTACGCAAAATGAAACATTCTCTGCAGAATTTACATAGAATTAAAAAAAAAAAAAAAATCACCCCAAAATGCTGTAACTATTAAAGCAATCAACCAGGTCCACAAATAAAAAAATTCTATGAATTAAAAACAAGAAATCGATTACAATCGTTATAACAAGAAGAATCATAAAAGGACGCCTAAAAATTTAGATTACAATTTATCTAATCCCTTGCACAAAAACTTCTACCCTAGAGAATTACAACTACAAATTAAAGTAACCTAAAACTTCATACAAGCATAAAATAGAAGAATGGCAGAGAAGAGAAGAAAAAGTACGGCTATGGCGATCTTGAGCAAGTGAACCGAGCAGCAGCAGAGTGGCGGAGGAGAATTCTCAAGAGGGTTTTACAAGAAAGTAGTTATTTGACATTTGCTATTATTTCAAGGGATTTTGCTTTTTTCTAAAAAAATTATAATTTCACTAAAATTCAAAAAAAAAAAAAAAAATATCTCGTAAATATTTTGGCAAATTGGCAAAAATAGTCTCAAACTATGGATGTTTGGTAAAATTGATCCTAAATTATTATTATTATTATTATTATTTTTTGTGGAATTAGTCCATATACTTGAGATTAGTCTTTCCATTAAAATTTATGTTTAAAAAAAAACAAACAAACAAAGGTATATTTCCAGATCAAGAGGTGAAGGTCCGCATAATACACCAAACTATATATTTTTTTTTGTTTAAGCATCCGGTATTATAACCCACACGGGCCGACTAATTCGGATTCGGTCTGGGGTGCGCTCGCAGAGTCCAACTCTTACTCGAAAGTGATGGCCTGACCCATAGCTTTTTAACATGGCGTTAACCATCTCAGAAAACTATATATTTGTGGTAAGTGAGACCAAACTATATATTTTAACATAATATAATAAGTTATACATTGACATAGGCAAACTATTATTGTAACTTTACCACTTTAGCCTTTTATTTTTAAGAGATATAAATAACCATTTGTAAGAGGCGGAAGTATCAATGATATACAAAATTCCCTCTCAAATATCTCTCTCTCTCCTCTCCCTGTCAGATTTCTTCCCAAAACATCTGAATTCCATTCTCATTTCTTCATCTCTTCTTCTCTTCTGTTTTCCTGGTGAATTCATGAATGATTATTCATCATACATATATTTATATTTATGGCTTATGATTCAAATCTATAATAATTTAAAGTTGTATGATGACAAATAATAGTTTAGTGATTTATAAAATTAGGGGAAAACAATAGAATATATATATATATATATTGAGGATCTATTATACTATATGTAAATAATTTTACAAATTAAATTACACTTTCTTATTATTCTCCAAATTATTTTTTGGCTTAAGAATCTTATATATATAATTTTTTATTGGTCTCATAATAATTAAAAAAAACACACACACACACACAACTTTTTAAGAGCTTTGAAAAGAATGATGAATCTTGGTAGTCCAGTTGTAAATTTAAACTTTCTTTTTTTTATTCTGAAGGAGACAATTATCATTTGAGATACTCTTACTTATTATAAATTTAAAAATCTCGAAAATATATAAATAAAAATGAACAAAATTTTATTCAAATATCTCAGAATTACAAAAGGCATAGCTGATCCACTCGTCATTTTCCTGAACTATAAATATAGCTCAATATATATATATTATATATAAAAGACAACATCTTTGAGAAAAATTAATAAAAAAAAAAAAAAAAAATTGAATGCCCCAAAACTACGTACAAAGCATGCATGCATGTCAGTTTCAAAATCAACGTTAGCCAAACCGTACGTGGAGAAGATCAAATGTTTTACCTTAAAAATCTCGAAAAAAAATAAAGAAACAATTTTAATTTTTAAAATCATCAGCATTTGGGAAGATCAGCTGGTGGAGGAAGTATCTTTTGGTTAGGAAGTTTTCCATCCAAAACAAGCCAAGCCATTTTCAATCCCCAGCTAGTATGAACTTCTAGATGACAATGCATGAACCAAACTCCCGGATTATCCGCCAAGAATCGTATCGCAACCCACCCGCCGGAAGGAACACCCACGGTGTTCCTCTCCACCGGATCAACAACGTTAAACTTCATCGGATCCTTGTTGGGATCATAGTTCCCAAACCCTTGTCCGACCACGAAGAAATTAAATCCATGGAGATGTAATGGATGACTTTCAGCACCTAAAATACTAGTGTCTTGCATGACTAGTTCCACACTAGTGTTAAAATTAAGTACCATAATTTTTGTTCCATTTCCAACCATGGTATTATTTGGAGGGTTTCCTGTAAAATTGAACCAATGTGAGGGACTAAATGGGAAATTTGGACTATAAATGCCCTTCGATTGATCAAAGTAGTGTGATTGGAGGAGGGCTTTTGTTGGTTGTATAAATGATATATTGTTCACCGATGCTGCAAATTTTGTACCGTTTGGACCTTGGCAACCTCCGGGGGTATTTTGGTCACAAGGATTTGTACCTAATCCGACTGTGAAATAGAAATGTTTGTCCACCTTTTGTGGGACGTTAGCAGGGAACTGTGGACTATTTAAACTTCGTAGTTTGTTAACAAAACTCGTGGCGAAAGAAGTGTCGTTTAGTAATGGTAAATTCGGTTTGAAAAGTGGATATTTTTTGGAAAGGACACGAGAATCATGGTATTCGAGAATTCCAGCAACTGTGGAATTGTCGAAGGTTCCTAGACCTGTTACGTATGGTCTAGCTGCCATGATAAAATTGGCACCACCAGCTGGGAAATGTGGTTTGGTTTCCAGGAGGACGTTTGTTGTTTGTCCCGGAGCAATTAGTATCGTGTTTGTGAAGAACGGTTTTACGTATACTGCATCGGTTTCCACGACTTTCATTGTGTGGTTTGCTATGCTGAAGAACAATTCATCATTGAGTGCAGCATTGATCATTCGGAGAAGATAAGTTTTTCCAGGTTTCACTTTTAATTTGTATGTATCTGTCCATCATCAACAACAATGTTATTTCTATATACAACTACTACTTGGACTAATATGTATTCAGTCATTCCGGTTCATAGCGTTTATCGAAAGCAGACAGATATTTACGCATAATAATTATACAACTCTTAGCAATAGTATTTACACATCTATACTTTTCATTGATAGTATTAACAAAAGATAAAATTTGAAACAGACTCAAAGCAATTTCGGAGGTGTTTTGAGAGTCCCCTTTTTGCACTATCATCTTTGTGTTTGTTTCAAATTGTACCATTTGTTGATATTATCATTGAAAAGTACAAGTGTGTAATTACTACTATGTATAAGGGTTATATAACTACTATGTATAAATATTTGTCAACTCTCTCGATAAACACTATGAACTGGTCGGGATGCATAATAACTCTTAATAAGCATTACAAATGTCAAACTTTGAATTTCATATAGCATTTTCAAGTCATTTATCACTTTGTGCGACACCAGTGAGCTTTAGTTGAAATATATATATATATACATATCAAATTAATTAATTAATTTTGATGTACCTTTTGCTGAACAATTGTAGAGAAGACCAGGAAGTCCATTGATGGTATAGGCATCAGACACATTTGGACCTCCACCTGTTTTTAAAGCTTGGCTTATAATAGCCTCAGTGTCACCATTAAACCACTCACCTACAAATATACAAATATAAAGGTAGAAATCTTATTTATAAATATACGAAAATCTTTGTTCGAGTTTTGTCTCTATCTTATTAATCAGTAATTAATAACAAGTTAAACATATTGATATATATATATATGAAACTTTCAAGAACGAGAGAAAAAGATGAAAATCGATAATTACCAAATACGATTGGAACTTCTTTGTAGGGTTTTTTAAACGGATAAGGAACGCCACGCTTAGGTAGAATGACCAATGGACCATAAAGAGTTGATCTTAACCAGGAAATATGTGCATGCCAAAACAAAGTTCCCCTTTGGCCAACAATGGTGTAATTGTACACATAGCTTTGTCCAGTTTGAATAGGGCATTGTGTTATATATGCAGGTCCATCTGCCCATCCACTTCTAAGCTGCCTAATTCCATGCCTATATACACATTGTTCAAAACAAAACAAAAAACAATTAATATATATATATATCATTTGATGAATTATTGCATGCAAAATCTTTTCTTTTCTGTAGTACCAGTGGATGCTAATATTATTTTGAACATGATTATTGACTTTGATAAGGAGACGATCACCCTCCCTAGCCACTATTCGAGGTCCCGGAAATTGTCCATTAACCGTGACAATACTCTTAGTGTGGCACAATCGTGTCACATTTTGCATGGTGATCTACGATAAATAGATATAAATTAATTAGAGAAACTATTTAAATATATATATATATATATATATATATGAAGAAATAACTTATCGAGATTCTAATAATTTTTTTCTACAAATACAATTAAGTACGTACATTGAACTCGTAGTGCCTCGTTACTCCGAGGGCAAGATGAGGAAGAAGAGACAATGCCATTAACCCAAGCAGCATAACTTGAAACGTTCTTGGAGATGGAAATATTGAAGAAGCAGCCATTTTTTTTTCTTGATTTGTTAGCTGTGTTGGGATGAAGAGTTTGAAATGTGCATATTATATATATATATATATATATATATATATATATATATATATATATATATATTTAAAACAAAAGAGGTGTTTGGTTGATTAGGTGATGAAGATATTATAGTTTACTTGGAGAAGCATGCATATATTAGAAGAGTTTGTGGGAGATGTTTATCTTGTACCAACTGTTGTTGGGATAACAACTTTAGAGTACTAAGAAAGACAATATATTTATTACATATATATATATATATATATATATATATATATGGACTGTTCTTGACTTCATTCTTCGTTGTCAAAACCTTTCCTTGCTCATAATTATTGTCTGTTCCTAATTAGATAAACAAACATAAAAAATCTAACTTTTTTTTTTTTTGTAAATTGGCATATTTAGTCCCCAAACTTTGAGCAATTAGTGTAATTGCTCCCTATTATAAAATTTTAATGTAACTCATTTTTAAATTAATTAAATAATATAATATTCATCTTTTGACAATATATTTATCCAAGAGTAATTTTATCTTTAAAAAGTAGAGATTTTATATACATATGTAAGGAGCACTACGCTTTCCAACATCACATTGATCAACATCGCTTTATTTAAATAATTTGTATATCAATTAAATTAAAATTTTATATGAGAGACCAATTATGTAAATTGCTCATAGTTTGAGGACTAAATATGCTAATTTATATTTCTTTTTTCCTCTATTTTTTTATTGGTTATGCCGGGGGAATGGGGCTACATAGTCGGTGAGTTTAGTATTATCAAACATTCCTCTCAAGCAAGGATAGAGAATTTCTTTCTTATATTTTAATTACTTCTTTAGCTTCTCATGCATGCAATTCTTTTGACTTACGTACTACTACTCTTTTTTTTCTTCTTTTTTCTTTTTTTTTTCTACAAATTTTTAGAAAATACGAAAATTGATGTGTCTTTTAATTAATACACTAATATATCTTTTCTTTTATTTTTTTCTATAAAAAATAATAGTTAAGAAAATAAAAACAAATAAAATAAAAAACTATCCTTTTCTTTCCACTAGAGAGAGAGAGAGAGAGTATATGTGAGTGAGAGAGAGAGAGAGTATATGTGAGTGAGAGTGAGAGAGAGAGAGAGAGAGAGTATATGTGAGAGAGTATGTGAGAGAGAGAGAGTATATGTGAGAGAGTATGTGAGAGAGAGAGAGAGAGAGAGAGAGTATATGTGAGAGAGATGTGTGAGAGAGAGAGAGAGAGAGAGAGAGTATATGTAAAAGTTCCATAAGAAAATGATACAAATATGGAAAGGTTGATTAGGGTTTTCTTTTCTTACGTAGTTTGAATTTCCTGCTGCTGTAAAGTATAAATTATGTGTATATATATATATATGTATATATATTCCTCTCTGTTGTTGGCAGCAGAATGATTATGTTTTTTTTTTTGTTAAAGATGAATGAATGAATGGTTGATTAATTTGAGGTAGTGAGATTTGTTCAGTTCTTGTTATAGTGTCATTTTTCTAAAGGAGTAATAAGTTATAATATCTTTGGTACCAAAGATATTGGTTTACAGGACCCCAATTTTGGTTGAACCAATTGTGACCCTTAGACCATAAATTGGGGAGAATGAAAAAGAATATATATATGTATGTGTGTGTTATTGTGTGAAATTTATTTATATATATATATATATATATATATATATATATATATATCGAGTGATAAATGAGGATGAATTGAAAAGACAAAAAAACAAAAAAAGTTATACGCTTAATAAGTAACAGTCTTATTTATGATTTAAGAGATTATTAATTGAATTACATCAAAAAAATCTTAAATTTTTTGTTTTACCAAAAAAATGTGGCTCCAATTATTAAGAATATCATTACACAAATGATCATTCTACCATTCTACCACTTATTTTGATTGAAGAAAAAGGAATGTGTAGTAGATGTTGAGTTTTTTCACTATGAGAAAAAAGGTGTTTTACCTTAAAAATATCACCTTCAAAAATTCTTTTAATATTGAAAATTAAATTTACACATTTTTCGTTTATGAAATCTTTCAACAATTATTAAGTAAAACCTGAAATATTTTACTTAATTGTATTTTGATTTACTTTAAACATGTTAAGTATAAAAGATTTAAAACTTTTTACTCAATTACATGTTTTAAATCTAAAAATTTTAGAAAAATTCATCCGAGAACAATAAACAAAAAATTGCTAAAACATAAGAATAAGGGATTAAATAGACTATATTTCCACTAGATGAATTCTATGGTTAAGGACAACTGGTGTGAAAAAGCTTTTTCACTTGGCAAAACAAATAACATAATTTGGTATTAAATGCTGAAGCAATTTTTTACCAGAAATAAAATGAATGTAAGAAAGAGAATGATTCTATTTATTATATATATTATCTCAAGCAGCTTTCTCGATTGCTTCTATGCACTCCAGAACTGTTGCCTTCTTTGACATAGCAGAAATTAATGTTTCATGAAGAACCCGATTGTTCTTAACAAGTGATCCAGCAAATAGAACCTGCAATAATATTGCTTTGCCTTCAAAATTTTGATCCACAAAAGTAAACCGCTAGGAAGAAGTTTTAAGAATATTTGGATTGGAAAATTGTACAATTTAGTCCTCATTCTTGAAACTTTTATACGATTAGATCCCTCATCTTTTGTTTTTCACCTTTTTAGATCTCCATTATTCTTACTGCTATACAATTAAGTCCTTCTGTCCAATGTTGTTAAGTGAACCGTGAAACATGGTCACACGCCCATTAATCTAGGGTTATTTTTGTCTTTCCAACTTATTCCCTCTTCCAGTGTCCTTCCAACGGCCACACAAAGAATTAAAACAGTAAATTTTTTGCCATTGGAAAGGAAAAGAAAAGGAAGGAATAGGTTGGAAGAGACGAAAATAGTCCTATGTTAATGGACACGTGACCACTTTTAACTATTAAAACGAAATTAGACAAGAGGACTTAATTGTATAACAAGTTAGAACAACAAAAATCTAAAAAGGTTAAGAAAAAAAAATGAGTGATCTAATTGTATAAAAACTTAAAGAACCGAGACGGAGACTGAATAGTATAATTTTCCATTTAGATAAAATCTTTTTAAGTCATAATAATGGCTAATGAGGGAAGACTTACTGCCCATCTAGTAAGGTTTTGTTGCTGATCTTTGCTAAGCTGTGGTTTGCTCCTATTTATAAATCTCTGAGGAGATGTAAAAAGATAACAAATTAACAACAAGAATATTATATATATATATATAAATATATCTGGAGAATCCTGTAAAGAAAACCTTTGATTTTTTTTACAAATGAAATACAGACCTGAAGAGTGAACAGATCTGCAGATTGGCCAATAACTTTATCATATTTGAGACCTTCGGCTGCCAAACCAGCCATGGCGACGACTGCCAACCTGAGGGAGGAGGGAAAAATAATTGTGGAGATCATTATTGCTATAATTTTTATTTTTCTTCTGAAAATGAAATCCAACTAGAGCTGCCATGGCGCCCCATGCTCAAGTTAGATGCAGAACCAGGCAATAAAAATAAATGATTTGGGATGAATAAAGAAAAGATATTTGCTTAATTTAAAGACTCTTGAAATAATCAGTATCAGTAGATACTTGTCTAGTTCTTTTGTGTCAAGTTGTCCACTGTATATCAGCTTCTCCAGTCTATCATCGGTAAGATTGACGTGCTCTTTTCCAATGTCCAGTGAATACCCCAGGATAGGGACACCAAGTAAGTACGCAACTGAAAATTAAGAACTTGAAATTTAATGCCACAGTACCAATCCACCTCAAATTAACAGCAGAAGGGAGCAATTTTCACAAGATAAATGCATGATTTTCAGGTAAAGAAATTGTAAAAACTACCCTCCAGCTATATCCTGACAAAATGAAAAGCGATGGATACTCTCTAAGTCTCCTTAATTAGAAAGGATCAAATCCAGCAATTAGAACCATGTTTAGTAGTTGATGGCAAATTTATATTTGGGACAAGAATAAAAACTTTGTTTGTCTATTTTCTGATTAGATTTAACAATGCAAACATGACAGTGGACATTATGTGCTTGTTACACAAGAACCCCTTAGAGGAAGGGCAAGACAGGGGGACAGCGGGTAGGAGAAATAGAGATTTGGGCTCTAGAGGGATTTGAATTTTGCTCATATATTACGATAAAGCTTACTTATAAATATGATCATATTAGAGCTCGCCAGGAAGTAATTGGGACTATAATGGTGGGAGAAACAATACTGAATCCTGTGGATGCTCCAAACATTACTAGAAAAGGAAAATGAAACCATATAACACATAGCATCACCATATAAGACACTTTCTACATTTGTTTCTAAGAATATTCCAAAAAGAAGAAATTACCTAAGAAGTGTGCTGCTTCGTGTCTAGCAATTCTATCCTGATAATCAGGAAAAAATGATGAAAATCCCTCAATGGCTGCCTGAAGGAGCCTACAAATCACAGCAAAACAACTGGATTTAGATGTATGTATGCCTCTTTAATGTGTTTCTGTAATTTGAGATTGTTTTGTACGAACATATATACTTTATAAGTTTAGCATATTCCATCTTGGCATCCATCTCACTTATCCCACTTATAATTACCAGATAAACATGATACAAAGAATATGAATAAAAGAAAACTTACCCAGGAGAAATGCTCCCTACCGCCAGAACAATTAAAGAAATGCTTCCAATTAGGTATGGAACAAAGAAACCCCAATCCTGAAAAGGACATTACCAAAGAAAGTGACATAAGTCAAAATGCAATGATTAGGCATACCAATCCAGAAAATGGAATTGATAAATCAATATGAAAGAGTCTAGTGTTAAAAACATCTGCCATACAAAATAAGCTAAGAACATTAAGCAAATAAAGGAAAAGATCGAAGGAAAACCTGAATTAGTAATGAAAGATTATATATAAGGATCTAAAACTTTATGCACTAAATACCCTAGTAGTTCGATAATTTGATTCATAAGTACTCTTTCTTAGTAACTAATCTAACTTTTGCCCAATGGTTTATTTTTCTTTTCAAGTTGATTACTCTTTTATGAAAGAAAGATTATTTACATGTCTGAGGCCAATTATTGGTTAAGTTTAACTCATCATGGATGATTATGTAGGTGCCAAATGTAAGATGAACTCAATATAAGAAAGCAGAAAGATACTAGTATCATGCTGACATGATAACTATTTAGGGCCCAAAGCATACAAGAATAGCTGAACCAATTCACACAGTCAAGTAGATGTCTAATATAGATATAATCTTACCCCAGGAAGCTGGCTGGTTAAAATTCCAAGAAACCCTGTGGATCCGACCACTGTAAAGAGAAAGGCTGCCTGCATCACTGAAGAAATCAATTCAACGAAGTGATCTGGAGATAATGCCAAGCATATCACACAAATTATCAGTACGTTTGATTTATAAAGTTCCGAAATTTGCCTCAACAATTTGTTTGGCACTCTTATAAACGGGACAAAGAAGCCTTTGGTGGATAAAATCTATGTGCAAATACATTTCCTGAAATAACTTACAACAAAGACACAAGTTGTAGATAACTTACATCATTTCTAACACTCGGTATTGCAAGGTTCTCTGCATTTTTTATACCAAGAGTTGTCAACTCCCTTAGAGATGTCTGTCACACAAATTGCAGATACTTGCACTTTTTATTTTCCTGCAGAAGAAACTATAAACTAACCAAGGCAGGAAAGTAAATTTCGATTCCCAGAATATCGTATGCATAGGTTTACAGATGAGCTAACTTAGAGTTTTTCCTAGAACTTCGAATTCTCAGTGTAGACTGACCGTACGACGTGAAACATATGGCTGAGAACTCCATTTTGTGGCCCAACCAACTTCACTTAGTTGATTAAGTGCTTCTTTAACTGCTTCACTATCTTTCTGCAGCATGTAAAGAGATTGAATATCATTTTATATGTCTGCATAAATCATTCATGTTATTTATATGTATGCATCTGAAACAACTCTTGTAGTATCATGCACATTTTGTCTACCCTGCCTTGCACCGTACAGTTCTTTTTGTAGACATATAAAGTTAAGGTAGAAAATCCCATAAATTGTAAAACAACCCAAAATTCATCATACACTTTTTCATTTATTAACTTCCAAATGCCTATTTTCATATAGTCAGTCAAAGATTACTCTGCACTGTCAACAATGCAACACACCCTTATTATTATTATTATTTTCCTGCCCAAAGAAATCTTAAAAATTAGACCTGAAAAGGTAGAGCTAACAATTTTATAGGATAGCTGCCCGGTTTAGTCCCTTAACAACTTTTGGTTATCCTGATTGGTTCTAAATCTTTTTTTTTTCAAACAAATTGATCCCTCATCTAATTTCACATATGTTGGGTACATGATTTCAAAATAGTCGTGCATTTCAATTTTGTTCATTTTCAAGTCATTTTATCTCGAGGAGTATCTAAATAAATTTAAGTTCTTAACAATCCAGTACTTCTTTTCTTAAATTGACGTGAAACAACAATTTTTTCCCTTCATAAAAATTATGTATTTAGCACATTCAAAAACTTTGATCAAAATTTGTTAATTATTACGGGGAAGGATCAATTTGTTCAGTCAAAATTAGATAAGGAATGAATTTCTTTGAAAAACAAAAGTTAAGATTTTTAAGAACTAAATCAGTCAATTATCCCAATTTAGACTTCTACATTGTGCAAATTTAAGGCTCTAAAAGATTTTAGAGTCAAGTCCTGGGAAAGCACACAACGATGTGAACGTTTTGTAAGAGCCAAACTTAGCCCAATTTTGATTAATCGAAATACTATTTCGGATAACAAATGGTATAAGCAAAAGGTTTTAGAGCCAAGTGTACATTAAACTCAATTTAACATTTAAAATCATATCAGAGCCGAAGTATCATAGCCAGAGGTCCTGAATTTAAATCAAGGAGCCCCTTGATTATTGTTCACGTGAGAGGTTGTGTTAAGTTCAGGCTCTTCAATGTGGCAGAATCTTATAGTTATTTAGGCTTAGAACAATCCACTATTCCCAATCTAAAACTAATTCAACGCACACCAAAACCAGTAGAACAAAAATTTCTAACTTCCATTCATAAAAAATAAAAACCGCAACAATCGGATTGATGAACAGAATCCATTTCAAGAATCAAAATTCGAGCTATACGCAGAGAAGAAGAAGAAATTAATTGAACCTTGGAAATGGCAGAATCAAGTGTGGTGAGATCAACGCCGGGAGCAGCAGACGAGGAGGCGCTAATCCTCCATTTTCTTCTAGGGTGATCAGTAACACATCTTCTGGTGGTGTTGTTAATGGATTTCAAAGAAAATTGGGAGTTGTTGAAGAAACAAGTATTGATGGAAGACATAGCTATGGCGGACATTATATATTAGCCTCTGCAATACTTTCTATGAATCCCTTTGATGAAGAAGAAGAGGGAGAAGAGAGAGGTTCCCCGAGGATAAGATGACAAAGTGTTGGCGGGAGGACAACCATTGACCAAAGGTTTCATATCAGATTCCAAAAGCCCTCTTCAAGTTCGAAAATTTGTGTAGATTTTAATATTTTTATTAGGATAAATAAGTTTGTTATAAATCGTCTAATAATATTATCTATTTTTACTCATTTTAGATGAGTCTCACAAATTTAAAATGTATAAAAGACTTTAAGTATCTGCCTAATAACTGATGAAAAATCTCTTACGCAACTAATGTCAAACTTCAAGTCATAACTGTTGTTATTTAAAGTCTTTTTATTTAATGTTTTCAAAGAGGTATTATTAAAATTCATATTTTAAGCACACGTATAAGTTTTTTTTTTAATAAAAAAAAAAAATCGTAACTTTTATTGTATTTCAAACTCATAACCTCGAGGTAATACGTGAGGCTATTACCAATTGAATTAAGCCTTTTTGACATACGTATAAGTTTTATAAACGACATTTTTGCTATTTAAAATTTTATTTATTAACTCATATTTTAATGAAACTCTTATCTATTGAACTAATTTAAGAAAGAAATATGTGAAAATAAAATAAATTAAAAAAAAAAACCAGCAGTTTGGGGAGTTGATAAGCGGACACCTAAAGTTTCTCCTCGGGGCGGATGGTCGAGGGTTCGAATCCATGAGGTGGTTAGCGTCACGTTAAAAACGGCGATCGAGACCCTTACTGAGTAAGAGTGACCTAGTGAACCTCAGCGCGAATCCGAATTAGTCGGCCCTGTGTGGAATACCTGGAACGCAAAAAAAAAAAAATTAAAATAATATTTTAAAAAATGGGGGGAAAAATTGACGATTTGATTATGATATGAGTTAGGTAATAATAATATAAATAATAAAAATGTCTTCTATAAGAAAGACATTTTTGTCAAATTAAAAATAAAATAGAGTCTGATAGTCCAATAAGAAAAAGTGAAAATTCATTTATGAAAACTAAAAAAGCCAATTTTCCTTTTTGTAAAAGTAAATCAGTATTTTAATTGGGTAAAAAGACTTTTTAACATATATTCTAATGTATTGTGTAAGACATTAATAAAAATAAGACATGTGTTACTTTTATTAAATCTAAAAATTAATATTATAATATTCTATTAAATTAATGTTTATAATTTTGATAATTTTTATTTTTAAAAAAAATTATAAATATTGAATTAACAAGATGTTAATTTTTGAATTAGTTAAATTAATTTAATTTAATTATTGTAGATGTTAAAATTTTATTTATATATTTTTAATATATATTAAGATTTTCGGAGCTTCACTTCTTTGTTGAGTGACTCGTGACAATTTAATAGTCATTGATTGTCACTCTCTTCATATATAAATAGAGGGCAAATTCTTTGAAGAAAAGCTACACATTTAGAAAATATCTAAAGAATACTAAAACTCCGAAGACCCTCGGAAGAATAAGTAATCAAATTGTTCGATCCACGACTGATCGAATTAACGGATCAATAGACAGAGAATCCATTGTAAATTAAATTATCGTAAGTATACTTTATTACACGTAATTCTCGTTTGCTTTATGAAATTGGGAAACAAAGAATTTAATGTTCACAATTATCTTATACAATGTCTTAGAAATATCTAAAGAAATCCCACACATTTTTATAGAAATGAAGTCATTTTAATGTAATTATAATGAGTAGGTATATTTATTGTCTTCTTTCATAGAATATATTATTTAGGGGTAAGTTAACACCGAATGTTCATCTGCTCAAAAATTAAACTTTTTGAAAAGAAAGATCAAATGCACGTGTGTCCGTTATACATTATGAACATATTAAATAAAAATAAATAAGGAACAATCGCATTAAAACATAAACAATATTAAACTTTTGGTACTAGGTAATCAATCTTATTAAAGTTTGGCACTGATTAATTTAGAATTGACTCATGTCGCAAAAGTTCTTCCAAAACTAAGCTCCTTTCACTAAACCAATAGTTGTTAGTCTAAAGTTGAATTTTTTCATACAAATTAGTTTTGTAATATGCACAATATTATTAATGATATGCATAAAAATTTACATTTAAATAATAAATAAATGATGTTTAGAAGAAGAAAAAAAAAATTGTGATAAATGTTTAATTTCTAAATTATTTTGTAATTGAAATAATATATTTATCCTTTAATAAATAAAATAATAAGTTATTATTTTTACATTTTACCTATAACAATCACTTAAAAAAACTAATTTTTCTAAATATTTTTTAGTTTAACAATAAAATTTGTTAAAAATAAAAATAAATAAACCACAAGACTGAAACCATGATTAATCTTTGGGTTAATCTAATACATCCTATTTATATATTTTAAAAATTAATAATTATATATATATATATATATATATATATATATTATATATAAAATTACAAATTTCTAATGGTATCTATGTAATTAAATTGAACTTTTAGGGTTTTTCCTTTGTCTTTTAATTCTCAATTAATGCTTAATTATTTTTTTTCTTAAATTTTTATTTTATTTATTTATTTAATAACTTTTTACTTCTATATTTTATCTTAATTTTTTTTAATATTATTTTTAACTATTTTAATTTTAATTTTAATATTTTTATCATTTAAAACCAATTATCTTATTTTTTAAGATTAAAAGAGTTCAATTTTTTCTAATCATAATTATGCTTAACTATTAATTTTTCTTTACTATTTAATTTTTTCAACCATTTATTTTTTATATTAATTTTTTTAACTTTAATTAATTTATTATTTATCTTTATAACTTTTAAAAATTTAGCTTTAATAAAAAATTGTTTCTAATTTGAATTTTTTCACTTGTTTTTACACATTAATTTCTCGTCAATCTTAACTCATTTTTCCTTTTTGTTTTGTTTTAAAAAAATTATTTCTCAAAAATGATGGTTGAAAAAGTAATGAAATTATTTGAATTGATTGTTTATATTAAAATTAATTATATACATTTTGTTTGTTAATTTTGGAGATGTGTATTTTTTCAATTGATTCAATAACTACAGATAATTATTTATTCTTTTAAATTTTCATTTTTTTAAAAGTTTTTGTAGGTTTACATAGAATTTTGAAATCTTAGATACTTATTGAACTATGGTATGATGCAACAATTTAATAATATTAATTTAATAGTTAGTACAAATGTATATTATGTATATATTCATAAAATTTGAACAAAATAAAATATATAATGAATATTTTGTACATAAATAATGATAAAATTATAACAAAATAAGTAAAAATATAAAATTTTTATATTCTTTATTTAGAAACAAATATATTTTTTTAACTTATCTTTTGGTACACTTCGCATCCTGGAGCGGAATATACAATATATATATATATATATATATATATATATATATATATAATGTCTTTTCAAAGCATATCATTTTAGAATCCCACATAAATTAATAAATAATTAAAATTCAAGTTGGCATCATGGTGTTACTGGTCACAAAATGACATCTTTTATTTTATTTTATTTTTTTTTTCTGATTCTGAATAAAGAGGGGCAATTGATTTGATGTTTTTGTTGTGATTAATTCTAATTTGTTTTCATTATTTCATTTTAGTGTATCAAAATAATTGCCAATTTTTTTATTCATAATTTTAGTGCCAAAATGACATAGGCTTGCGATGTCAAAGCTAGAAGATTCCTAAACTATTTATGTCTAGTGAGTTTGATTTTTTTTTTTTTTCTAAATTTTTTTTCATCTTTTTATTTGTTGCGTATTTGGTATTTTTTGCCTAAAATAGTATAATTTTATTCACCTTTTTACATTATTCTTTTACTATTTTAAGTAAAAAATGTAACAATTAAAAAAAAAAAAGAAGATGAATGACCAAACTTGTCAAATATCATGTACATAATTCATATAGTTTGGTACAAATAGGTCAGTTACATAAACGAGGACATATCACATGGTTTGTACTTGGTAGTTTTGAGCTTTCAAGTAACATTTGTTCTATCTCTTCAAAAAGAAAAGTGTTCTCATGCAAATTTTGCTCTATTATTGCTTCATATTCTTGAAGGAGAGATAGAGATTAAGCCACGTAGCGATACTTGCAAAAAAGAAAGTCATTTACTCTTTTTAGGGTAGGCCTTTTGTACTTAAATCCATATGGGGAATGGACAAAGCAATAAGAAAGAATTAAGGACCTCCAACGCCTCCCTATAAATAGAAAATAAAAGCTTATTTCTTTGTTTGGCAAACCAAAAGGAGATGGATCTAAATACGGTATCAAGACTTTAAATGACACTTATGATCAAATATTTGGTATCATTTTTAATATATCAAAAGGAATATCTTGAGTCGACAATGAATATCTAAACTCATTTTTATATACTATTACACATCCTTATATACTTGTAATATGAGATGAAATATCACACCAAATATAAATAGTTTAGAGACTAAATTTGTCAATCTTCTTGCCAAAATGACAAGGCATATACTTTGCATCAAATTTCTTCTATTTTAATCATTTTTCTTTTTAATTTTAGACTTGTTTTATATATTTATAAGATATATTCATTATTTTAGTGTTTTATAAAATTATAATATAGGACTAATACTGATGACAATTTTTAAAGAATTAATGCTAAAAAAGTGTTATGTGAAAAAGGGCATTATAAATATTATATGAGATTATGAGTTCAACGTTTGTTGTAAATGTCATGTAAGAAATAATGTAAGATCTTTCTTTTTGTGAGAATCAGACGAATCCACATGCATTCTAAGACTTGGACTTTAAAACACAATTTAGACCGAATTCAAATTAATTAATGACACACGATTACAACCTTAATTTTTCTTTACTAAAATTAGAAAAAATCGTATGAGAACCACATGTATTGCATCTATGCATTGTAAGTGCGCCTTCTATTTGTCATAAGTGACGCTATGACGTTATCGAATTGTGTGTATGAGAATTGAGAACCCGTCTCTCTACAATCTTCTATGCACCACCTCAAGTCACCATATATATTTCTATATTTTGAAACCAAATCTAAGCATATCTTGAAACAAATATACATACATATATATATATATATATATATATATATATATATTTCTACTTCTTTTCTTGTCTATCCATATAATTATTATTGGTACTTATAGCTTCCCAAAAATGAAAAAAAAAAACATAAATATTGAGTTAATTAAAGATAACAATATTAATTTATGAAGTTAATTAAACTAACACGTGTCTTATTTTTATTATCGTTTTAGACAATATTTTAAAGGATATCTTAAGATATCTCGCGTTATAATATTGGTCAATCAAATATTCAAAAGTTACTTCTATCTTTACTTTTTTTTTTGTCTTAATTTAAGGAATAATTTGACACTATACATGTTAGAGCTAGCTAATGAAATACGAAACTCAACTTTAATGAAAATGCTAATTTTTTTTAAAATAAAATAAATAAATAAATATATATATATATATATATAAAAATAACTGTTACAAATATTAATAGAAAATAATAATTATTTAATTATATTAACGTTAATACTTATAAAAAATAATATTTAATGACATAACTCGCTATAAAAATATACTAAAATAATATATATATAATTTAACACAATATTATATTAATAAGTATCTATTATCAATTTACTAATAATGATAACAAAATAATATAGTCAAAAGACAGCCACATAATTAATTTGTAAAGTCAATTAGAAGAAGACTTAAAAAAGAAATTCTTTTTTTTTTTTTTTTTTGAATATGTAGAATAGAAAAACTAACTTACTTGATATTGAAATTAGAATATCAACTTTCAAATATAGTATTTGGTATTATTTCTTCAAGAAAGATTTAGTCACTCTCTTAAGTGTTTAAAATTATCGGGCCGTTGTCTCCCAAGTTAAAACAATCACACTTAATCAAGAAGTATTACAACAGCAAATTCAAAGATCCAACATTTATTTACAATATTATATGGAGTAAATGACTCTAAATATACTTTTACAAAGTAAATAAGCCTCAAATAAAAAATAAAAAGAATAGAGAGTTTATGAATATAAGAGAAGCTTTATAATTAGTGTAATCCCAATTTTGATCTGATTAATGAAATGGTTAGAGAAACTCCTTCATGAACACTTATAAAATATTCTTCATAAACGATGCAACCATTTTTTATAATAATTTTTTATTAATTAATCAAATGATATTATTGAGAGTAATCGAAGTCCTAAAAAGTCCACGTAGGTTGGGTCGTCCCACGGTGGATTGAAGGACTCACATGGTCCTGGATAGGACTCCTCCGAGGTTCGCTGGCGACTAGAGCATATGTGCTCGGGACATGATCTTCGACAAGGAGATTCTCACCGAACTACACATTAAATGCACCTGACCCGACAGACATTGTTTGGAGCCACCATTTCAGACCTGTCAAGAAGGGACCACTTCGGATGTCACTTTCCGATTGGCTACCCATCTCCATAAAACGGTAACACACACTCACGCACAAACAAGTGAAAGTCGGATACACAGAATATACTCTTAGTGTTCGGACTCACTCTTATATATTATGGTGCTCGGTTTGGTGCTGTCGGATCCCACATTCCGGCCGATCACCTCACACTCATTTACTTCTATTTGTGACTGACTTAACTATCGGAGAGACAACACTGGAAACACACTCCTAGCACTTAGCCTTTTTGCAAGACTCATCTGCAGGAAATGGGCCCACCAAGCATGCGTGGAAGAATTGAGAACTCTCCTGATCAATTATAAACATCTATTCATTATTTATATGAAACAATATATTCAAATAAATACTAATTGTAGCTTGAATTTTAATTCAAGTAATAAGATATTGAACAAGAACCACATGTCTTGCATCCATAATATCCATGCATTGTAAGTGCGCCTTCTATTTGTCATAAGTGACGCTTTGACCTTAGTGTCAATCAATCAACATATATTTCTATTTCTATAGATAGAAACCAAAACTAAAGCACGTGTTGAAACATACACAAGAAAAAAAAAATATATATACACAATGTTAGTTTTTAAAGTTAATTAAATTGATATGTAAGTCTTATTTTTATTAGTGTTTTAAATAATATTTTAAAATATCTCGTATCATAATATTGATTGACTAAATATTTAAAAGTTACCAATAACTCTACTTTTCTGCTCAATTTAAGTAACAATTTGATACTATATATACATATCATAGTTGCTCAAATGCAAACCTCTACATAAAAATTTAAATAAATAAATAAAGGTATAACCTTTTAGTGTGTATGAAAATTAAGAATCCATCCGTCTAAAAAAAAACCCATTCATCTAATTTAACTATTAGTTTAAGTAGAAGGAGTTTCGTTCCTCTTATATAATGTTTTGAGTTCAAACCTTATCTAAAGAAAAATAAGTGTAGAGAGATGTGCTCTCCAATATGAGTCCAAAGCGATTATGGGAACAAAAAAAAAAAAAAAACCATCCATCTAGAGTCTTTTATGCACAACGTAAGTCACCATATATATTTGTATAAATAGAAACCAAAACTAAGCATATTTTTCACAAAACAAAGAAGAAGAGAGAAAAAAAGATGTTGCTACTTCTCTTCTTATTGTCTATCCCTATAATTATCATAATTACTCATAACTTTCTTCATTCAAAGAAGAAAGGCCAGCTTCAGCCACCACCAGGTCCACCGGGGCTTCCATTTATAGGAAATCTACACCAATTCTTACACAACACTACTACTTCCCCCACTTCACTACATGAGTATTTATGGAAACTTTCCAAGAAATATGGACCTGTAATGTCCCTGAGATTCGGATCTATACCCGTTATTATAATCTCATCAGCAAAGGGTGCAGAACAAGCACTCAAAGCCCAAGATATTGCCTTTTCGGGCCGTCCAGAAACACTTTCCATGCAGAAGTTTTCTTACAACGGATTGGACTTTGCTTTCAAACCGTACGGACAGTACTGGAAAGAAATGAGAAAAATAGCCGTTCTCCATCTCTTTAGTACCAAAAGGGTTCAATCTTTCCGCCATATTCGGGAAAATGAAGTGTCAATCTTGATCAAGAAAATTATTCAAGAAACTGAAGACAAAAAAGACCAAAATTTTATAAATTTATCTGAGATGGTCATGTGTTTTGCGAGGAATTTGATTTGTAAAATAAGTTTTGGGAAAAGGGTTAGTAAATCTATGGAGGACGATGATCAGAAAAGATTCAAAGAGCTTTTTCATGAATCACAAGGACTGATGGCTAGTTTTTTTTTCTCTGATTATTTTCCATGGTTTGGTTGGGTGGTAGATAAGGTTCTTAGAAGAGTTAATTATTTGAAATTAGAGAAGAATTTTAGGGATTTTGATTGTTTCAACCAAGAAATCATAGATGAGCACTTGAAGAAACAGAACAAGGAAGAAGATGAAGATGAAGATGAAGATGAAGAGGAGGACATAGTTGACATTTTACTTAAAGTTAGGGAGGAAAAATCTACACCGTTTGGTCTTTCTTTTGATCACATCAAAGCTATGCTTATGGTAAGATTATTATCATTATTATTATTATTACTATTAATTAATTTTGTGCTATCAATTAAATTTGGTAAAAAAAAAAAAAAACGTATTTTCTTAAGGAATTTACTTATTTTTATGATTTGATTTTGTATTTTATGTTACAGAACATAGTGGTACCAGGAACAGATCCAGTAGCAGCTACAATCATATGGACAATGACAGCCCTAATGAAAAATCCAACCGCCATGGATGATCTTCAACAGCAAATAAGAAAAGTCGTAGCCAAAAATGGTAAAGTCAAAGAAGACGACATACAAAATCTTCCATATCTAAAAGCAGTGATTATGGAAACCCTAAGATTATATCCACCAACTCCACTTTTATTACCAAGGACAACATTGGAAAAATGCACCATAGATTCCTACCAAATCCAACCAAAAACCCTAGTTTATTTCAACGAATGGGCAATTTCAAGAGATCCAAATTACTGGGAAAATCCAAATCAATTCTCCCCACAGAGATTCTTGGACAAGGACAATGATAATGATAACCCTAGTTTTAGCTATAATGAATTATTAGTGCAGAAAAATTTTGCTTTCATCCCGTTTGGAGGTGGAAGGAGAATCTGTCCGGGAGTGAATTTGGGTATGTCGGCGGTGGAGCTTGCGGTGGCGAACCTTGTTTACCGGTTTGACTGGAAATTGCCACCGGGAATGAAGGAAGATGACATAGATTTTGATGTCGTGCCTGGATTTACTATGCATAAGAAAAATGATCTTTGTCTTGTTGTTGCTAAAAGCTATGTATAAGTACTATATATATATATATATATATATATATATATATATATATATATATATATTATCTCGATTTTGATCAACAATTATTTGTTTTTGTTGTGAAAAAAAGTTCTCGTATCACTGAATTAAAAGATTTATAAGGGATTATTAAGTAAAACGTCTAAATTTTTACTCAATAATGTGTTTTAGACAAGTGAAATATACATAAAGTGTAAATGTATTGAAGCGAATAATATTATTAAACTCTTTATAACATTATTGTAGACTTAAAAATGTGTCAAAATATATAATATATATAAGTTCGAGCAGGTTGCAAAATTAATTTTTAATATTTGTGACTTGAGAAATACCTCAAATTTGAATGAAAATAGAATTACCTTAATTTAATTAATTATCTTGATCATTTTCATTTAATCATTAAATTTTTTTAAAAATTATATTAATAATTTTTGTATTATACGTTTATATTTTATTTAACTGTTCGCTAGTTTATATTTTATGAGAAAAAATCATTGAGTATTATGTAATTAATTATTTAAAGAAATTTTTAGAAAAAAATAATGTAATATAATATTAAATGTAATTAATGTCATGTCCGGCTAAATAATTTCGGTTTGAATTTAATTATATTATATATATAAAATATTAAACTATCAATAAATTAAACAGAAGTTGGGATGGCCGAGTTGGTCTAAGGCGCCAGATTAAGGTTCTGGTCCGAAAGGGCGTGGGTTCAAATCCCACTCTCAACATTGCTTTTTTTCTTCACCTCTTTTTTTTTCTTTCAACCAATTGCTAGTTTTTAGTCATTAAAATAATTATTGTATACACATATATACATATAATAATATTTTATATTAAAAATATATTCTATAAAAAATAAATATTTATTTTAACATCTTTTATATATAAGCAATTCATTCATTTTGGGTGGAAAAAAAAAATTCATGTCTTTTGAAAGATAACTTGAGGTGATTGAAGTCTCATTCACTATGTTAGACTCATTTTCGACCTAAGTGGCATATATAAGTAGACCTAGTGAGCTTCTCATACGTGTTTAATATTTTGTACTTACGTTGTACAATACTATCAAAAAAAAGTGTTGAACAAAAGTATAACGTTAGGGAGCATGTTCTGCTAGGATTTCGGAATTAGGAACATGTGTCAATATTCTATTGTCTAATTTGTAACGACCAAACTTGAAATAAGTAAGAAGTGATATACTAATAACACAAGTAAAAGATTTCGACCAAAAAAGTTAAAAAAAAGAAAGAAAACAACACGTGTGAAAGATTATACTCACAAAGGCACACAATACATTCTCTCTTTGTTCTCTCACTTCATTACCTTTGAGAATATTAAGATATTTATTTGCATATTCTTCTTGTCTTCCTTATATTGACTCAAGTATCGAAAGGTTTAGATAGAGTTAATCTCTCTTATATATGATTGTTTGTCTAATAAAAAATCTAAAAAAAAAAATTTCATAGTTAACTCTAACATCTCACACTCTATCGCTTACGTATCTTTTCTCCGATTTTGATCACGTTAGAAGTTTAGAAAGTTTTTATAATTCTCCATTATTGATCTTATTGAGAGCTACTTCTTAATTACCCACAAGTGCAAAAGAGGAGTAGCAAAGTCAACCCCTCAAATCAAATCTCATACAATTGGAAATTTGGGGATAATTTTTGTCCTAATTGAAGAGAGATGTATGAGGATAAGGATTGGGAGGATAAGGCAACACCCGTCTATATATGAAATACATATAAAACATTAATGTCTTTTGTGTAAAAAATAAATTAAAATAATTACTTAATTAGAAGTTTATGTTAAATAAATCATGTAGATTTATGTATCAATTTTATATTTAAATGCGGTTATTATATTTAGTTAAGTCCAATTGGAGTGATATAATAAAATTTAACTGTTAAGTGTTTGTGGCCAAGTTGGCAGTAAGGTTGTCCCCAAACACTCTTCTTGTCCAAAAGGTAGGAATTCGACATCCCATTTCAACCATAGTGATGCTCATTTCAGCTATAGTGATGTCGGATTCCAGGTGTTGGAATAGTCAGGTAAAAATCGGATATCATCACTATAAAAAAAAATTAACTATTTATATGCATAAAAAATAAGTACGAGTCTCCATGTGTAGATATTATAGTTATAATCCAATTTCAATTGAACTTCCTTTTTCGGGTGGATATCTATCTTTTGATATTATTGTAGTCAATTTTATTTTTTATATTTTTTTTGCTTCATTTATAACCCTAAACCCTCCACCAAAACTAAAAATTCAAAAAAAAAAAAAAAAAAAAAAAAAAATTGTAGTCCCAAACAAGAATCAACAAGTCTCATTCAAATCTAAATTTATGTCCACCTTTTGAAGAATTTTGTTTTTTTTCCAATTGGAAAATTGAACAAGTTGTACACGAGTTAGTAGTGTGATGTGATTGTTATTAAGTGGCGTACACTACTAAACCAAATAAATAAATAAATAAAAAATTAATAGTTTTGTTGGAGCGTTTTAAATGTTTCAGTATATATTACAGTTTTTTTTTTCTTATTTTAAGGTATTTGATATGAAACATTTTTTTATCTATTAAAACATTTTTTATTGTATAAATATTTATTTTTAAAAATAATTTTTTTTATACTATAAGAATATAAGCTTTTAAGGGTTCGAATTTTATAACACCTCAAAAGATATAAATATTTATATGTTATAATAACTTTCTTTTTACGTGCTACAATAATCAATTGTAAAATTTTCTTTCTAGATATTGATATTGTTGTTATCAATAATTAGTGTCACCATCCGGGATCATAAGACCATATCGTGACTATGTGTTTGGTAGTAGTCACGATTAATTATTTGACATATATACGAGTTCACGTTACTTAGTAACAATCTAAGTTCGCAAGCCCATATCGTGACTATAGGTCCGGCAATACTTACAATCAATTATTTGGTAAAGATACAAACTCGCGTCACAACTATAAGCTTAGTGACACCATGATTAACTACTTTGTACCAACCTAAGTTCACAAGCTTGCGTCATAACTATGAGTTTAACATCACTATAGTCAACTACTTAATATCATTCTTATTGTATCAAAAAAAATATTTCATATTCGTATAACAAGAATAATACCAAATAATTGATTATAAGTAATATTAGCTCTATAATCACCGTACAATTAGTTTCACCAATCCATTTTAACCATAAATTATATAAGGCATCGTGGACTTTTTGTAGCCATATATTTTGTTCTTAATTCCTTTTAGGATCAATCCCACTTTTTTTTTTTTTTTTAATGTTATGGCAAGAATTGTTTTAGATTTTTTCTAACTATCCAATGTATCTTTCAATCATATTCAAATCTAACTAATCATCATTCAAGATAAGTAAACCTCTTGTTGGAGGTAAACTTTAACTCTAAATTTTAAACAGTTACATACATTAATATAAGTCTTTATCCGACAATTGCACTTAAATCAAGAGAGCTCATTACCCGTTCTTACATTAAGATAAATCCATGAACTTAAATATATATATAATATATATATATATATATATATATGTATATATATATATATATATGTATATGTATATATATGTATATAATTCTATAAATAAGTTCAGCATCTAAGCAAATATCCATTTCCACAAAATGATAGGCTTGTTTCTTCTCTTGGTTATCCCATTCATCATAGTTTACTTCCATCATCATAGACAGAAAAAATGCCAGCTTCTTCATCATCAGCCACCAGGTCCTCCAGGCCTTCCATTAATAGGAAATCTCCATCAATTCTTGAACGGTATTACTACTTCCACCACCCCACATGAGTATCTATACAAACTCTCCAAGAAATATGGACCAATCATGTCCATGAGATTCGGTTCTGTTCCTGTTCTTATAATTTCATCAGCAAATGCTGCAGAACAAGCACTCAAAGCCCAAGATCTTGCCTTTTCTGGCCGTCCCACTTCCATTTCTGCTCAAAAATTTTCTTACAATGGCTTGGACTTTGCTTTTAGGTCATACGGACAGTACTGGAAAGAGATGAGAAAGATTTCTGTTCTCCATCTCTTTAGTACTAAAAGGGTTCAATCTTTTCGCCATGTTCGTGAAGATGAAGTATCCATCTTGATCAAGGAGATTCAAGAAGAAGCTGCAAATAACTCAAATTCGTTATCAGTTATAAATTTATCAGAGATGGTTATGTCTTTCACAAGGAGTTTGATGTGCAGGATATGTTTTGGGAAAAGGGTTCAAGAAATGGAAATTGATGATGAAGAACATAAGAATAAGAGGAGGAGAAGATTCAAGGAGCTTTTTCTTGAATCCCAAGCAATGTTTGCTGGGATCTTTTTCTCTGATTACTTTCCATGGTTTGGTTATCCGGTTGATAAGTTCAGAGGAATGATTGGAAAACTGGAGAAAAATGTCAGGGAATTTGATCATTTCTATCAAGAAATTATTGATGAGCACTTGAAACAACAGGCAGAGTCAGCAGCAGAAGGGAATCAGAATGATGATAATAATGTAATTGACATCTTACTTAAGCTAAGGGCTGAGAAATCCACTCCCTTTGATCTCTCTTTTGATCACATCAAAGCATTGATCATGGTAAGAATTTTTATATATATATTCAACACCTCACTAAATTTTTGTATAATTTAATGAAAGCACATGGTAAACTTTGAGGTTTTTTATCCATAAAACTTGAGTTTTTTTCCCCAAAATAGTATTCTTTAATTAGGAAAGAGTCTGTTTTTGGCTTTACTATTGAAACATAAGCTGGCCTTATCTAGGTACAAGACGCATATTGAGTATACATTCAGACCAAATTGAGAGTATTTTTCAAAAGTAGAGTCAAAAACTGAATCTTTTGGTGTTACTATTGAAACATATTCTCAATCTGGTTTTATCTCGGTAAAAGATGCAATTTGAGTATACATTCAGACTAAATTGAGAATATGTTTCAAAAGTAAAATCCAACTAAGTCTTTTTGCGTTTCTATTCAAACACATTCTAAATCTGACCTTATCTACTCATGGTGAGTAAACATTCTAGCCAATTTAAGAGTATGTTTTAACTAGGTGAGCTGGTAACTTTCCTAGTTTAAGTGAAGTTGGGTTCAAATCCTATGCAGCTGTTTAAAATTTGAGTCTAGAGCTTCCTCCCGCAAGGGACCAATCCGGCTCGAACGGAAATTAGTCTAGATGTAAATTTGACTTAAAAGTGTCATCCTATAGTTTGGGACTCATATAGGACACTCATGCTTAAGAAAAAAAAAAGTGTTTCCAAAGTAGAATTAAACACGGAATCTTTTGACATTACTATTGAAACATATTCTCAATCTCTTCTTTCCAAGGAATATGTTTCTAAAGAAAAATAGGTCATTTTAGGCAAAAACTCATAATATTTACAGCCCTTCATCGACAAATGAGCTAAAATCTTATGCTTCATTTCTATGCAAGTTTTTATATTCTAACTCTTATCTTTTCTTGGATTCCATTGTTTGTCACAGAATTTAATTGTGCCTGGAACTGATACTCCTGCAGCTACCATCATTTGGGCCATGACAGCCCTAATGCAAAACCCTACAGTCATGGCTAAGCTTCAAGAACAAATTCGGAAACAAATTGGAAACAAAGGTAGGGTTAACGAAGAAGACATACAGAAGTTTCCATACTTGAAAGCAGTTCTTATGGAGACTCTAAGATTATATCCACCAGCTCCACTTCTGTTGCCAAGGGAAACACTGCAAAAATGCAGCATAGATTCCTATGAAATTCAGCCAAAAACCAAGGTTTATTTCAATGACTGGGCAATTTCAAGAGATCCCAAATACTGGGAAAATCCAAACCAGTTCATGCCACAGAGATTCTTGCAGGACGAGAATGATAGAATTAGTATCAATATGGGATATGAAGTGCAAAATTTTGCATTCCTACCGTTTGGAGGAGGAAGGAGAACTTGTCCAGGGTTGAATCTGGGAATGGCAATGGTGGAAATCGCGGTTGCGAATCTTATCTACTCTTTTGATTGGGAGCTTCCGCGAGGAATGAAGAAAGAAGATATTGATTTGGATGTCTGTCCAGGAATTACTATGCATAAGAAAAATGACCTATTGCTTGTTCCCAAGAGTTATGTATAATTTGCATACACAATAGATATTGTAACAGTCCGTTTTGTCATATATATATATATAATATATATAAATAAAATACATTTTTTAAAGGAAATACAAAAATTAATGTTAACGTGTCTTTTAATTAAAAATATTAAAAATATCTTTAGATTTTACTTTTTTAATAAGAATATTTAATAAATATGAATTGTAAAACATTAATTATAAGAGTATTAAGGAAAAAAATATCAACAAAACATTACATTAAAAAAATCGGAGCGCATTAGTTAACATAATAGCTATCCCCAAGACACAGGTAGACTGATAATGAGCTCTTCTAACTTAAGTAAGGTCAAAGATTCAAATTTTGACTCATGTGTGTAACTGTTTAAAATTTAGAATCAAGAGTTTCCTATCCAGCTCGATCTAGATGTGGATTGTATTCTCTCATAGTTGGAACTCATCTAGAATACCTCATACCCTAAGAAGAACAAAAAAACATGATAGCTTATTTCACAGTGTTTTGTATAGAAGTCTCTTCAAACTAAACTTATTGCTACAAGCCCACGACCAAGTTTTTTTGTTAAAACTATCTAATTTGAAACTATTGCTTCAACTAATTTGGATTTGACTTAAAATTATGTCTACAGTGTCTAACTCTTAGTAGGGGAAAACCTCACTCTAGCCATGTAATGGCGAGCCAAGTATTTTTTATATAATCCCTATAAATCAATCGTAAAAGAATCTTCTACACTATCAACTCAAATAAGGGAATAGGTAAGTGCATGTTTGATATCCATATATTAAAAGGCTTTCCCTTCCCATTGCAAAAAATTCAGCAAATATCCATATCTAATAAAAAAAGAAAAAGTTTGTAAATTATACTCAGCACATTTATGACATTCTCCAGAAAACTACATTAATATATTCTCCATAGGGCAGAATTTAATAAATTAATAATTCGATAGTATAGCACACCTGTTCGACACAATACAAAGAATAGAAACGTTGATTCAATCAATCTCCATGGATGGTATAGCGTTCCCATTTCTTTGTCGGATCATATATCTGCAGAGAAAGAGGGGGAAAAGAAATTAGTACCTGCTCAGAAGTACGTAGCTGTTCATGCATTTATAAAACTTTCCTTGACTATAAAAATGTGACATTCTGCAAGTCAGTGTGCATTAGCAGATGAAGTAAAATAAACATGTAAGTCCCAATATGCAGATTCAACAATACAATCAGGGGAGATCAGTGCATGGGGAGCAAGAAATTACCTCCCATCGTGAAGCAGGAAAGATATGTTTATTCTTTTCATACCAGTGGCGTTCCACAACTTTTCCAGCATGTGACTGTAAAACAAATGAAAAGTTTTAAATTCAATATTTTGAATTTTTTAAAAAGGTGAAGTCATAATCACAAAAAGATTGACCACAGAGACTATCAAGTATTAAGATTCGATAATTTAAAATGTATATACTATTTTGAAGAATAAATTAAAAAATATAGCATCAAACAAGAGTCTGATCTTTGCACCTTTGCAGACTACATCATGAAAAAAAATCATAATAAAATTTTTTTGAAGTAAGAAATTAAAGCAAGGTGGTCTTTAACAGAAAACAAAACAAGTATAGAACTTTTGAGACCTAATTGATAAAATTCATATATTTTGGCATGCAGCCCTTAAACTATGAGATGAGGTTATGTTCTTAGGCTTCAAATAACTTCAGAAAGCACATATATTATTCACATTCTCTGGTGCTGAGGAAGGTCAAATCCTACCTTCAGAAAAGAGTCAAGCAAGTAAAGCCTCAAGAGTAATTAATCTATTCTATTGACAAAAAGCCTCAGAAGCTACACAAACAGAAGAAAACTACAGTTATCCTTTCCATGTCTAATAAAAGACCCATTCATTTCACCTTTGCTATTATTAATCCATGGTGCATCACTTACATAGTATTCACTCTATGGCACAAGAAAGAGCCGTTTTCTAATCCATGATGAAATATTTAGCAACAAAAGGAAAAGGCTGATCCAAATATGGAGAATATTCTCCCCTGCAGAATAATGACCAAGAGGAAGAGGCATAATACAACAACTACGGACTTCAGAAGAGTCAGATAAGTATATTTTTAAAAACGTATCTGTCTTGGAAGTATCTTGGATGAATTATTTAGATGATTCCAGTAGCTGAGTTTCATCCCTTTATGAGAAAGAGACCGAAATGAAATAAATGCATCTATACCTGTCAGGGGTATTAAAGAGAATAGCATATCGAATATCCAAAACAAAAGAAAGAAGAAAATTCATTTTATCTAAAAATTACATTAACAAACCCCTGCAGAATTGTCACTACACTTCCTATGGTCCATATTTTGGCATGTCCACATACAAACTTTCAAGCAGACAAAATAACAGCAGTCAATGTTGAAGGAAAAATTTTGATTAAGAAAACACAAATCTTGGAATCATCTATCAGAAAGACAAACCTCAGTATGGTTAAGCACAAGCCAATCTAAACAGTACCCAAACATGAGAATGGCATGCTGAAGGCTTATGCGACAAACAAGATGGTATAAAACTGTCCCATGGATAATGTTAAGTGTCAAAAGAAGCTACTACCTGTATACTTCTTTTGGCAAAAGAAAATCTAGTAAAGCACATATTCAGTGTAGTATATAACTAGAGGTCAGAACCCATACCTCATCCTTCTCTACAGTCGCATCAGCTATTGTACGCACATCCTCGTGTACATCAAAATGGAAAAGCTGTAAAATTTGTAGAAAATCGATAAGAATAAGAATTGGAAAGAACCCCGTTAACTAGAAAAAAGAAGACTTGGGATCTTTCATATTCTTTTAGGGAAATAGAAAATAATTTACTTTATCTTTTTTTATTTTTCTTAGCAGTAATAGAAAATAATTTACTTTAATTTATAGAAAATAATAGAAAACATGATGAAGCAAAACTGGAAGCCAGATCTACAAACATCTAGTGTAGTGAAAAGAGAAAGAAAGATGGAAAATGCAAATGAAAGGTAAAAGTAAATGAAATACCAGATTAACTTCAATTTAATATTGACTATAGAGAAGAAACTTAGAAACAAATGATGAAGGTTTGCCAAAAAAAAATTTAAAAATGTGACCAAATTTAACCAAAATCTAATGTCTAAATTATCGGAAATTAACAATGCAGGAAAATGACTATGACACCCCTCCAAAAGTAAATCACTAAAATATTGCAAACTTATGCCTCGAAAATATATGAAAGCAAACAATCTATCCTATAAGAAGGTTGTGAAATTGCCTTATCACTAGCAGTTTATGCATTTATTTGAGTGCATGCACAACAAAATCAAACATATTTGCACTCACTGCTGCATGAAGTATCCCAATTAGCACAACTATGTTTCTTCACCCAAAAAATACATTATGCTTTCCATCAATACATATAAACAGCAGAAACAGAATATTACCGGTCCACTCTTTCCCCTAGCCTTGTTAATTATCAACTCGTAGAAACTGTGTTGCTGTACAGGCACGATTGCAAGCATTAACCACCCTTGAATAAAATAAAAACAATAATAGCAATTAACAATAGAAATAATAGAGGGTTTGTGATCATACATGAGGAATGATGAGATCTTCCTTAACGTAGAGTAGATTCTCCACTGATGATGTTCGAACCTCTCTGAACTCGGGTGCAAGCTGTTGCTGGACAGCCCGAAGAAACTCCCCTATGGTGTCTCCTTTTCTAACCTGATATATAAAATTGAAAAAACACACGTAACAGAATTTGAGATTCCTAACAGTAAGAAGGGTCAAGGTAGAAGAAGAAGCACTAGAGCTTGTAGGTAGATGTAAATATTAGAAAACGTAGACCTGTATAACACGTCTATGCCCTGTTCCATCCCAGTAGCTGTAAGTGATTTCAAGAGGTTCATCTGAAAAAGTAATAGGAAAAAGTCTGATCCAGGTGCATTTGGTTCATGCATGTACACAAATACACTAGCAGATAAAAATGAAATATTTACTTTTAATGCGTGCCTGCTCGAGAAGCCACTGTTTCCTCAACCTTTCACGTTCAGCTTGTTCCTCGGCCTCCCTCTCACTGAAAGAGCATGCTTCAAGATTCGAAGGCCAAGCATAAGAAAGAAGCTCAGATAGGAATAAACTAAGGGCTTCTTGGTAACTAAATGTATAATCTGGTCAGAAAGGACCTCCTATAATTAGTTCTATTTACTAACAAATTCAATTTAAGTATTTATTCAATTATGGTCATTAAATAACTGTATATGTTGTCACTTAATGCTTTCAGATTTATTTTGCCCTATAAATTTAATTGGAAGGAAGTTAAATCTGAATTATGACTCTACTGCACACTATATATAATTCTTTCTATAACACATACATGTATCTATTTTACAGCCATTCCAAGTATTTCCACCATCCCAAAAATCCTGTCAATCATTTTCATTCCCATTGTCCCAAAGATCTTGTCAATGTTTTATATAAAAAAGTCATTTATGATATTTTTCCATTCGACTTTTATTTAAATGTCTTTTTTAGGATTATTATAAAAAAAACAAAAAAATAGGATATATAATTTAATTTGTATTACATTTCTGTAGGTTTCAAAAATTCCTTAATTTATTTTCAACATCAAAATTTGACAAGATTTTTGGGACAGAAGGGGTATAAATTCTTCAACACAGTAAAAACCACCTCTAAAGCAAAAGATACAGAATTTAAAAAACTACTCAACTATAATATTCTGGATGCAAAATGGTAAATGATAAAGCTAATATAAACTAGCTTATTGACAGTAAACATTGTCTGTATATATACAAAATAAAAAATGGTACAGGCTAAAATATTCTTACAACACTTCTGCGGACAAAAACATAAGAGTATGATTCTTTGGAGTTCAATGGTTAAGTAATTTATAATCATCTGTTAATAAAATCTGCAAATTCAAATGGCTTAACTTCTAGACCTTCAAATTCTAGTCAAATGTCAACCAAATGCTTACACTTCAGATTCAAACATCAATTTTATCAAACAAGCCAAAAAACATACGGAAAAGAATGGGAGAACCCATACCTGTCAGGTAAAAAGCTAGTCTCTACTGTTGGATCTTTGCCAAATTTCCTGCATCCAAACCTTTCTGATTCCTTGTATTCTAATTATGAGCAAGATCAAGAATATTATAAAGTCAGAACAACACACCAAAAAAGGTATGCAAATTCTTAAATGCCTCAAGAGAAAACCATAACCAATAGACAGAAATAGGATATTTCCTGTTATTCTGGATAGGACCCAAATATATAAATATATACACACGTGTGTGTAGAAGCACTCACCACCAAGTTCTCTACCATACAAACTGCCTATAACATTCCAGGACTACAACTGATACCCATTTATATCGAAACCCTAGAAACAGCTTCTAGAGGGCAAGTCAGGTACCAAATCTAAACTCTGCATATTAGTTTCATATTGCTCAAAATATGCACCAGACAGACTTCCCTACAGTGAAAATTACAAATTCTGACAAGTAAAGATGGCTGACAACAGTGCAGCAGAAACCAAATTTGCCCAGCTCAGAGTTAACTGTTGCAATCTCATAAGTTTCTCCAAGTAAATATGGGCCTTAAATGCCTATTTTCCACTACAGATATGTATAAATTGGCCTCTTCTCTTAGGAGATATGTAATCTTTTTATAGGATATACCAAAACCGTCTTGAATAAGTTTATAGAAATAAAATTCAGCAATTCACTGAGTGAGTGTATTGAAGTGACATGGACATTCAAGAATGAACTTCACTGCACCATTTCTTATACAATTAAATATATTGATTGTTTAAGCAACCACAGAAATTGAAGCAATTTTTACATGACAAGGATCACCTCGAGAACTATATTACTTTTCAGCCATTTCACTTATAAGAACAATAATCATGTTGTAATGCACATTCTGAAAAGGCAAGCACATGAATAGGATACGGTTAATGAAATAGAATAATATAGGTATCTGTATATATAGCACTTGCAACATAGAGACTATTACAGAAAGGCAAGCAACCAGCAGCTACTAAATTCTCAATCCTTTTAGAGGTATCCAAACGAGTGGAGAATACATAAAGAAAGGAGGATAAAGCAACCATATTTAAAGAGTGGATATATGCTGACCTGTCTTGATATCTTCCTCTTCATCGATATTGTCAAGATCATCGCAAAAGGATAATCGAGGATCTACCTTCACTTTCCTCTTCTTGAATTTTTGAAGCTGAAGTTCCTCCTCTCTTGAATCCAAGGGATATTTGAATTTTGGAATTATAAATCATATATCCTAAACCCAAAATACAAATACGAGTATCTGTATATTCCATTGATTTCACTTACTCTTGCTGTAACTTCTGAAGCTTCTCCTTTTCTTCCTCTTCAATCTTGCTCCTAATATTAACTCTCTACCAGATGAACAATGGATAACAATATGACAATGTCAGAAACCCCAATCTAAAAAATGTTACTCAATAAGGTAAATGGTATGTTCCAGGCATTTTAAAAGGATTAAGAAACACCCAGGTAGCAATTCCACCCAAAAGAAAATGGGGATTATTCCTACAGCACGGTTTGGATCTGGATGGAGTTTACATACCTTCTCAACATACTGTTCTCTAGTCACCAAACCAACTGTTTCCTTCTTGAATGCAGTCTCGAGAATCTGAACAAGAACTCAAGATAGTCAAATAATTATAACACATGAAGGAAATAGAATTTAACCTATAAAAGTAACTGAAAAAATTATTTACCTCAGATGTGCTGGAACCAAACTGGAGCAAACCAGGTTGGTCTTGAGAAGAAGCAGTCTTGTCCTTAAGTTCTTGAATCTTTCGCCTCTCTGCTTCTCTCTGCTTCTCAAGCCTTCGTATCCTCACTGCATCTTGGGCTGTGCCCACATAGCCATCTCCCATGCCAGACATTATTCCTCCCTTTTGGATATTTCTACAGAACTAAACCAGGACCCAGTTTGATTTTCGTCAAAATATTGTACATAAATTAAAAAGCTTGTAAACTTTTAATTCACATAAACTCATTTCATCACATAAATTCTGGCAAAATATACAAAGATTCGAACCCATTGTCAACCAATTTTTCAATTTTGCAAAAATATGGACAGTGGAAAACTGCTTCCGAAAATTTGAGAGCGAACATAAAAGAAGTATAAAAAGCTAGAAGAAAAATAAAGAACAGAAAACCCAATGACAAAATTAACAGAGTGTCAAGAACAATCAATCCATATAAAGCCAGAAAAACTCACCAGAGCCTCACAATTAAACACATACAGAGAAAAAAAATTATCTTCTTAAAATTTTGAGTAGGAAAAAATATATCTATATATTCAAGCTTGCAGTTTTAGGACGATAACAACAACAACAACAACAACGATCAATAAAAATGTGCAAAGATTTTCAAAGTATAAGCAAAAATTGAACAAAAATTCTGATAAAAATAGATTATCAGAGAAAATAACGATCAATCATCATCAAAAGCACGGAAAAATCACAAAATAAAAGATCTAACTCACCACAGTCGTGCAGAAAATTCAAGTTCTGTAAAGAATTAGCTTTCTTAAGAATTAGAGGTCAGATGGCTGGAAAAAGGCCAACTTTCTTAGGACCATGGACGTGACTTTTTAAAATTTAGACCTAAAAAAAAGAAAAAAAAGTAATCATTAAGTGAAAATTTTTATGAATATTTGTATGTTCATACTTCCACTACTTTCACTATCTCTACTATCTTCATAACTTCTAATGTCCATAGCTTTAAAGTTTTCACTACTTCCACTACCTCCATTATCTTCATATAAATAATGGAAAGATACATTCACTATCTTCATATGAATAATGGAAAGTTATATATATATATACATAATTTGTATGTATATGTGTATATATGTTATATATATGTTATCCCTATAAATAGAAGATAGTTTTGTATGTTTTGATATAACAATAAGTAATATACAAGTTTTATGTTATTTTGATTCCTTTTGTTCTTGTCTTATTATGTTATAATTATAGTAATTTTACAACACGTTATCAGCACGAGTTTGCTCTTCGGGAGAGAATTGTTTTGTGATATTTTCTATCAAAAATATGGATGAAGATATATGTTTTGCTGATAGTGCAACTACTCATACTATTCTTAAAAATAAAAAATATTTCATTGCACTAAAGATGAGTGATGCATATGTCACTACAATTTCGGGTAGTACAAGAATAATTGAAGGCTCCGGGAGAGCAATTCTAATGTTACCCAATGAAACAAAGTTGAATATAAACAATGCTTTATTTTCATCAAAGTCTCAAAGAAATTTGTTAAGTTTTAAAGATATTCGTCTTAACGGATATCATGTGGAGACTATAAATGAAGGAAATGATGAGTACCTTCATATTACAAGCATTGCTTCGGGTAAGAAAATAGTATTGGAAAAATTAAATATGTTTTCTTCTGGCTTGTACTACACAAGAATAAATGCAATTGAAATACATTCAATAAACCGGAAGTTTATTGATTCAAAAACATTTACTATTTGGCATGATCGGTTAGGTCATCCTGGTTCAAGTATGATGCGAAAAATTATTGAAAATTCGCATGGGCACTCATTTAAAAACCTTAAGATTTTTCAATCAAAAGAATTTTCTTGTGCTGCTTGTTCTCAAGGAAAATTGATTATTAAGTCATCATCGGTTAAAGTTGGAATTGAATCTCCAACATTTTTAGAAAGAATTCGGGGTGATATATGTGGACCAATCCACCCTTCATGTGGACCATTTCGATATTTTATGGTTCTAATAGACGCATCTAGTAGATGGTCTCATGTAAGTTTATTATCAACTCGGAACTTGGCGTTTGCGAGATTACTTGCTCAAATTATTAGACTACGAGCACAATTTCCAGATTATACAATTAAATCAATACGTCCGGATAATGCTTGGTGAATTTTCATTTCGGGCTTTCAATGATTATTGTCAGTCAATTGGTATAAGTGTTGAACATCATGTAGCTCATGTTCACACACAAAATGGGTTAGCTGAGTCATTTATTAAAAGACTTCAATTGATAGCTAGACCTATACTTATGAGAACTAAACTATCTGTTTCATCTTGGGGACATGCAATTTTGCATGCAAGCAGCACTTGTACGTGTTAGACCAACAAGTTATCATAAATATTCCCCATTACAATTGGCTTATGGTCGGGAGCCAAATATTTCCCATTTTAGAATTTTTGGATGTGCGGTATATGTTCCTATAGCTGCACCACAACGCACAAAAATGGGACCTCAAAGAAGATTGGGAATATATGTTGGTTTTGATTCTCCTTCTATTATAAAATATCTTGAACCTATGACGGGAGATCTTTTTACGACACGATTTGCCGATTGTCATTTTGATGAATCAATGTTCTCGGGATTAGGGGGAGAAAAAGAAAAACAGCCTGGTAAAAATATTACATGGAATACTTTGCAACATCTTGATACTCGTACAAATCAATGTGAACTCGAAGTTCAAAAGATAATACACTTGTAAAGTATAGCAAATCAACTGTCAGATGCATTTACCGACCTAAAGAGAGTGACTAAGTCACATATACCGGCTGAAAATGCTCCTATACGGATTGAAATCCCAATAGGACAATCTGTAAATGAAATAGCAAATGAGTCTATAGCACGTCAGAAACGTGGTAGACCAATTGGTTCAAAAGATAAAAATCTTCGTAAAAGGAAGGGAGCAAATGTTAATAATGAGCCCGGGATTGATACTCTAGAAGAATCAAGAGACATAATAAATGAAAGAAATCCGGAAGAAGTTCGGGTACCTGAAGAAGTTGAAAATATTGGAAAAATAGAGAATGATGAGATCTCAATAAATTATGTCTCAACGGGAAAACGATTGAACCGAGAAGAAATAACTATCGATAGTGTTTTTGTATATAATGTAGCATCAACTGTTATGAATGAAAATGATTATAATGAGCCTACATCTGTTGATGAATGTAGACTTAGAAGTGATTGGTTGAAATGGAAAGATGCAATTCAAGAAGAATTAAACTCACTTGCAAAACGTGAAGTTTTTGGACCCATAATCCGGACACCTGAAGATGTCAAACCTTTAGGGTATAAATGGGTATTTGTGCGGAAAAGAAATGAGAAAAATGAAATTGTGAGATATAAAGCACGCCTTGTTGCACAAGGTTTTTCTCAAAGACCGGGAATTGATTATGAGGTCACTTATTCTCCTGTGGTGGATGCAATTACTTTTCGTTATCTCCTTAGTCCGGCGGCTAATGAGAAACTTGATATGCGTCGATGGATGTAGTTACTGACCTATTTATATGGCTCACTGACTGGTGATATCTATATGAAAATCCCTGAAGGATTTAGAATGCCTGAAGCATATAAATCAAATTCTCGAGAGTTATATTCAATAAAATTACAAAGATCTTTGTATGGTTTAAAAACGCTGGAAGAATGTGGTACAATCGTCTTAGTGAATATTTATTGAAAGAAGGTTATCAAAATAACCAAATTTGTCCATGTGTATTTATTAAAAAAGAAAACTTAGGATTTGCTATAATTGTTGTCTATGTTGATGATTTAAATATTATTGGAACTCCTGAAGAAATTTTAAAAGCAGTGGATTCTTTGAATAAAGAATTTGAGATGAAAGATCTCGGAAAAACAAAATTTTGTCTCGGCTTGCAGATTGAGCACTTGAAAGATGAAAGTGGGATTTTTGCTCATCAATCAAATTATACTGAAAAAGTCCTTAAAACATTTTACATGGACAAAGCACATCCATTGAGTACCCCAATGGTTGTTCGATCACTTGATGCGAAAAAGGACATTTTTCGACATTGTGGGGATAATGAAAAAGTTCTTGGTCCTGAAGTACCATATCTTAGTGCAATAGGTGCACTAATGTATCTTGCTAACAATACAAGACCCGATATAGCTTTTGCTGTTAATTTATTAGCAAGATTTAGTTCATGTCCAACTAGAAGACATTGGAATAGAATTAAACATGTCTTTCGATACCTCCAAGGTACAATTGATATGAGATTATTATATGTCAATAGTACTAAACCACAACTTGTTGGTTATGCTGATGCTGGTTACTTATCCGATCCACATAAAGCAAAATCTCAAACATGCTATGTTTTTACATGTGGAGGAACTGCTATTTCATGGCGTTCTACAAAAAAGACACTAGTCGCTACATCTTCAAATCATGCAGAGATTATAGCAATCCATGAAGCAAGTCGTGAATGTGTGTGGTTAAGATCCATGTCTCAACACATCCGAGAGACATGTGGTTTATCTTCGAGCAAAGAATCTCCGACAATAATTCATGAAGATAACACTGCATGTATAGCTCAATTATAGGAGGGGTATTTCAAACAAGATCGTACAAAACATATTTCACCAAAATTCTTCTTCACGCATGATCTTCCGAAAAATGGTGATATTGATGTACAACAGATCCGTTCAAGTAACAATTTGGCGAGACTTGTTCACAAAGGCATTACCGACTTCAATATTTGAAAGATTGGTTCGTAATTTTGGAATGCGTCGGTTGAAAGATATTATGTAATGATCGGGGGGAGTGTACAAGGAACGATGTACTCTTTTTCCTTCACTAGGGTTTTTTCACACTGTGTTTTTCTCTAGTAAGGTTTTAATGAGGCATATTCCTTGTACAATGGACATCCAAAAAAGGGGGAGTTTTATGAATATTTGTATGTCCCTACTTCCACTACTTTCACTATCTTCATAACCTCTAATGTCCATAGCTTTAAAGTTTCCACTACTTCCACTACCTCCACTATCTTCATATAAATAATGGAAAGATACCTCCATTATCTTCATATGAATAATGAAAAGTTATATATATATATATATATAATATAATATATATATATATATATATATATATATATATATATATATATGTATATATATATTAATATATGTTATCCCTATAAATAGAAGGTAGTTTTGTATGTTTTGATATAACAACAAGTAATATACAAGTTTTATGTTATTTTGATTCTTTTTGTTCTTGTCTTATTATGTTATAATTATAGTAATTTTACAACAAAAATAAATTTATTATCTTTATAACGTTAAAATTTAGTCTTAAATTTTTTTTTTATTTTTAAAGCTCTAAATTTTTTGTCAAGAAGGCGTCAAGGTCATAAGTTCCAGACATTATAAAAGTAAAACAATTCTAATTTTTTTTTTAAAAAAAGAAAAATAAAGTATTTTTGAAACATTTTATAAAATTTTTAAAAATTCAACGAGTGAGTCTCGTATGTAATCAATATTATTAGACATAGAATCAAAAAATCTCTTATTTTTAGAAATAGCTATATTCTCTTGATTTTATAAATGATATATCATTTATATATATATATATATATATATATATATATATATTTGATGAATAATGCACATAAAATTTTTAGAGATATTCTTAATTTTATTAAAATGTTTGCCTATTTTCTTTTAAAACAATAATAATTTTATTATTTGATGGGTAAACCCTCCAAGTTGCACTTAAACTTTTCCAACTTCTCAAATTTAGCACCTGTATTTTTTTTTTTCACTTTTTTTGCACTCCAACTTTAAAAACTCCCTTATTTTGCCCTTCCGTCCAAAAATTCCGTCAGACTTCATTTTCCGTCCATTTTTCAGGGGTATTTCAGTCTTTTCACCTTAGAAATATTTTTAAAAAACTTTAATTTTTATTTAGGAGGTATTTTGGTCTTTTCACCTTAGAAATATTTCATTATAAAGAATTTTAATTTTTTGCGCTCAGCAGGAGTCGAACCCGCATTCCCACGCGTGATTGACTCGCATCTCACCACTAAGCTAAGTGTCATTGTTTATTAATATTTGACATAATTTAAATATATAGTTAACCTCCTCACTTTATTTTTTTTTTTGAAATGGGTTTCATGTCTTTATTTTTCCACTTCTTCTTCTCCTATTCCTCCTCCTCAACACCACCTCCCACCACCATTATCACAACTCACTTTCAATTTACTTTCCAGACGGAAAGGAAAATATGTCATGTGGATAAAGTTAAAATCAATATGATTTTGATATAGTCAAAGCGGAGCAAAATAGGTCGAAGAGTGCCGAGGTGGAAAGTTAAATACCGACGAAGCATTTAATTAGATGACTTGTGAAAACCCCCAAGAGAAAGATAGGACGTTCAAGCGAAGCAATAAAGCCGAGCTAAAAGATAAAGCTCCAGGGGAAGATTTGAGGAAGCTAACCCGACCTCATAGCCAAAAGGAATATTCTAAGTATATTCCGCCTACTGACCTTTTATTTAAATATAATAAGAAAGTGCAGAAAGATAAAATAGACAGGTAATCATTCATTAACCTGCTTTCACCCACTCATAAGAAAGTTTGCCTATAAAAGGTAAACTCCCTTATCAATGGAGGGGGTGAGCTTTTTCTTTTCCATCTTTATACATATTTTACCAAAAGAAGACAAACATTTTTTTCTCTTTCACGCACTTTTCCTTGATTTACATGCAAAGCAAAACTTTTCTTTCTATTTTTCTTCTGAATTAGAATATATCTTGGTTTATGAACAAGGGTTTATTCTGAATTTCTTTGAATCTTTCGACTGACTTCATCGTCGGAGGCTTCTAACGGAGAAATACCTCCGTTGGGAAGTTTTTTGCATGATCAACCGGGAAGCACATTTCTTCGACAGCTCAACGACATCTCATTATTCTAATGTAACTTCATCCTAATTGTCAAATTTTTTATACATTTTGTTAACGGATCAAATTTTACATTATCACAAACCCAGATTATCAGTTCATGCCGGGGTGGATGGATTTTTTTATTAGAAAAAAAGAGTAAAGATTTAAAGCTTTGGAGTCCTGTCTTTGACGTCAAGATTTGTCTTCCTTATTTTCCGTCATCGGTAATAAAAGCGGTCACTTTCTTCAACGGCGAATTTGGAATCGGAGTTGCAGTAATATGTAGAGATGTAAAGCTTGCTTTTGTCAAGTATGGAGATTTAAAATGGAGTTATCTTCTTTCTGGGGGGGTTTGTGGCAAAACACTACGAGGACTTAATTTCTTTGAAAGATTCGATATTAGGGCTATTAAAGAATGAAGAAGAAGAAGAAGAATCCATTCAAATTCAGGCATGGAATTTCGAAGGTAGACAAATTTTGGATGTCATTTTCCACGAGATATGGAAGAAAAAAAAGAGCCTGAAAAATACGTATATAAATTATATATGGTTGAATCTGAAGGTAGAGTATTTGTTGTGGTGAGAATTGAGATGGCTACTGAAATTTAATTATACCTTGGGATCAGATGAAAGTTATCATACAGTCAATTTTTATGTTTACGTTCTTGATGAGAATCGCGTGCAAAGTTTAGGTGATCGGAAGCTGCTGTTTATTGGAAAAAATCAGACAGTATTGCTGCGGACTGAGGATTTTGAAGAATGTCGGAAGAATTCGATATTTTTCACGGACTATTTTTGGATAAGAATATTTAATATTAATGATGAGTTGGGACAATGCTGCAGTGTTTTCTGTTTGGAGGATTCTAGGATTCAAAGGTGTCGAGATGAATTGTATAATTTTTACCATCTTTTTCGATTATTTCTGGTGTTTAATCATCCTTTTTTTTTTTTTTTTTTTTTGGCCATTGCTACTGGATACAATAATGTTAAATTTATCAATAGTTGTAATAAAAAAAAGACTTATTAGTTTTGGAAAAATTCTCTCTCTAGAAAACATACTCTCTCCCCTCCCTCATGGAGGTGGATGGAGCACTAACATTTCCGACAGAGGATTTTGAATACCAACAAAGGACCACAAAGAAACAGAAAGGGATGGACACTACAATAGCCGCGACGGACACGGCACCCCGGGGCCCTTCTTGTGGTGACTTGGTCATGTATGATGGTCCACCAGCGAATGCTTGGGGTCATCGTACTTTTGCGGAAGCAACAAATGAATCTCCTCCCCCACCTAACGGTTACTATATGGGGGAAGATGATGACAGGGAGTTTGATGACATTGAAGATCCGTGTGCGAAATCTGGAGAATCGATGGTGCTAGCGGCGGGAACTCTCCAGTGGCGCACATCACGGCCGAGAAGTATCACAGTTTGTTTAAGCCATGGCGTGGAGCTTTAGTACTCAAACTATTGGGTAAGAGTGTGAGTTTCCGAGTTATGGAACGGAGAATATCGGATCTACGGCGTCCGGAGCGGGGGTGTGACCTCATCGACTTGGAACATGGCTACTATCCGGCCCGGTTTTTCACTAGGATGGACTACTATAAAGTTTTGGAAGGAGGTCCATGGATTATTACGGGTCACTATCTCACCGTGACCAAGTGGAGGCCAAACTTCCGACCATCCACAGAAACTCTCCAGTCGACCCTAGTATGGGTAAGATTTCCGGAACTACCACTTGAATTGTTCGATGAGGAGGTGCTATTTGCCCTTGGAAATGCTGTAGGGAAAGCGGTTAAGGTGGATGAAAAAACTATCACGGCCTCGAGAGGGAAGTATGCTCGGGTCCGTGTTGAAATCAATCTAGCGGCCCCTTTGGTGCCTTTCATCATTGTGCTAGGGTGCAAGCAAAGAGTGGAGTATGAGGGTTTGTTCTTGATTTGTTTTGCTTGTGGGAAGTACGGGCACCGTCCGGAGGAGTGCCCGGCGTCGGGGAAGAAACAAGCAGGACCGGAAGAAGTGCCGCAAGCTCGGACAGATGGTAGCGGGGATAGCCAATTTGGGTGCCAAAAAAAAAAACCCCCCCCAAAAAAAACCGGCCCCGCGGCCGGACATGGTAACAGAGAAACCGGAACTCAAACTAGGGTTGGGGGTGTTGGGCCCGCGGCCCATCAAGACCAGGATGACATGGGTCAAGTTGGGCCCGAGTACGGAAATAACCCCTCGGTCCGAGGGAAGGCACGGGCCGATCGGGCAAGAAAGGGAGTTGGGCCTCATAGGTCCGGGTTTTCAGTGCTGGAGGATGTGGACCAAGAGGTGGACTGGGCTGAAAAAATAACCACCATAAAGCAGAAAATTCAAAACACTCCCGGGCCCGGTAGGACCGGCCCGTCGATGGCAGCCCATGGGAAGCCCGAGTTGAAGACAGACAAGCGGGCCCAACATAATTCTTCCGCGGGCCAACAGGGGAAGAACCAACAACATGGTAGCCCAGCCCAATATGTTTCAAGGCCCGGGAAGACACAAATTCAGCAGAAAGCAAGCTATAAACATCAATCGTGTGAAATTCAAAGCAAAAAGCCTCTATTGGAATTATCCAACAATTTAGTAGTGAAGAATGGAGACGGTAAGGCAATGGAGCAAGGAGAGTCTTCTTCTAAGAAAATACCTACCGTAGTACTCGGGAATCATTTGGGTTCCAAAGAGATGGAGGTGGAACCTCCAGTCTCTGCCTAATTATTTTTCGTTTTTATGTTTTGCCCACATATATTAGTATGGAGCCGTAGGGGTGCCGGATCGGCAAACTTTTTGCGCCATCTTTTTTTGCTTGTACGGAAACACTCTTGTGACATTTTGGTATTATTGGAAACGAGAGTCAACGGTTCCTTTATTCATTCTATTTTGTCCAAGTCTCATTTTACTCATTTTACCGCCTCGGAAGCTGTGGGTTTTTCGGGGGGAATTTGGGTGTTGTGGAACTCGATAGTGGCTGATGTAGAAGTTATTTCAATTGATGATCAAGTGATAAACTGTTTTGTTTCTGGTGTCAATCAACATAGTTGGCTTTTTTCTGCTATTTACGCATCACCAAATCCATGTTTACGGGGTTATTTATGGGAGTATCTCTCTGTGATTGGGACCGGCTTGGATATTCCCTGGTTGCATGGGGGATTTCAATCGGATAACCGATGATCATGAGAAGAGGGGTGGAGGCCCGTTGAGGATCGGTGGCGTGCGGAAACTCCGGCACATGATAGACTCATGCGCACTGCCGGACCTAGGCTTTGATGGACCGTGTTTTACATGGTCAAACATGAGAAAGGGAATTGCGAATATACAAGGCAGGCCGGATCGGAGTTATGGGAATCAATTGTGGGTTGAGCTATTCCCGGAAGCTAAAGTGTCACATCTACCGAGGACTCGATCGGACCATCATCCGATTTTTCTGCCTTCACCAAAGGGTGATATGCGGCCACAGCAACGACCATTTCGGATTCTAACAGCATGGTACTTGCACCACTCCTTTCGGGCGTTGGTTCAAGAAGCTTGGACTTCGCATCCCTCAAATATCAATACAAGTATGGATATTTTCGGATGCAAGGCGCAAGTTTGGAATCGAACAGTCTTTGGGAATATCTTTGATAGGAAGTTTCGGTGCTTAGCACGTTTGGGAGGCATCCAACAAATTCGGGCGGTCGGCGGTCCTAGGTCCCGAATAATTTGGAACAACAATTAAGGGACGAGCTACAGGAAACCCTCCTGCAGGAAGAAGTGTATTGGAGACGGAAATCTAGAATTCGGTGGCTCAAGGAGGGAGAGAGAAACACAAAGTATTTCCATCTATCTACAATCTCTCGACGAAAGAAAAATACCATTAGACGGTTAAAAGCAGTTGATGGCGGTTGGTGTAATGACGGGCGGCTCAAGGATAGGCACACCCTTTACGGGAACGTATACAAATGAACCCATGCAGACACCCAATCTTTGGAATTTCCCCACGATCTCTCACTCGACATATCATGGTTAAACAGGGGAGTTACATATGTGGAAATCAAGAAGGTGTATTCGGATGGGGCCGAAACCAGCCCGGTCCGGATGGTTTTCCACCGGGTTTTTTCCAACGATATTGGGATATTGTTGGCGAATCTATTGTGCTGTTTGTGCAGGAGGCGTTCCGGAAGAGTTCAATACCGCCAGGACCGAACCGGCCCCTCTCATTCCCTTATCCGAAAAAAGCACCCCCCAGCACCGGGAGCTACCGTCCCCGATTTCCCGTCGCCCTATTTTCCCTATGTAATGTGGTCGTTAAGGTGGTTTCGAAAGTGTTGGCAAACCGCCGCGATGGCCTTATGCCACATTTAACGGGAAAGGCCCCAACCCGAGCTCCCCCCGGCGATTAACAACGGACAATATTATTGTTTCTCAAGAAGTGATCCATGCTATACGGAACAGAAAGGGTAAGAACGCTGGTATGGTGATGAAACTTGATCTTGAGAAAGCCTATGATAGAGTTAATTGGACTTTTCCGGAACAAGTGTTGTTGGTAACGGGCTTTAAAGCCCCTTTGAGGAATCCGATTATGGATATTACCACCTCGGCGACCTTGCATGTGTGCCGGAATGGGGAGATTTTAGAGGGTTTTCGACCATCTCGAGGACTCCGACGGGGTGACCCATTGTCACCATATCTCTTTGTGCTCTGTATGGAGACTTTGGGACAGCAGATCGAGAGGGCGGTTAGTGAGAAAAGATGGATGCCGATTCGACTGCCTAAGACAAGACAACCAATCTCTCACCTATTTTTTGCGGATGACCTTCTTCTCTTTGGAACAGTATCTTTCTCCCAAGCCCGAGTGATGGAGCACTTAGTACAGTCCTTTTGTGAGACATCGGGACGGAGGGTGAATAAAGACAAATCCAATATTTGGTTCTCACAACATGTTCCGTGTTATCTCCGAAATTCGATATGCTTGAGCCTTGGAGTAAGGGCATCGACGAAATTGGGAATGTATTTGGGTGCACCTATCATACAAGGAAGGACTAGGAGGACAGATTATCTCTATCCGGTTCGGAAGATCAGGAAAAAACTTTCAACTTGGAAATTGAGGAATCTATCTAAGGCGGCACGGACACTATTGATAAAGACTACTTTGTGCGCTATTCCCCTTTATATCATGCAATCCGCACTACCGCCCGTAGGCATAGTTGATGAGGTAGTGAAGCTGTGTAGACGTTTTTTCTGGGGTGGGGAAGAAGGTATCCAAAAAATGCACACCGTTCGTTGGGGAAAAATCCGTGAACCATAATCAATTGGAGGACTGGGGCTCCCTGATTTACGACTCACCAACAAAATATTCATGGCGAAGCTTGGGTGGAGGTGCTTGGACAAACCCGAAGCGTTAAGTAGTTGTATCCTACTAGAAAAGTATGGGGGTTGGCTTTCTATGACCTCTAACTCGAAACTACAACGATGTTCGCCGGTGTGGCGTGGAATTAAGGCCGCTATGGGAATTCCGGTAGCCGGAATCAAGTGGACGGTGTATAGCGGCCACACAACGCGGTTCCGGTCCGATGCGTGGCCGCTAGACAAGCCTCTCCACCAAAGGATAGTTGCATCACTTTGGAGGAGGAAGATTTTGCGCCGACCGTCCGAAACCTTTGGTTGGAAACCGGTTGGGATTTTCAACGGTTGAGAGGAGCTCTACCGGTCCGGATCTTAGAGCAGCTGGCTGCTGTGGACCTGAGTGGTGAAAATGTGCGGGAGGACTACCCTTTGTGGACGGGTACCGGCACGGGAAAATTCTCAACGATATCGGCTAGGAGGCTTGCTACCTTACACCTCGAGAATGTCTCGGGGTTCAACTGGAAGGCTTTATGGACTTTTAGGGGACCCTCTCGTCCCTCTTTTACTATTTGGGCGGCTCTTCACAAAGCCCTCCCCACTCTGCATATGTTATGGAGGCGAAAGATCGCCTCTTCGCCGATATGTGATCGATGTCGGATTGACCGCCGGACGACGTTACATACTCTTCGGGATTGCCCGGAAATCAAAGCGGCCTGGAAATTGGTTGTTCCTCGTGAACTATGGCGAAATTTTTTCGGACCCACTCATTTGGTTCAATGGGTTTGTCGGAACTTGACACCCCAAACTTATGTTACAACTGGAATGCATCATTGGCATTATGTTTTTGACTGTTCATGTTATTTGGGTGAATCACACCCGTAGGACTCATCTTTCTAATTTTTTGCATGATCATCGAACACTTGCAGTAAGGTGTCTCCAAGATTCAATGGACCTCCTTACAACATGGGCTTAGTTTTGATTGTTTTGTTTAGACAAAGGCTTACAATACTTGTATAGCTTGATCTCACACTTTTGTGTGTCTTTGTACTCCTTTGGGTTCTCCCATTATATACCTATATACGGATCCGGTTTCAAAAAAAAAAAAAAAATATGTTAAATTTTTTTTTTCAATTTATTTAGTTTAAATTATAATCTTTTTTCTTCAAGTTTTCATCTTCTATTCTTTAATTTTTCTATTTTTAATTTATTTTTTTTAAAAAAATTATATGGAGAGAATCGAAGTTACATAAAGTCCACGTAGGTTGGGTCTCGGGATAAGACTCTTTTGAGGTCCAACATGCAACTAGAGCACACACACTCAATACATGATCTTTGACTTTGACAAGGAGATTCTCACTAAACTTCATGCATCCGACAGTTACTTCCCGATTGGCTACCCATCTCCATAAAATGGTAACACGCACTCATACACAAACTAAGTGAAAGCCACATACACAAAATATATAGTAAGTGTTCGGACTTACTTTGATACATTCTAGTGCTCGGTTAGACCTATCGGATCCCACATTCTAGCTGACCACCTAACACTCATCTACTTCTACTTATGACTAACTTAATCGTCAGAGAGCCAAAATTGGAAATAGGCCCACCAAACACGCGTGGAAGGATAGAGAGTAGTTTCCGATCATATATTATAACAAAAAGTAATCTTAGGACCAAAAAAAAAAACCCTTAAATTTAATGGGTATCGTGTAAAAAAAATAAAAAATATAATATTGATCAAATTTGAATTAAATGACCAATTTAAAAAATAAATAATAAATTTATTTAAATAAAAGATTTGAAATCAATTAAAAAATAAAAAATAAATTTATTTGAAATAAAAGATTTAGAACTAATTTTAAAATATAAAAATAATTAAGGAACTGAACTTGAAAGTTCGCCATTTTTATTTTATCGAAAAAGGAGAGATTTCACCGAAATACTGTCCAAACTTTCTCCGGTGAAATGTCCGACACCGACATCAGCCACCAACCATTGGCGGCGACAGAGGAGGCGGCGGCGGCAGTAGCAGCAGCTGACTCTCAGCTGATTCCTGATCTTCCCGATGATGCTGCTTTGCAATGCCTAGCGAGGGTGTCAAGATCCCTCTACCCAAATCTCTCATTAGTCTCAAAATCATGGCGCTCTTCAATTCAATCTCCCGCACTCTTCACAACTCGATCTTTACTGCAAACAACCCAAACTTCCCTTTTTCTCAACCTACGGATTGGTTCCTCTTTCCGTTGGTATACTCTCCTGCCAAATTTCTCGGGAAACCCACAAAAGTCTCTTGTTGCTTTGCCTCCAATCCCTTCTCAGCCTATTGGGCCTGCGGTTGCAGTTGTTGGCCCGAAAATATATGTTATGGGTGGTTCTGTCAATGAAGTTCCTTCGAATTGTACGTGGGTTTTTGATTGTAGGTTTAACCGATGGGAGCCTGGTCCGAGAATGAGGGTAGGTAGAGAATTTGCTGCGGCAGGGGTGGTAAGTGGGAAGATTTATGTAATTGGTGGTTGTGTTGTTGATAATTGGTCCCGGTCGGTGAATTGGGCTGAAGTTTATGACCCGGTGGCTGAGGCATGGTCTCCAGTTCCTAGTCCCATTGAGTTAAGGGACAAGTGGATGCATGGAAGTGCAGTAATTGGACAGAGTGTGTATGCAATGGCAGATAGAGGTGGATTGGTGTATGATGTAGAAGTAGGGGAGTGGAGGAATGTGACGAAAAGGCTTGATTTAGGATGGAGAGGAAGGGCAGTGGTGGTGGGAGAAGTTTTGTATTGTTATGATTATTTGGGAAAGATTAAAGGTTATGATGTGGAGGTTGATGCATGGAAGGAGTTAAGAGGTGTGGAGAAAGGGTTGCCTAAGTTCTTGTGTGGTGCGACAATGGTGAACTATGAAGAGAAGTTGTGTGTTCTTTGGGAAGCCAAAGATTGTGGGAAGGAAGTGGAGATAATGGCTGCAGAAATTGAAGTTTGGAAGGATAAAGATGGAAACTTGAATGGAAATATTTTGTGGTCTGATGTTATTCTTTCTGTTCCTAAAAGGTCAGCCATAGGACACTGCTTGGCAGCTCAGTTTTAATGGTGATAGGCATATTAGCAGGTGATATATTTTGTTTCCATATGAAATACTTAACCACTATATGCTTTTGATTCTTGATAATCTTAGCTTCAGAAATATATATATATAATGTGTAAATTTGAGCTACCTTAGAAGTATAAGAGTTATCATGCTGTGGATGCTTGGTATAGCTATCATGCTGTGGATGCTTGGTATAGCATATCTTGTTATTGTTATAAACCTCTATTTCAGTATCTAAAATCTTATTATTGCTTTTGAAGGATTCAGGTGCTTTTATAACCATGAACTTCTTTGATACTGTAGAAAAATGAATGATTCTTCAGTTATAACCATTAATTTGTTTTGATACTGCAGAAAATGAATGGTGCTTGTGTATCTAAAATCTTACTTCTTGTTAAGGTTTGAGGGGCATTTATAGTTATAGTCTGTAATTGTGTATTATCAATTTCTGGAGAGAACTTTTAGCTGGTAACTTCATGGATCAATTTGACACATATGGCAATCTTTTTCACATTGAGGGAAGTCATTTTTGGATAGCTTCTTCTTGGAATAATAGGAAACTATTCTATCTAGGTGCAGAATTTTGTATTGATCTGATACTTTGGAATTCGAATGTCTAGACATGTAATAAAAGAGAATGTTTAATAGCTAATAATACATTGGAATTTAGCATATGAACTGGTAATAGAACCTTGGAGATTGTCTGGCATTTGCTAATTCACACTTACATGCCTTGACCTTTGTTGTTAGAATTTTGTCTTCCGGTGTCATGTTTTCATTGAGACACTTCTGCTTCAAGTTATTGTGTTATCATTTTTGTTAGCCTTTTTAAGTTTTTTTTCTTTTTCTTTTTTTTTTAATGTAAAATTTCATGAAGATTGGGAAGAATATTTTTGATCTGTTGTTATGCAGATACTGATCTTCCATGTTTGTCTTTTCTCATGTTTTCTTCTGGAGTTCTGCAGATGTTGGATTTGAGTTCCATATAGCCTAAATATTGCTTCGGTTTCAGGGCTTGCAGAGACAGGAAACTTTGCCCCTGTTCTTCTGAGTCTATAAGAGCAATGTTCAGAATGTTCAGTAAAGAATTCCTGGCCATGCACCAGTTCTGCTATAGTTGCCAAATCAATGGAGCTCTGAATTTAGATGGCAAATGTTTGTTTTGTAACCTGTAATTAAAAAATAAAAAAACCTAGTCTGTACGCCCAGCCAAGTTCCTTTCTATTTGGGTATCCGTATTGAAGATATACATCCTGATATATATATATATATATATATATGTCCTTTTTAATTGTATTCTGGTAGCTTAGTATTTCATCGATTAATTGAATCATATATGTAAATTCTCAAAACAAGAACCTGTGAGATAACCTGCATTATACATATACATATACATCTTCACAAAGAATTGTTATTGTTCTTGCTTTCCAGTAAGCTTACAGAAGGAAAAAAAAAAAAAAAAAAAAAAAAAAAAAATGTTTTTATGAATCTACTCAGTCATAAACAAAATCACTCATCTGTGGGAATCCCATTTGTCCATTTGGTACACTATTTGTTTTACAAGAAAAGAACACAGAAATTGTTTCATTAGAAACTCCATGATTTATGTAAACCTCATTTCCTCAAGAAACTCTCAATCTGTACAAGTGCCTGTCAATATATAGAGAAAGAAGTTTTATATATATATATTTTTATGTATGTGTGCGTGTGTGTGTGTGTGTGGGGGGGATAGCTGACCTCAAGTGCAATGGCTGCAGGAGTGACGTCACAAACATCTTTGTATCCCAGTTTGGCTGCTATACCTGAAAATATATTCACCATTCCCATAATCTTTTGCAAACAAATTGTCAGATTCAATAACCATGAACAAGAACAAGAACAAGCAAAACTAACGCATACTCTCAAGTGACACTCTGGTACTGGCATTAGCATACGATTTGCCCCTTTTTTCCAAAAGGGTAGATAAACGCTTCAAAGCCTGCATGAGAACTAGCACTGTTTACATTGCAGCAAATGACTAACGAACACAATATCAAAGATGAAAAACTCCGATGGATTTAGGTTTCAGGTTTCTTTATACTGTATATATATTGTAAAAATGCGGACCTGTGTATAAGCATCTCCTTCACCATGAAGAAGGGGGCGAGAATTAGTTCCATCTGCTGCAACTCTTCGTGCCAAAGCTTCCAAAGGTACATCTAGCCATACACTAATGCCCTTGTGCATATATTCCCTAATGTAATAGCAATCAAGAGTCAGACAACTTAGTAAATACTCCCTCCGTTTCTTTTTTACTTGCCATAGTTGTGCATTTATTGATATCCCCGTGCTTATAAATTATTCTTATTGCAACTTTAAAGTTGGATATGTTAGTCATTTCAATCAAAAGACACACCAATTTTCTTAAAAGGTGTATTTTCTTGTTTACGACAAGTAAAAAAGAAAATGGAGGGAGTAAATGATTAATCACAAGAAGCGAAACAAAAAAAGGGTAAAAGATAATCTCTCATGACATACCAATTAATGGGCCGAACAACAGCGCCCCCGCCTGTGGAAACAACAAGCCTTTGCTTCGAAGAGAGTTTTCGCAATACCTCAGTCTAAAAAAACAGAAGCAAGAGCAATGTAAATAGCTACCTTAGAAAAAGATTAAGCTAAAACCTAAACCAACATACATGTGAATGCATTAAATAAATTACCAGGATTTTTATTGCTAATAATACTCCGCCAGAGTTTCAAAAGGTAATTTATTAAGTTTATCTCTAATTGAAATGCTATAAATTATGCCTTTCTACAGCATTTTTCTCACTTTAAGACTTAATTATCAGTGTGTTTTGCAATGTTCAGTTGATCTATGCTCTCTTAACAAAATATGGACAGACTCAGCAATATCCAGCTTTTTGTAATGGCAATTTCACCTCAATTACGTAATACGGGCACTGCTAAAGGATTCAACTAACCCCTACAAGAACTTTCAAATAAAAGGTACTTCAAGACCAAAATCCAAGCAAGATCATTCAGCCAAAATAGGAACCCCACCTAGTTGTTGTTAGGCAGACTCTTTTCAATCAACAAAACATCTATATATATATATATATGTATATATCAGGCAGTGCATGGCCTGCATTTAGGAGATTTAGAAGCAAACAAGAATTCCAATTTTTTCTCTCCGAACCTCATGAATTTTCAAGATCCTGATCAGGATTTCAGTATTCAAGGTTTCAATAATCTGTAGTTTGGAGAATTTTCAAAATATGAAAAAAAAAAATTGTCTTAAATTCTGCAATATGAAAATAGCATATCTAAACCATAACCCATCAAAGTGCTGTTACTTTTAACATATAGATGATAGCTTCATTGAGTCATAAGATTCAGAAAAGAGAACTTGCTGTAGAAGGAATATAAAATAGTCATTCAAGAAGGGTAAAATTCAAATTAATCTAAAAACTGTAAAATTCTTCAATCAAGTTCTTTAATTTTAAAAGTTGGAATTAAGTCCTATATTGTGGGGGAACAAATCATAATTTTTGGGTAAAAATTAGAAAGAAAGACTAAAATGATGGTCTTTTGACAAAAAGTTTGCACCCACCTTTCGATGAATTTGGATGAATTTTAAGATAAAAATGTTTATCTTTTACAAAACTCAAGGACTAAATTGAAGCTTTTGAAAAATATACAACTTTATAAAGAATTTTTTATATTTCAAGGAACTAATTTAAAATTTGACCCTTGATTAGATAAAACATCAATAGTTACAAAATTATGTGAGCATTTCAAGAGTTACTGTAATTCCGTAACATAGAACATCAAGTAACATGATAACCATGGAAAGCTGAAATGCCTGATATTTCTGCAAAAGTTGATAAATAAGGAAACAGAGAATGTTATCTGAGTCACAGGTTTAACCAAATCTTGAGACACAACAGACTACATAGTTACAGGTTCACCTATCAAATTTCACATAGTTCAGCACACAAGTGAAAATTTCTGCAAAAGAAGGAAGCTGTGCAGAACAAATACGTATTAGTTGTTTAACATTTTAACAAAATGCAAAAAATAGAACACTATGGCACTTAGTATCTGACCTCATTGTTCCTGAAGAAGTCTTCACCACGAAGTTTAAATATTTCAGCAACAGTAATTCCCCCGACTGACTGCTCGATTAGTGTGTCACTGATGCATCAAGAGAAGAAATGACAGAGACTTAGGAGGAGGCACTTAAGAGAAACTATTGCAAAAATGTGAACATATAGAAGTAAAATATGACACCACTGTCCAAATTTTCTAATGTCCTGGTTTAGCACAGGGTGATTATTAGTGAAACTCAATCTGACAGATTAAAATCATCTCACTAGTGTTTATTTGTAGCACAAACAGTTGAAAAACAGCGAATAATATTCCCAGAGAGAAATGGATAATTATAATACAAACCAATCAAAGAATGAATAGTCAAGCACTTCGGCCAATTTTCTGCCAACTGTCGTTTTCCCAGAGCCCATCATTCCTGCAATATGCATTCCAAGTTGTAATTTTAATGTCTATTAATAGATCAAAGATGGTTGTATCTTGACATCTTTCTTTTTCTGTTTTTTCCTTTTTCTTGAAAAAAGGTGCCCTTTCTTTAACTGAATCTGAGTCAAGCATTTGGAAAATAAGGTTCACTCTTTTATACCTGAAAAAAGCTTTCACTGGCTTTTTCAAAATGAAAATCATAAAAATCGGTGTACAATGGTACACATTTTCCCTTTGCGTACTTGCTGAAGCCTCAACTTTTCAATTTGGATGAAACATATCACATTCTGTAGACAAATCTAATTCTCACACGACAAATAAATTTTCAGAAATGGTTTGTATGCTTGTTATCCAATGATGAAGGATGAGGCAACTTTCAACCTATGGGTGAACTAGAATATAAAACAAAGATTTGGGTTCAAAGTCTTAAAAGGGCAACATCACCTTGAAAAGTAATTTTCCCATTGTTTCACTAAAATAAACAACATTTGTCTCTCAGATAGACCATCACAATCCACGTCAACAAGATAATTTCTTATAAAATAACTTCAAATAACAGTTTCTTTTGTAAGGTAACGACAAATTTTAAAATTCAAGAAAATGTGATGGTGAGATAAAAACTCTGTTAAAAACATCCTAACTGAAGTTAAAAGATGGCAAAGAAATGAAGAAGGGAACTGACCAACAAGATAAACACACTGTCCATCTAGACATGGTTCAACCTCTTCTGATTTCTTCTGCAATTATAGTAATAATTAACACGATGAGGTTGAGAAGCTACATAGTATTTGCAATTTGCAAGATATGTAAGACTTAAGTTCAGAGGGGAAGACAAATAATTCATTTCACTCTCCATTGAGAGTAAAAATATGAAAAGATATATATACCTTTAAAAGTAAAGCTTCATCAAAGGTTACTGGAAGAGTTTCAGTCTGCAATACTGAAGAGGAGAGGAAAAATGTAATACATATACACAATTCAGATGCTAAACAGTGGAATATATATATTGGACAAGTCTGTATAACATTTTACCAAATTAAAGCTGTGAGAATCTATAAAACTACCTTGAACATTCTGAGCAGAGCAAGAGATCTTTGATGCCACTGACCTCTGCCCATATGTGGTGGTCCCGGATTTCAGATAACAAGAAACAACAAGTGTTTGACCATACCTCCGCCCTTTTCCACTGTTCCTTTGCATAAATTGCAACGATACACCAACATGTCTCCTTGCAACATTATCTGAATTCACCCATTTCAAGCAAGACAAACTATGCAAAGCATTGGCTTCCATGCTTGGATCCCAAAAGTATAAACAAACTCCTGATTGCCGATAATAGAATGGTTGATCAAAAAAGCTTCTTTTTCAATAGAAATTAGGGCCAAATTGCTTCCAGCTGACTTTGCTACAGACCGAAGCTTCCCACCATTCTGTCAGCAAAATAAAAATCAATAAACAAATTCATCTTCCAAGAAATATCATTGACAAAAGATATAAATATACATTCTTTACTTGTCCTTGCATTGGATAAAAGAAATTTCAACAATTCTTTAACCATAAATTACATAGTAACAAAATTCATTCAACCACGCAATGTATAAACAATTAAAATACTCACGTATATAAGCAAATTGAAGAAATCCCAGAAACAAAAATTCTTTAAATTGGAATTTACCAGAAAAATCAGAAATGATGACAAAATGAGTTATTTTGGCAAGTGAACGAAATAAGTCCCAAAAGACAGCTGAATCCCTGTAGAAACTAACCAATTCTTCAAAGAAAAACACGCAAAGATACTGGAAAATAAGAAGAAGATGAATAATTCTGGATGTGGTTGGTGGGCTTATAGAGATGGAGAATGTTGACGAATCACAGTATCTAATGAATCAAGTAGGCAATGTAATGGGTGTGGGGGGAGGGGTAGGTAAGGAAGCGGAATGGAAAGGGGTTGTTGGTTGGTGTTCTGTGCTTCAAAAGAACAGAAATTTTCAAACAATATAAATAATATATATATATATATATATATATATATATATATATATATATATATATATTTGTTATATGACAGGGATTTGACCCTTGATAGAGATTCAACCCCCACAAAAATACTTGTTCTTGTTGTGACATTATTTTCACAATCTATATATAGGTAAATTGGTCACACAATTTATGTCGCTTTCTCTCTCTAGAGAGTGAAGCTCTTCCTTCTCTCTAGCTAGAGACTCTGTCCCCGAGGTTAAGCTCAGTCCGTTCCCGGTGGCTTTGTGTTCCATCTTTTGGTTGTTTGGTTGCTTCCTTTTCCCCTCATACCTTGTTTTTCCCCCTTTCCTGTTTCCTCCTATTCATTCCCTTTCCTCACCCACTTCTTTCCCTTCTTTTATTATGTCGACTGACCTTGATCCACCTTCATTTATTTTAGAAGATGACCTACTAGACTTAACCATTAATGAGGACCACCAAAATGCATTCAATGATCTTACCCTTATTGGCTCCATTATTTCCGATAAAGTACTGAATTTCAGAGCTGTTAAAAATATCCTCACATCAGCATGGAATCTAGGGCCCCATGTCCAAATAAATCCTTTGGATAGAAATTTGATTGCTTGTGTTTTCAACAGAAAGGAAGATCGAGATCGTATTTTTAATACTGGACCGTGGGCGGTCAAAGGTCATATCATATCCTTCAGTATCTGGTCCCCTCTAGCGTCCATTGAGGAACTAGATTTCTCTCGGTCACCTTTTTGGATCCAGGTCCATAATCTCCCGCCTAACCGTCTGAATAAAGAAAATGCGGAAAAGTTGGGAAATTTCATTGGTAAGTTTCTGATTTTTGATGACTCGTGTATCTCGTCCTATGGCTTGAAGAAGTATTTGCGAATTCGAGCTAATGTCGCCAATAATAGCCCTCTTAAGTCGGGGGTGTTCATCCGTAGAGAAGATGGGTCCTCTCTATGGATCCGGTTTCGATACGAACGATTGTCCGACTTTTGTTTTCGGTGTGGCCGACTGGGACATAGTCAATCTAATCTGTGCTGCTAAATCGGTGGATTCAGAGGGTGTTCTAGATCCTCGTCTTGCATTTGGTCCTTGGATGAGATCCCAACCTCCTAAACCAAAGGATTTTGGAGACCGTGAAAATTCGGGTAAAATGGGAGATTCTCGGCATATGAGTCAAAGTTTGAGCGGCATAGCAGATGAGAGGCAGATTCTAGTACCGGAGATGGGATTAGCTCCGGCAGCAAACACTTATCTCGCATCTCAAGAATCTCTGCTCCCAACCACTGTACCGAACCCTCTGGACGACCTATCAAATCGGTCTATCCCACCTAATCTTTCACTTTTCCCGCCAGGTAGCCCTCCGATCATTAATCTTAAAAATCTGAATTTTTGTTTGCTCAATGACAATCCCCTAAATATTTTGGCCCATCCCTCTAATCCCTCTGCTGAAGCCCACTTTCCTCCCCCCCACTCTGGTACCTTGTCCTCTAGTCCTGTCCCACAACCTGCCCATGAGACTTCTTACAATTGCCAACAATTTAGCCCACTTTCCGATCTGTCGTTGGCAAACCTTAATATTACTCCTTCCCACTCTCCCGATCCGAATTCTTTTCCCGCCCACCCGTTTACTTAAAAGAAGCTTGCTTCTACCCAATTCTCCTGCTAAAAAAGTTAAGATAGATTCGACTGGGAATTTCTCTCTCCCTTTGTCCACCCATGTTCCTCTCCCTCCTTTTTCTTCTTCTGACTTCAACCCGACCCTTGTGCCCTCTCCTACTTCTTCTTCGGTGATACGTAGACGTTTCTTGCATGTTAAGAGGGAGGCGAGAAAGGGACCCGTTGGTAATGAACTTCTTGTTAGAGATGATAGAATCTCTTCTGATATTTCTGCTTTGTCTTCTTCGGCTGGGGTGGCGGGCCTTAACTTGCCCCCACCCTCTCAATGATTGTGTTTGTGTGGAACTGTCGTGGTTTGGGTCGTGCCATGGCAGTTCGGGTGCTCCGGGAGTTGATTCGCTCCCACCGACCAGTTATTGCTTTCTTATCCGAGACTAAAATTACTGATGTGAATGTGGCTACTCGACTTGGTGAATCCTTGGGATTTCATTTTGCTCATTGTGTCCCTGATGTGGGTCGCTCGGGTGGTCTTCTGTTACTCTGGCAGGAAACAATCAATATCAACATTATTGTGGACTCCCCTCATCCGGTTAATTGTATTGTGGAAAATGCTTTGCCCCCATCTCTCCCCCCTTGGCAGCTGACTTTTGTTTACGGACCTCCTGTCCCTTCTCTTAGATCTTATTTTTGGGATGATATTAATCGGATTGGGAATTCCTTCAATGGTGCTTGGATGATTTCTGGCGATTTTAACTCGGTTCTGGAGCGAAGGATAAAAAAGGGGGGAAGCCGGTTGCTTGTTCCAATAGTGGGGGGTTTCGAGGTACGGTTGACTCACATGGACTTATTGATCCGGGTTTCTTGGGACATGCTTACACCTGGAATAATAGGAGAATTGGGAGAAATAATATCCAAGAAAGACTGGATCGGTGCTTTGCTAATGGCGACTGGAAAAACCTTTTTCCAAATGCTTTTGTTTCTCATATTGTTGCACTCCATTCCGATCACCGGCCTCTCATCATCAATACATCTCCGTCGATTGCTTCTAGACCTCGCCCTTTCCGGTTTGAGGCAATGTGGACTCGGGATGAATCGGCGGCAGATGTCATCCAAACTGCTTGGTCTAAAGGACATGATGAGCCCTCTTTTTCTCATCTTATGACAAAACTTAAGGCTACTAAAGTTGCTTTGAAGGACTGGAACCAGAAAGTGTTCGGTTATTTACCCTCCAAGATCCGAGATATTCAAACCCGGATTGAAAACCTCCAAGCTAATTCTCCTTCCCTTTTGAACTTTGAGATGGAACACAAAGCCCAGTTGGTATTGGATGAGCTACTACTACGGGAACAGATTCTCTGGATGGAAAAGGCCAAAGCTCAATGGCTAGAGGAGGGGGATGCAAACACTCGCTTCTTTCACCTTTCGACTATAATTCACGGGTCACACAATTATATTCATTACATTCTTGATCATGATAATTGTAGATTTGATAGTTATGACCAGATTGCTTCTCATTTTGTTGATTTCTATTCTAATCTGTTTACTTCTGCCAGTCCCTCCTTTCCCCCCGATTTTCGGGATCTTATCTCGTCTTCTGTGAGTGATGAAATGAACAGGTTCCTCATTACTCCCCCCTCAATTGTGGAAGTCCACAAGGCTGTTTTTCGGATGGCTAGCAATAAGAGTCCCGGTCCGGATGGGATGTCTCCAGTGTTTTACAAGTCTTATTGGCATATCATTGGTAAAGGTGTACATACAAGCAGTGACTGATTTTTTCTCTAATGGCAGAATGAGTAAGGCGGGTAATCACACTTTTATAACACTCATCCCCAAGAAAACGAGTGCGAATAGAGTGGATCACTTCCGACCGATTGCCCTGTGTAATGTGGCTTACAAGATCATAACCAAGATACTTGATGTCCGTTTGAGGCCTCTTTTGGATAAGATGATCCATCCTAATCAATCGGCGTTCATCCCTAATCGTAGCATTGCGGAGAATTGCATTATTAATCGGGAAGTAATGTTCTATTTAAACTCCAAGAAAGGAAAGAAGTGTTATATGGCTATTAAGGTGGATATGGCAAAGGCGTACGATAAAGTTGAGTGGGCTCCTCTTCTTGGTATTCTTGAGAGACACGGATTTGGGAATCATTTTTGCGGACTAATTAAAGAATGTGTGTCCTCTGCTACTTACTCTGTTCTTGTTAATGGGTCTCCATGTGGTTTCTTTGAAGCTTCTCGGGGAATTAGGCAGGGAGACCCTATCTCACCAGCCTTATTTACCATTTTGTCCGACATTCTCTCGCGCCTTTTATCCAGAGCAGAAGCTTCTGGTTCCTTAAGTGGTGTCAAGATAACCAGGAGAAGCCCGAAAATTACACACTTGATGTACGCTGATGACTTGGTTATTTATTGTCAAGCTGATGTGGTTGAAGCTAAGGTTGTCCTGGATGTTTTGAGTACTTACTGTAGTTGGACTGGTCAAACTATCAACTGGGAAAAATCGAGCATTCACTTCAGCTCGAATACTTGTAGAGCCACTAAGAATGATGTTTGTAATGTTCTCAACATGATGGAATGCACCCACACTGGCAGCTATCTGGGGAATCCTTTTTGCAACTTTAAATCCAAAAATTCTGCATTCCAACCTCTTGTGGATAAACTGGCTTTAAGATTGGCGGGGTGGAAACGTAAACATTTGTCTACTGCTGGCCGAGCTGTTCTTGTGAGATCAGTCATCATGGCAATCCCTTCATATTCAATGCAGACTTCTCTCTTGCCAGTCAACATTTGCGACAAGCTGGATTCTATGGCGCGACAATTCCGGTGGGGGGTGATTCTAACAAACGCAGGTTGTGTCTGAAAGCATGGGACTGCATTTGTAAACCAAAAGGTAGTGGAGGACTTGGGTTCGGGAGATTTAAAGATGTTAATGTTGCTTTTGTTACTAAATTGGGGTGGAATTTAGTCACGGAACCTTTTAAACCGTGGGTGAGGTTGATTAGATCTAAATATTTGAGAGGTCGTCGTACCATAGACTTTCAACACACTGCCCAGGCCGCTTCTTGGATCTGGAGTGGCATTAGGAACTGCTATGGCTTATTGCGGAATGGCTTATGTGTGAGTGTCGGACGGAATTCTTCTGCACGGGTATATGAGGATCCTTGGGTTCCTGGACTGCCAAATTTTAAAATTCCGGAAGATGTTCAAAGAAGGGATGATATTTTCTTTGTGAGGGATTTAATGGATGTGGATAGAAAATCGTGGGACTGCCAGGCCGTGTATGCTTCGTTTCCTCCTGGATTGAGTAATAGTATTTTGAGTATTCCCATTCATGATAGGGAACATGACTCCTTTGTTTGGGTTCCCTCCAAGTCGGGGGGCTTTTTCTGTGAGAAGTTCTTACAGAGCTAACAATGGAGCGAGGTTTGGTTCTTTGTCAGAGGTAGATAGGAGGAAGTGGAAGTCACTTTGGCGGGCTGATTTACATGAGAGACACAAGTTTGTGTTATGGAAGATCATGTGTGACATTATCCCCACCAAAGAAAGAATCGGACTGTTTGTACCTTTAGCTGACCCCTCTTGCTTCCTGTGTGGGGTTGATGATGAGACTCTGCATCATCTTATTTTTTGTTGTCCGGCTGCTCGGATTTTGTGGTGGAATTCCCCCTGGAATTTCCGCATCCAGAGTTGTGGTGGGTTTTCGGTGGTTGATTGGTTTTCTATGGTTTTGGACAAAACTTCTACTTTGCAGGCTGCCCTTGATGAGGAGGAGCAGGATAAAATGATCCACTTTGCGGTCATTGTGTTTGAATTCATGTGGCTCATTAGGAACAAAGTCAGATTGGGAGTTGATCTCCCTGTCTGGCAGGAGATATCTCGGCAAGTAAATCGGACTATGGTCGGATATTGGAAGGCTGCCGTTATAGAAGGTGCAGGAGAGTGAAACGACCCATTCAAACCCATTGGAGTCCCCCTCCGATTGGTGAGCTGAAATTCAACATGGACGTTGCTTTTTCCGATTTTGAAGCAGTTTCTGGTCTTCTCCTCGGAGATCATCATGGAAAGGTATTGAAGGCTTGGGCTCACCACTTCCCATCTCCTAATCCCTTTTGTGCGGAAATGGAAGTGGTGATCCAAGCTTTTAAAAGTGCGGAAGAGATGCAGTTGGACAAAGTTATTTTTGAAAGCGACTGTCTTGGAGTCGTTCTTGCCTTGAAGGGTATGGAGGAGTATGAAGATTGGCAAGCTAAACTGAACATCTCCATTGGTAAAAAATTTCTTGCTAGTTTCCCTCTTTGGGACTGTAGACATGTGAGACGGGACTGTAATAGAAGTGCTCATAATTTTGCTCATTGGGCTAAATGTAATTTTGTTTCTGGTGTTGTAAATGTGGATACTCTCCCCTCCGATATTTTTTGTGATAGGGGTGAGAACATTGTAAATCTTTTGGATGCTGATGATATTAATGGTTAAATGTCTATTTACCAAAAAAAAAAAAAAAAAATTGGTCAAAAAGGTCTCTTACATTATAATTTTTTTGCGATTTCATTCATTTTCTTTTTTTTTTTTGGAAAATTTCATCCTTATCTTATAAATTTTGGCCAATTTCATCATTTCTGTTATTTTTTTTGTCAACCGTTAGTCAACTGTTATATTTAAAAAAAATTATTTTTTCAGGGGTAAAAATGTCATTTCACTATTAAAAAAAAACCCAAAACCCCCAATTTCACTTCCCCTCCTCCATTTTTCCATCGATCCAATTCTCAAATTCCAGAAATCAAACATAAGCTTCCACCATCTCTCAACCATCTTCATCATCCACCATCTCCAACCATCTTCCACTTCCCTCCTCCTCCAATTCCACTTCCCTCCTCATAGTTTGAATGTCTCGGTGTCGGCCCTCTTAATCCCGACAAACCTCCATAAACATCATTAGCATCGAAGTTAGTTTCTTCCGCCGGCAACCATGGAGTTGGGTTTCTTGAAGATTGCAAAGAATAAATCTCTGCATTTGTCAAATTCGATGGTCTCGGAGTAGTAGAAGACAACCCTTGAGACCTTCTTGAATATATATCCGATCTTGAAGCATTTGATTTCCTTACAGTAACATGTAATTTCCCATTTTCTTTGATTTCATCTTCGGTTTCCAACGGTTGTCTTCCTAAAGGATGCTAGGATGGACTAGCTAAATCCCAGCGTGTATATTTCATTTCTTCTGAGTTCTTGGTATATTTTAAAAGCAATGTGTGACTGAGGTTTAGCTCTTAAGTTCACTTTTGTTATCCTGGAAGCATTTTAGGTGGTGAGTTTATAATCTGGAAGTTTTAACAATTTATCATTTACATTTTTCTCTTGTAATTGTTGCTAACATTGTACATGTTAATATATATATGATGATCAATTTCGGACCCAAAAAAAATTGTGGTAACATCTCGCTACATTGCTACTCTTCCAGAGGCTGAACAACACATTTTTAATCTAACAAAGCTGTTCAAGAGCATCTGTTCAACACATTTTTAAGCTAACAAATCTGTTATACACATTTGTTCAAAGACCTCGGTTGTGATGCCTATTGCTATTACAAAAAGAATAAGGTCACAATCATTGTTTCCAATGCCGGAAAATACACAAAATATCCAAAAAAAAACAGAAACACAACTGGTCAACTAGAAACAAAATATCTAGTATTTCAAGAAGATCCCCTTTTCTTATTTTTGTGCAAGTGGCTTTATAGTGACCAGAAATACCACATGCACTACATTTTCTTGACTTAATCTCCTTCTCATTACTTTTCGAAACCTGCAAATATGATTAGATTAAAAGAAAATTGTTATACAATTGAAAAATAGATATTAAATTAGATTATAAACTAAAAAAAAAACTATACCTCAACTGTTGGAATTGATTCTTGAACTTCAGGATTTGAAATTAGGCCAAAATGAGATGTTATGGCTTCATTTGAGCTTTTTTGGGCTTGATTGGGACATGTTCTGCTGTTGCGACCATTTTGGCCACACTGTCTACACTTATATGTCTTGGAAACTTCTCCATCAACTTAGCATCATCAGTTTCCTCATTTTGTTCCCAAAATTCATCATCACTGCAAACAAACATATCATTGTCACTTCCATCTCCAATCTCAAATTCTTGTTCAAGGGCACACTCTACAACATTTCCTATTTCCTGGGATTCAAATACTTTCCATGTACCCTCCAAATCAACTTGTTCTCTTACTACTATTGACTTCCCTTTGTCATTTCCATCAACCTGTGTCAAGCCACTTCACAAAACATCATCCAGCCATGCATTTTCTTCATTTTCTGTCACACCAACAGTTTTTCTTTCTTCAACATGGGAAAATTGTACTTCAACTTGTTGTTCCACTACATGAACCTCATTTTTCTGTTTTTCCAATACTTTTGTTGACTGAACAATGTGAATCTCATCTATATCAATTTCCTATGTATTTTTTTCACTAATCCCTAAATGTGGTACATCATCCAAATCAACAAAAGAGAGCTTAAATCTATCAAATGTATCATAATCAAACCAATCATGTTTCATCTATCATTTTAAAAATAAATAAAGAGTTAGATAGTATCCAACATGCATGCACAACCTAATCAATTAAACCAAAATAAATTGCATGACTTACAAAGTATGGATAGCCTTTTGATAAGCTAAAAACTTGAGGTGCATGTTGGATGAATTGTTGTGCATAATATAGCACAAAATAGCCACACTCCACATCATTTGTTTGTTGGGGAACCTAAAACAAAAAATCAGAAATGAACAAAAACTTCTCATCATATAAACAAAAAAAAAAAAATCATATATATATTATAATGTACCTTTGGAATCATGATTGGAATGTGCCTAATAGATTCCTTCGTAGCACTCCTTCCCTCAATTTTTAGTAAGTCCAATACAAAGCTACAAATTATAAAAATTTAAAGATAGTGTCAAATTATTTAAAATACTCCAAAAAATATGGAATAAAATTTAAAAATTAGATTAGATTCACCATACCTTCTAATTTCGGATTCAAGACTTTGTTCCATTGATAAAAGAGAGTCCAAAATCAAGATACATTGTTCATCGAAGCTTCTAAATCTTTGTCGAAGTTACACATTATTATGAGTCTCCAATGAGACTTTAATGTAAAAAAAAAAAGGTCAAGACAATTAAAACAAAAAGGTCATACACTCACAAATATTTTAATAAAAACATGGCTTAAAAGAATTAAAATTTTTAACCGCAAAACACATACCACATGACAATTGGGACTAATATATATTGTTTGGACAATAAATCCAGCTTTTTAATCCACTTTGACACTTTTTCAGCTAGCTCATGACAATATTGGTTAAACATCAAAGAGTCTACAAACCTAAATTTAGACTTTCTCTCGGGTGGAACTTTTTTTAAGATTTTCCTGAAATATTTAATTAAAATATTAACTCTAGAACAACATTCAAATAAAATATTAACTATAGAACCACAATGTTTGTATGTATGTGTGTGTGTGTGTGTATATATATATATATGCTTCTCTCTCTCTCTATTTGTTTCCACAGATAAAAAATGGAGTGTAACTTACACTACCGGAATTATAATATGAATCGGGGGTTTGGGCACCAAATGATGAAAGGCAGCCATTAAACCGCATAAATCAACATTCACGGTGTAGCAAAAATTGTTCCACATTAAAGCACACTTATTCATGCACACAAGCTCCGAGCTATAAAAATGGTAGAACCGAATAATTATCATATATAACAATGAAATATGGGAAGCCCTCGGATTATTATAACAGTCTTAAAGGCCACAAACTTTCATCAAACCACTTTTGGCACCAACTCTAGAAACTCAAACATGAAAATATATATGAAAACAGAAACATAACTCCGGAAACTCATCTCACTAAAAATATGTATGAAAATATAAACTTACTAAAAAATTGTTTCATATACTCTGGAATTTAACATTCCTTGAAGAACCTTTCCGCTCGAGCTTGATTCCGGTCCATTTTTTTGAAGATTTCTTCCGCATGCATTTGTTCGAGTCATCTTTCCACTTCTTCGATAAATTTTTAATTTTAAGTTTTGAAAGATAAAAATTTATTAACAAAAACACCAACTATCACAAAAACCCCAAAATCACTGTTGGGTTTCATCCACAACAAAAAAAAAAAAAAATAAAAAAATCGCTTACCTTATCTAGAGGGTCTAGTTTTAATAATACAAATTTTTACTCCATGGTTGCCGGCGGAAGAAACTAACTTCGGTGCTAATGATGTTTATGAAGGTCTGCCGGGATCAAGAGGGCCGACACCGAGACATTCAAACTATGAGGAGGGAAGTGGAAGATGGTTGGAGATGGTGGAGAAGAGTAAGGATGATGAAGATGGTTGGGAGACGGTGGAAGCTTATGTTTGATTTATGGAATTTGAGAATTGGATCGATGGAAAAATGGAGGAGGGGAAGTGGAATTGGGGGTTTTGGGATTTTTTTTTTTTAAAACAGTGAAATAACATTTTTACCCCTGAAAAAATAATTTTTTTTAAATATAACAGTTGACTAACGGTTGACAAAAAAAAATTAACGGAAATGATGAAATTGGCCAAAATTTATAAGATAAGGGATGAAATTTTCAAAAAAAAAAAAAAAAGGATGAAATCGCAAAAAAATTATAATGTAATGGACTAATTTGGCCAATTTGCCTCTATATATATTAGTTAAATATACATATATATTTTCCTACAACAATTATATGAATGTCCCAAAAAAAAAAAAAAAAAAACGATTCAATTAAAATATTTATTATTTTGGGCCAATATTTTTTTTTTTTTTTTGAATCCTTAAATATTTTTATTTTGATGAATTGATCTGATTACAATAATTAATTAATAAAAATAAAAATAATTTGAGGATGAATTTATTCAAATACAATATAATCTGAAGATTAATTTATTCAAATAAACTAATTTGGTAATTAAAAATCTAAAAATTTATTTATTCTAATACAATTCTAAATTAATCAAAATAGTTGAATATATTCAACTCGAGGATATTAGAGGGTTGTATATATAAGTAACTATGAGTACCTACATCTATTTTTTTTTTTTTTTAAATCGGGATTTGTATATATAAAAAGGAGAAATCGGGAATAACTTGTAGAAAAGAAGAGAGTCCTAACTAACAATATCAGCTTATGGTGGAACATCCTAACCCCAAGCGGAAAGCAACTTAAAAACTCTTTCTAAGATCAGCCTAGCAAAAATAACGGGTCTCGGACAGGCCTCCCTGTCCTGAAAGATTTCTAAGTTGCGAACTCTCCAAAAAGAGTGGACGGCTTCTCTAAAGATATATGACCAACGAGGAATATGAACAAGAATCTCGTGGTCTGTTCAAATTGAATTCAAGTCAATCCCCTAAAGAATTACAATTCCAAAACTCTTGACTAGCAAGTACAAGGCAATAAAAATTTCCAGGTTTGTCTCGGCCTCGAACAATCCCGCAAGCACGTGTAACCCGTCCTCCACAGCCGCCCCACATAAGGAACAATTCTCCGATTCAATAACATGTCGGCCATAAAGGTGTTGTGCAGTCATCAGCCTATCATGAGTGGCCAACCACAGGGCAAAAGAGGGGTTGGAAGGCCCTCTAAATTTCCAGATTCGACCCCACTTCTGTGTGGTTGGAGAGGGTTGATCCGGTAGCAGATGTTTCCACAAAGATGCAGAGGTGAACTGCCCAGCTTGAGTGAAACGCCACCTTGGACAAACAGTGCCAGCTGAGGGACCTGTGGAAAATATCAGTCCCTCCTGCATCAACTCCAGCCTCTGTAAAATATCAGTACCTACATCTATTTTTATATATCATTACACTATAATAATAGGGCATAACTTAGCAATTATTCATCCTTATTTATAATAAAAAAATTGTGAATTCGAGTCATAATAATGATAAAATGTCTCAAGTAATGGTATAGTTTCAGAATATTTACATAAATGAAAAAAAAAAATCAAGAATTTAGGCTTGAAAAGGGGAAAATAAAAATTTAAAATAAAGATGAAGGATTAAATAGAAATTAAACCTAAATAGAAATCTCAAGGGTCTCTAGAATACTCTCTTTCAAGCGCTCTTCTTTCCCCCTTCCGACCAAAAGAGTAAAAAACCGCAGGCAAGCTTGGAACCGCCATCGACCGGAAACCCCATTCTTCCCTCGTATTCACTTCGTCGGCCTCATAACTGAGCTTCCATATTGTCCTTCTTCTCTCAGAAATGGCGACTGTTATGCAAAAGATCAAAGACATCGAAGATGAGGTAATATATAGAATATATTCGTTTTTAAAAAAAAAAAAATATATATATATATTATGTATTTGAAAAAATTGATTTACATTCAATAGTATAAAAGTAATGCCGGATTGAATGGTGTGATTATAAATAAATGTATTTCCAATGCTTAGATGTGATTTTATAGCTACTGTGTATCATGTGTGTATATCAGTTTGGATATCTAGAATTTATTTGATTTCTTAAAACCCCCCCTCATGAAACTCTGTGTGTAAAGACAGAATCTTCTTGAGTGGTTTCTGTAAAGTGAATTTGATTAATGGATATTTTGTATTAGTATGAATTTGTTAATTCGTGGCAATTCTAGTTCTAGTGAACTTCTTATTCTGCTTTTGAAGACAAGGAAACTAGAATCCTTTAGGAAGTGCTAAGAAACGAAGGAGAAGATAGAGGTTCAGGATGTTGGGGCTTACGAATGGAAAAACAATTTTTTTTCTGTCTTTTTAAGATTTTCTAGCTATGGGGCACGGAATCATGGCTGAGTTTTTTGGAGCATTTCTTCAGATTTTACAGTTTTTACTCCTAAATCATATTATAATAATTTTTTTTGTAAGTATCTATATGGTCCACTAGGAATTGAAAATTTGTTTTTTGCATATTTGGTGAGGATTTATGTTTGAGTTTGGACACTTTTAGAACGGTTGAAAATATTCTGAACAGCCCTGGAAGTACCATTACCTATACAAGTTTAGACTTTTTCTCTTTTGGGGGCATATATTGATCTTGTCCGTGAATGTATTTTCTGTTTTCTTATGCTGTCAAACTCTGGTAGCATAACAAATTCCTTTGAACAATTTATTTATTGAAATGACTTAGCAAGAATTATTTTTTTTTTTTTTTTGGGATTTCTGTTCTACTTACTGATTGTTCTTCAGGAAATAGTCCTCATTTGTAATTCTAGATGTTAATGTCTAACTGTTCTTCAAATGATGTGAGATTGACTAACTTTTCTTGCAGATGGCCAGAACCCAAAAGAATAAAGCTACTGCCCATCATCTTGGTTTGCTAAAGGTACATGAACATTCCACTAGAGGTTTTTGTTGTTACTGTATATTATTTCTGCAGTCACTGATTACCAGAACCAATACCTGCTTTACTTGTGTGCACATCAATGAGATAATAAGAAAAGGGGTATTTTTTCTCCTGTGTTTTGATATAGTATTATACATTTTTCTAGGTGTCTTGTAGATAGGCAATTTTTTCATGATTTTGAAATTTTTTTGCATAAATATCATTTGTTTTTTCATTGTTTAAAATGGAAACAATCTGATAAGTAAGATGCTTGGAAGACTCATATTATGAAGTATGATACTAATCTTAGGTTACTTCTTATAATAATTTACCTTTTTATTTCTTAGATTATAGTTGGGTGTATGGAATCATCGGACGTATTAATCCTGCAGGCTTTCTCTTCTCCATTGCTTGACAGTAAAATTAAACTCAAATAGTTGCATTTCTTGTTGTATCTGTGATCATTTGGCAGTTTAAGCCTTGTTTTCACCCTTGATTGTTGAATATTTGTAGTGAGTTATAATATGAATGTTTTATTGTTGTACTTTATTGGTTACATAATTCACAGATTGACATATTGCCAATGCTTTAGTTGTGAATGACATTGGTTTGAAGTGAAAAAGGCATGAAAACTAGTGTATGACACTATCTAGTCTTTCTTCCCAAGTGATGCTAAATGGACCAACTTACTATTTATTTGTGTATGACCAACCTTTAAAACTTTGAGTGCTGCTGTACCTGGTGATTGGTGCAGGCATAGATGAATAAAGTGTGTTCTTATATAATATGAAAAGTAGTATGTAGGTATTGATTTCAAATGATGCTAAAAGTACCATCATATTGTTTTTCTTTTTTGGGCATGACCAATCTTTAAGACCACGAATATTGCATTCCCGGTGATTGATGTGAATTGTAAATCCAGGCATAAATATAGTGCTTTTTCGTACTTTTCCTCAACTAGTTATTTATCTTAATCCTTACTGCTTTAGGCTAAGCTTGCAAAACTCCGACGAGAGCTCCTTACCCCTTCATCAAAGGGAGGTGGTGGTGCAGGAGAAGGTTTTGATGTCACAAAAAGTGGAGATTCTAGAGTTGGCCTAGTTGGTTTTCCTTCTGTTGGGAAATCAACACTGTTGAATAAGTTGACTGGAACTTTTTCAGAGGTGTGTTCTCTTGTTTCTTCATTAGCTTTTTTGTTAAGTAAAAGTGATATCTATTAAGATTGCAGGGGAAAGAAATTTTATTTTGTGTCAGTTGAATTTGCAAGTGTCTCCCCTATCTCTGAAATGTACCAAAATATTTGAGAACTGATGATTAAAATATGGCAGAAGCTTGAGACTATGTTCTTACAGATGCTTAATTGTGTGATTAACAGGTTGCTTCATATGAGTTCACCACTTTAACTTGCATTCCAGGAGTGATAATGTACCGAGGAGCTAAGATCCAGGTAGCTTTCAGTCTGCATAATTCTTTTATTATATTAGCCTTACTATTGTTACTGAGGATATATATCAGCTTACAAGGTCATGGTATGCATGCACTTCAGCCGCATCTGGTATAATTCCCAATTTTCCCACCTTCCTTTGCCATTTTATTCTTTTGTTGAAGTTAGTGAAGGAATTTGAGGATGCAGGTTTACCTAGAAAGGCTTTTATGCTCTTGATTATTTTCTCCATGAACTTGTATATCACAGATTTTTCTAGTTATAATACAATTTTTTTTTTTTTTTTTTTGTTACAACAATGGGCTTCATTTTTTCAATTGTTAATGAAATTGTGTTGCATAGGATGATATGCACTTAGTAAAACTGTCCTTACACCCCCACCTTCAGAAAGTGTATTCGCATCCTTTTTCCATGTAGTGACATTTTCTTTTTCTTCTTGGCTTTAATTGAATTCTTTTTCTGCTTTGACCTGGGAGATCATTAAATCTTTTGCTGATTGAATAATATTTAATAAAAACCTTGGTAACTTGGAGGACACCTCCTCCTACTTTTATACTTGTCCTGAATTCCCTTTTAGTTTGTGTCAAATTGAATGTCTGCTTTCTAAATAAAGGTAGTGTTTGTGATTTTGCCTCCAAATCCATTAAAATGTCCAAATTAATGAAGTATTTATTCAGAGATTCTATTTTCCAGATTGAAACTTTGGTAATCAATGTAATTTTTCCTCTTCTGAAGATGTTAGAATGGGAAGTAATGAAGGGAATAGAGTAAAAGGCAGATATCTAATACCAGGAGCTTTTGCTTTTATGAAACTAATGAAGATATTATGGGTAATGTAATGTTTTATGCCATCAAATTTAACAAATCTTTGATTATCTGAAATAAAGAGAATGGGACCAGTGAAAAAAAAAAAAAAAAAAAGAAGATGATTTTAACTGTTCCTTTCTTTCATTGATAACATCAAAGATTTCTTTTATTTGTTTTAATTGCCCAAGTAATCTCAGGATTTCCTTTTTTTCATTTCCGTGACTTGTAAATTATTGAGAGGTAATGCTGTGAATCAACCTGATGCCCCTAGATCGGATGATGGTTAGAATTATGGATAGCTGAAAGCAAGGTTTCTATTTTGTATACTTTAGTTTAGAATTTTTATTTGCTTTTGAAACAAGAAATATACTGATTCATAAAGGGATAAGTTGCTTTTATTGTGCTTGCTTTATGTTTTTGCTGGTAATTTAATCTAAGCTGGATTATATAAAGAAATTCCTGCCTTTTGTGGCATATTGGATCATTCTATTAACGTAGGCTATAAAATTAGAAATAGCTGTTAATCTAATGATCTTAATTTGTTTTTCGTGTTTATGAATTCTTTGTTATCCAGCAGTTTTTTTTAATGTACTGATGTATATTACGGACAACGATATATCAACCTTGCATCTTTTGTCTATTGGTAAACATCTCATCTTCAAACTTCTTGTTTTGTTTTGGCAGTTGTTGGATCTCCCTGGTATTATTGAGGGTGCCAAAGATGGAAAGGGTAGAGGAAGACAGGTGCAAAATTACTATCCTCTTTCATTTGCAATATTTTTTGTTTTTTTTTTGTTTTTTTTTTTTTGCCCTTCTCCCTACTCTAGATGTCATGCAACAAATATTATTCTTTGAGAAATTTGTATGGGCACATATTTCTAGTCCTTAGCTAGAAATCCTAGAGTTCCATTTTCCCTGTGAGAATCCTTGAGGCTTTCTTTCGTAGGAAACCACAATAAAATCCTCCCTTTTAAATGACTTTCTTTCCTTTTCTTTCTTTATTACTAGAGAACCCTACTGCAAAGAAAACATGAAAAAAGACCTTAAGTAGCCCACCTTGCAATCTCGTCATAACTAGTGTCCCTCTTTCTATCTTGGAGATGCTTCCAGTGTCTGGTCTTCCTTTTGACTTATAGTTTGAATGGCTAATAGAATACTTGGCCCCAATCAGTATTATGCCCTTATGATTGAATATGATTTTTTTGTCTCAGTAAACTTACGTTGCTCTTTCTTGGGTTGCTGATGCTATTTTCATGTGCGAGTCATCCCGTAGTGATTATATGATTATTTATTAGCTTTGCACCAACTTATAAATCTAGCTTGAGGATTATGTTTCAGTTATTGGGTGTAGAACCTTTTGTTCTATACTCTTTCCTTTTCCTTTTGTTTTTGGCAGTTATTTTTATCTCTCAGCTTTGTTAAATATGCATGACTCTGGTTAATTTATTTCTTTGACAGAAATTTATTGAACTCTTGGTATTAATTTCAAGTTTATTGTTACATCTAGGTCATCAGTACTGCAAGGACATGCAACTGTATTCTGATTGTCTTGGATGCAATAAAGCCTATTACTCACAAGCGCCTGATAGAGAAAGAGTTGGAGGGTTTTGGGATTAGGTAATAGTGCAACATGGGTCCGAGTTTGCATTTCTTATGCCCCTCTCCTGATTGAAATGATTGTGGCATTTTTTCTTTTCAAAAGTTATTTCTTTTTGTTCGATACCTCTCCTTATCGGTATCTTACTATGATAAGAACACTGGTTCACTGCTGTTGTCTCTTACTTAAGTTTCTAATTTTGTGTGTGCTGCAATAACAGATTAAATAAAGAACCACCTAATTTGTCATTCAGAAGGAAAGACAAGGGTGGGATCAACCTTACATCAACAGTCAACAATACAAACCTGGACCTTGACACAGTGAAGGCTATATGTAGTGAATACAGAATACACAATGCTGACATTAATCTCAGATATGATGCGACTGCTGATGACCTTATAGATGTCATTGAAGGCAGTAGAGTCTATATACCTTGCATCTATGTTGTCAATAAGATAGATCAGGTTACGCTTGAGGAGCTGGAGATTCTGGACAAACTTCCACACTATTGTCCCATCAGGTCATTCTCTACTAGTTATATTCTTGGAAGTGGCAGCATAGTTACTCACATTTGAGTTATTTATGGCTTGCTTGCATTCAATTGAAAGTATGAAAGCATATGCCCATTTTGTTTTTTTTTTTTTTAAATGTGCTGACATTTTTCTCTTGTAATTTGTAATGGTATTAGTGGTTTCTTTTGGGTGATATATTTTTGCTACAATTTGCTAGAAGTGGGTGTAAGATAAACATGCAAGAACTCTTCTGGCATCCTATTCAGTTTAGCATGAGGGATTAGTTAAAAAAAGGGATGGGATGTAGTAAGCCATGAATGGGTTTGATTTTAGAGACTCAGATTAATGGGGTAAGGCTTATTAAAGTACAAGATTTGGGTATTCTTTGCTTAATAATTTTGTCTCAGAGAAGATGTTCTCAATTTTTTTCAGTTTTATTTCTTTGCTTGGATAAGGACTTGATTTTTTTCCCCCATTTTTTACCTCACTTAAAATTGTTTTCATAATTCTAGATTGATTAAAGAGAAGTTACTTGGTTCTTATTATTTTATGCAAATTGATCTTGCACCATACCCTTTGCATTGTTTGTTCAAGAAGTCTAGAATTGGAAGTGCAAAATATTGTTCCTATCTGCATGTTTTATGTTAACCTTTTAGACTTGTTGCTAAATTAGAGATGATTTGTTAATACTCGGGAACTTTGGTTTGCTGTCATCATGTATATATCTGTGGTTTATTACAGTGCTCATCTGGAATGGAACCTTGATGGTCTGCTGGAGAAGGTCTGGGAATATCTCAATCTGACACGTGTTTACACAAAACCCAAGGGACTGAATCCTGATTATGAAGACCCTGTTATATTGTCATCCAAGAGGAGGACTATTGAGGATTTCTGCAACCGAATCCACAAAGATATGTTCAAACAATTTAAATAGTGAGTCCTGCCTGCTTACTGTTATTCAGTTTTTCTTGCTCCTGACTCTACAAACTTTCTGTTTCGATGAGAAGATCATATCATCTGTGTCTGGAACCTCCACTCATCCAGTTTCTCATTTTGAAAATCCAAAAGACCAGATGAAGGCTACCATGCCTTCAAAAACACTGGCTTTTGAAGGTGGGGGAGGAAGGGGAAGGGGCAACCCCAAGGGAACATGATAACAAAGTGGTAGTCTGTGACATGTGGTTCTATACCTCCATTTTGGGACATAAAGGGGTGGGATGAGTCGAAAGAATCACTAGTTCCCTTCATTCACTGCTATTGAGTAGAGAGGACGGGCAGATCACGTTTGAATTACACTTGGGGTTAATTTTGCAGATATTTGTTCATTTTCTAACTGTATACTGAAACATGGTTCGGTTCTCTTATGCAGTGCTCTGGTTTGGGGTTCAAGTGCAAAACACAAGCCTCAGAGGGTGGGCAAGGTAATCCAAATTCACGTATCTTGACTTTTTAACATCTCTGACAACCTCTTTTCCTCACAGTTTCTGCATTCTTCCTTAATTCTCTACTGGTTGATTTTCTATTTTAAGAATAATGATTTTGCATGGTTCGGTCTTTCATTAACCAGGAGCATGAGCTGGAAGACGAAGATGTAGTGCAAATTATTAAAAAGGTTTAAACCTATAGAAACTTCAATTGAGAGTAATCTAGCAGCAGCAGAGCTTTAGATGAGCTCTGATACAATTAGATAGGCTTTTTGCAGTTTTTGCCCTGTATAACTTAGAAAGAGAGGATCAATGTAATCTTGGCTTGAGCTTGATTTGTAATTACGTTATTTTTCCCTTTTTTTTCTTTTTTTTCTCCTTTTTGATCAAGCTATAATGTGGCATTAATCTTGAAGTGAGCTTTCAACGTAATGTTACATGTGAAACAATAAAAGACCATATTTTTATTTTTGTATCAGAACATCACCCTGCCTGTCACTGGTGATGAATCATTTTCCTTTCCATATCTCCTTTTCACTAATTTCTTGATTTTGCTCATTATTGGTAAGTGAGTTACAGGCTGATACTTTAGAAAATGAGTCAAAAAACTCTATAAATGTTAAAATAAAAATTTCATAAATAATAGTGTTTTAAAATATTTTAAAAACTTTGTTAACTTTTCTATATGTGGGCCTCAAGAGTTGAACAAATATCCTCCATGAGAGGCTGGGGGACAAAGCATAACCGAGGTCATGAGGTTGGAAATCTCCAGTTAAATCGGATTTGAAAAATATGATGATATCTCCCTAAAACTAAAATCAAGAATGAGGTGGAGATGGTATTCTCTATTAATTCTTGCCTCGATCCTCTCCTAGAAAAAAAAAAAATAATTTTCAATCAATAATTTGTATACAAATAAAATTATAACTATCATAATACATAACTATTAAAATTTAATAAAAATAAATTATGATAATTATTTAGTAATTATTAAAATTAGATACAAATAAATAAAATAGTAACGATAACTATTAAATGGTTAATTATTCATTTATTTTTTAAAAAATACTATTTAAAAATCGACAAATGGTAATAGTTATAATATAAAAATAAGATTGATCGGGTGCATTTCCCTTGATCCTTTTACATGTGCTTGGTGGGTCTGTATCCAGTGACGATATCCTGCAAAAGGCCAAATGTTGGGGGTGTGTGTTCCCAGCGTTGACACTTCGACGGTCAAGTTAGCAACAGAATAAGTATTTGTGAGTGTCAAATGGTCGGCTTGGAAAGAAGCTCCGACAGGCCAAACCGAGCACCTGAGTGTATTAGAGAGTCCGAACACTTAGTGTATATTCCGAATATTTGGCGTTCACTTAGTTTGTGTGTGAGTGTGTGTTACCGTTTTATGGAGATGCGTGACCAACCGGGAAGTGACACATGGAGTGGTCCCCGTCCAACAATTCTGCAATAGTGGCTCCAAACAGTGTATATCGGGTCAGGTGCATTTAATGTAGAGTTCAGTGAGAATATTTCTGTCAGAGATCATGTTCCAAGTGTTTTGTACTTTTTTCCGCCGGCTAGACCTCGGAGGAGTCCTATCCGGGACCACGTTAGTCCTTCGTGGAATCCACCTCAGACGGCCCAATCTACGTAGACTTTAATGGACTTCGATTACTCTCAAAGATAAGATAAAATAAAAAATTCCTAATTTCTATTCTTAACTTTATTTTTTATGTATGTTGAATACTTTTATTTATTTATTTTTTGAACTTTTACACTCCTTAAATTATTAATTTTGATAAAATAAGTCATTTTGTCTATTGATTAATTTAATTTTTTTTTATGCGAGGTTCTCAATTTCAAATAATAAGAATAACAATAAAATTGAGGAACCTAAAAGCAATAACTAATTGATAGAATGACCTATTTTACCAAAAGTTAAAATTTTAAAAGATTTAAAAGTTAAAGAAAAAACTTGAGAGACATGTATAACACGTATAAATGTCAAATTTGACATAATAGAAAGCGCATTCAGAATATAAGAAACGAAATTTCGACACTCAGCTGTCATGGATACCACTGCACTAAAAAAAAAAAAAAAATGTCAAGGGATTCTGTTCCTGATTAGTTCACACCGCTGTGGTCCTTACCCAATAATACCCGGATCTCGAAATTTATACACCTCGTAAATATAAACATATATATATATATTAAGCGAGATATTAAAAAAAGAAAATGGAGATTGGGCAAAAAAAAGCTTAAAAAATGAAGTTAAACTCAAAAGATCATATCATCAAGAACTCCTACTCCTGAAGAAGAATTGTTTTTTGTTAAGGTTTCCAAGATGATAACAAAATATAAACATTATATAATCTCAATCACACAGACAATCAAACAAGATGCAGCGCCATGGGCTTTTCCACATATACTTCTTCTCAAGCTTTCACACAGCAGTTAAAGTAGCTGAAGAAGCTTCTCCTTCTCTGTCAAAACAAAACCATCAAATCGATTAATCACTAACCCAATATAATTTGACACTTGTAATCTAATGCAGTTGCAGTTTAGAAACAGGTTTAAACTTGTTTATAACTCAAACAAGATTATAAGAAACCCGTTTACCCTAACTGATAATTTTCTTGTCTATTTTGTGTTGGGTCCAATATTAATATTAAGAAAACGAAAGAAGTATGATTTTCTTGTTTAAAGAAGCAATCCACAATAAATTATATGGTTGCCAAAGCCAGAGGCATGTGCACCATCTATTATTATTTTGTCTATTCCAAAATTGTTTCTCAAAACATCCTTGCTTCAACTAACCTACCTATCCATCATGCAACTTGTTGGTTTCTTTTTTTCCATATTTTCATGTGAACTGGCTCTTCCTAAGGACCACCAACACCTCATGCCCACATGACAAACCAAACTTTTCTCAACCAAGAAAAATGATATATATATATATATATATATATATATATATATCTGTGTGTATATATATCCCATTTCCACACATTTACTCTTAATACATACCATAAAGTGATTTACAGGACTTTTCTTTGATTATTGAAATGTGAAAAAAACTTAAAGAAATGGTGACAAATACTTCTTAGTTGTGTTTCCAGAAAACAACATAATGGCTAGTATTTTAACTCAAATTCGGTCAGATAATGAATGCCATGAATCCTCTCAATTATTCAAGAAATCCACCTAATTGCTGCTGTCCCAACTTATCGATTCAGTTAAGAAACTTAGGCAGGCAGCTTTTTGCACTCATATCAAATTAATACTATCTACTGTCTTATGTATATATATATATATATATATGAGAAACTTGAATCTACCATAGAAATATTTGTAAGCAAAAAAATATAGAAAAAGGCCAACAACAAAAAAGGAAGCTTACAGTTGGAGAATTGTTTTGATGGAAATGGTGATGATCATCACTGTGGGCATTGTTAGAGTTGCTTGTAGCTGAGGAGATAAGCTCTTCTTCATTTCCAAGACTTGCCCTTGATGGATCCCTCTTGTTTTGTTTTCTCATTTCTCTAATTTTTGAAAAATCCATTGAGTAATCAGGCAAAGCTCCACCTTTCTGGTCCCAATCCCCAAATTGTGGTACAGATAGCCATGGTGTAGCCTTCTGCAAATGTATAAAACAAAGTACAACAAACTTTCAATTTTCAATTTTTGACCTCACAAACACAATCCCAGTTCTTGGACAGTTCTTTACTTTTTAGGATTTTGTACTATTTTAAGTGTATCACGACCCAAGTAAACTACTTGAAAACTGTTCTTGTGGTCGTGCCAGAATATATCTTGGATTGACAATGAATACTTATGACTATTATCATAATCATCACATTTCAGACTTTTATCAAACATTAGGTTTTAATTCACAAACAACCAGCATCTTTCTCATTAAGAAAGAAGAAAAGTAAGAGAATCCCAATTGACAGCTCATTGTTGTTTGAATGATACAAAAGGGTTATCAAAGATAGTTTCAAACAATGGAACTTTACCCAATATTCTTTCTTAGCTCATACTCCCTCCATTTTTCTTGACAAGAAAACACACTCTTTAACAAAAGTAATATGAGTTATAAACATTAATTACTGGTACGAGGAAAAAAAAATCCTTAATTTACAAGTAAAAAAAATCTATGATAAGTTAAAAAAAAAAAGCCAAAGAAAGTGAATTAGGTTTTGATCATGATAAACCCCAAGATGCTAAACAACAGAGAAAGAAAAACAAAATGGGGGAAAATGAGTAGATGACGTTAAGCATTGAAAAAGTAAATTAAACAAAGGTGGCAATTTTGACTGATTCCCATCTTCAAAACATTCTATACTTTGTGGGCACCTCAACTTTATTACATAGTAAATGAAATAATTGCTGCTGACTAAAAGAAAAAAAACAAAGAAAATTAATCCAAAATAAGACCTCAAAAATCCACCAATTTGTTCAAAAATTCTTGCCTAATTTAAGATGGAGTTCCTTTAAATCTTCATTTAAAATTGGTTTAAATGCTCAATAATTTTGAAAAGAAACCATAAATGGCAGGAACAGAGGGCATCAGACTCCATATACCACCCTCAAAGGGGAAAAGGAAAAGGAAAAAAAAGAAGAGAAAGCATTCACCAGATCAAGCCAAGAACAGGAAACACAAGAAGAACAGAAAAAAGAAAAGAACCAACCTCAATTCTGCAAAACCCAAAAACAAAAAATCAAAAACAGAACCTTTACCTCTTTCTCCATTCTGAAAGATCTTGAAATAGGCCCAGAAAGAATACAAATTAGTAGCAAAGAAACAATCTTTATATGCAAATATAACTATATATATAATTATAAAGCAGCAAAAGAGAAGAACCACAACAAAGATGAAAGAAAGACGAGTCAAGTAAGTGTTTTTCCTTTTTTATGGAAGTAGAAGAAGCTTTAAATGGGGCTAATAGCTTGGAAAAAGAAAGAAATTGACAGAAAGGAAAAGAAAAGAAAAGAAAATCAATGGTTTCTCTCTCTTTCTTTCTTTCTCTCAGTGGGAAGCAGATCAAAGCAAGCAGTTAAGCACTAATGAGGAGGGCCTTCTTGATTATTATTGTTGTTGTTTGTAAGGTCGACAAAGAAAGCAGTATGGTTAGGAATCAAATATATATATATATATATATATATATAGGAAAGGCTGTACAGAGGGAGACTTGTACACTTTGACAAGTGTTACCAGCTTTCGTCTCCCAAGAAAAATCCCACATATTATAATATTTTTTTATACAAAATTTTTGCATTCAATCCCAAATTATATAAATATTCTCTTTATTTATTTATTTATTTTTAAAATTTGTTAATATACTATTATATTTTTGTTTAAAAATTAAAAATAATAAATCTTTAAATTACGAAGGGTAATTTTTATTTAAATAATAAAATTTAAGTTTATAAATTTTAAAAGTAAGTTTTTTATTTGTAAACAAATGTAAATCAATTGGTAAGCGTATAATTAAGAAAATAAAGATTAAGATATCTTAAATTTTTTTTAAAAGAACATTTAAATTATCAATAAAATATAATATTTGAATTAATATTTAGTTAAAATTTTAAACAAAATAATTAATAATAAAAAAAAATCATTCATCAAAGGAAATAAGAAAAAAAAAAGTCAAACATTTAATTAATGATAATTTTTTCTTTTTTAAATTTTACATACTTTTTTTTTTTTTTTGATAAGTATTAAATTTTACATACAAATCCATAAGAAAACTATCTATTCAATGTTGACCTATTTGTACTATAAATATAAATAGCAAACCTTAACCCTTGACACGGTTCTTACATATCATGAAACATCTTCACATATATATATATATATATATATATATATATATATATATATATATATATATATATATATAATGTGAGATGAAATATTATATTTTTAATCTTATAAGAATGAAGCGCATTTTTTAGGTAATTGTGTATTTTCAATGAGATTAATCACTACTATCGATGAAAAAAAAAGTGTTTGTTTATAAGACTTCACATCCACATCCAAACTGATGTCATCACACGTCTATAATGTATAATAATTGATAAACTCTCACTAAATTTAAGTTATTGTCTAAACAAGACTTTTTAAGAGAGATAAAAAATGAACAACTCTATTTTAATTAAGTGTTAACTCAAATACATTCTTAAATATTTATAGAAAATTAATCTTTTTAGAATATTTTTTAATATATTAGGCTTTAAAAAAAAAGAAAGAAAGAAAGAAAAGAAAAGTTAAAAGGTATTTGAATTGCCTTTTATGCCTATCTCTTATATATTGAATATGTGTCATGATTGACTCATCTTTCATAATGTGCATAGTCACTTTAGGGCCCAAAGTGAGCTTATAGCCACATGGAATCTTGTGGTGATTTGGATGA